>OZ012621.1:7291417-7886774 GCA_963942555.1 Aleiodes leptofemur
TCAAAAAATTCATTTTTTGCAAATATCTCAGAAACCACTGGACGAATTTCGCCTATATTCAATGCCAAACTCTACCTTCATCAAATATACAAACTGACAAAATTTTAAGTCTCTAGCTCAAATACTTACCGAGTTATCGTTCCGCTAAACTCTGAACTGAAAATCACTAAAATTGAAATAATTTCCAAAACGAAAAATCAGAGAAAAATTTAGCCCGAGTAAAAAATGTGAGTTTTAATGAGATGAATATCATAGCCCAGACTGGGGGCTACGAATTGATTTTTCATCGAGAAAATTCAAAAAAACGCTTTTTTGAAAATTTTATTTTTCTCGGAAACTATTCAACCGATTCCGGTGAAATTTTGCTGACACCATTTTGCACACAGAGGAAAAATACTGTCAAATTTCGAGAACGCTAAGTATAGCTGTTCCAGAGAAAATGACGATAAATGTCAATATACTCAGACCCACACAACCACACACACACACGTACAGACCTGATTCAAAAATATGATTTTTCGACGTTTTCGATCATTTGGAGACATATTCCGATGAAAACTCGAAATCGAAAAATCCGACGTTTACAATGCTTCCATTCGGAAGCAAAACAAAAATGAATGTTACGTAAGAAGAGGGAGGGGGGGTACGAGGAATCTTATGTACCCTTACATGGGGGTAGGGGGGGGGGGGGGGGTTAAAAATGGCCAAAATCATCCTTACGTAATTAATGAATGGCCCCTTAGTTTTTCTCGAATATCTCAGAAACTTTTGAAGGTACGACTTGTCCCACTGGACCATTCTTGTAGCTGTCAGAATTCCCAATAAAATCACCCGCAAGCAAGAAAGACTCATCTCCATTATTTAACGAATTATTCTCAAAAAACTGGAGAAATAATTTGTGAAGAATCAAAAGGGGAAAATTTAGTTTTCTTTGTAATTCAGTTTATTGAGAATATCTCGAAAACTGATGCAGATACGACCCTCTTATCTGGGAGTGTGTTTGAAACATAATCAAACTCCCGCCGGTAAAGTTGACCAATCAACAGACACCTGGTCAAGGGGGGGTCAAGACGCAAACGATCCCCTCCAGACTCATCACTTGCGTATGAAGATTCAATCAAGACGCATCAACTAATTTATTCATCGTGAAAACTCTATAATTACATCAAGTGTTAATATTCTCTATATTCTCAAAGTTTGGTTTCAAGTGTAGTTAAATTCAACTAGTTTGTTCAACTATTTTGTAATCGTCAACTATTCGTCTATTTATTCAACTTGTATATTATCTATCGACGAGCGGGCTTTTTTCCGAATAAAACAGTTTTGCCTTGCGGCTCAGTGTAAATCCAACTATTAATTTTTTTCACTATCATTAACCGCCTCCTGCAATCCACCCTAAAAATCCACGAATAAAATCAACTTGCTCAAAACAGAGTGGTTTTTTAGAGAATTTCAAGAGCTATAAAATGGATCCGGCTGAAGAAACGTATTTCCACTATCTACGGAGATATTCCAAGAAAACAACAAAGCTCACTATGAAAAGAAAAAACTAAAAAATTTGTGTTTTAATAAAATTTCAAGGGACAGCGCCGAACGTCAAAGTGAAAGGGACCGTAGTACCGCCGCCACCAATAGGTCACGCACCGTCGGAATCCCGTCCGTAAGTGGAGTTTGGCGGAAAGTACATATAGGGTAACACGACCAGTGAATGACCGAACTGTTGTAGTGAGGGATGTTTCTAGTGATGAAAAATAGTGATTAATTTTTAAACTCAGTTTGATTAATACAATGGTTTTCAGCAATCATTCTTCTTCCAGTCTTCATCGTGCTATCTCCTCAATTTCATTACGGTTTTTGTAAACTAATAAAAAATAGAGTAGAGTACCAAGACCCAGTGAATGACCGCTCTTGCCCATTGAATGACTGGGAGTGGTCCAGTAAATGACCGATGTATTAACTTGCTGCTTAAAGTATGCAAATTAATTTCTACATTTGTTTTTTCATCTGAACGAGAAGATTATTAACTCTACTTCGTGAAAAAACTATATTCTGTCATTCAGTTGAAAATGCATTATTTTTCTTCAACGAATTCTTGCCATCACAGTATTCATGTGTTAAGATATATATCTTAATTTTCTGAAACAGATTATTTTTAGATGTTGTTACGATGTGATCGTATGAGGGTTTTATCGTCGAGGCGCCCTCTCCCTCCTCCTCCGGACAAGGACAGATCTGCAGTCGATAATGGAATTACTGATTGATAATATAAGTAGGGACAGCACCTGCCGGAGGCAGGAGTGAAGGTTTTCACGGATATAGTGAAAACCCTCACTCCTGTGTAAACTGCCAAAAAGCAAACAACGTTAATTTAAGTTCAATACAATTAAGTCAATTTAATTGAGGATAATTAGTGATAAGTGAAGTAATTTTAAGTGAATAACAGACTCAAGAGAGATTAGCATTAAGTGATATTATAAAAAGACTCTACACAGAGAAAATAGTGTAAGAAATTCAGAGAGAGAACCTTTGGCTGTCACAAGTAAGTCTGATTCCGTTACCACGTGTTCAGCCTCAGTATAATTGAATAAATATTAATTAGTGGAATATTGTGGGTTAATTGATCCAGATAAAGGGAGAGAATAATTGTGGATAAATACGGCATCGAGTTTGGCCGAAGATTTAATTATTTGGTACAGAAGAAATCTGTGAAAAATCCGAGAACGTAATTGGCGTCCCCACGCCAATTAAATATAATTAGAAATAATCCACAATTATCTCGGGCATCCGGGCATTAATGAATCGGAAATCTCAATACAATTGTTGACAAGGAATTAAAGAATATATTCATGCAGTTATTTCCGGAATTACTAACAATAAGAATCCATAATATCTGAAATACATAAAAGGTCGTCAACAGGTGTTGTTGCGTACCACGCGGTCGGCCATATTGTACACCGGCCGGCTCACTCCCACCACCCTCAAGGCGCACTTGTGTGACGTCAGTCCTTGGCGCCAAATTCAAACGGATGAAAACCGGATTTATCATACTTTCAACAATTAAAGAGATAATCTATTGAACAGATAGTCGTTTTCATATTATTTATTTGAAGAATAATCCCGAATCTTAATTCCACGTACTTGACGGTGAGTCGCAACACAGAGGGCGTTGCAGTACGCTGAGCAACGTTGGTAGTTCCGGATTCTTTTGTAGAAAACCCTCTTTTGAATGGTAAAACAGTACGTCCGCCATCAGACACACACACACGCACCTGAAACACACACACGCACCTAACACACACACGCACCTACACACAACGAGGCAGGGATTCCTCCCGAATTTCTGGCCTCGTTACAATGTATAAAAATATTTTTGAACTCTATTAACATAAAATCATCAATTATAACAATTTGCACTGAGAGAAAAAATTTTTTTCAAGGAATATTATATAGTTCATGTCAATCGGGAAATGGTTTGCCAGTAGATTTTTTCCGTTTAATAAATATTTTTTTTCCCTCAGTGGGGAATTATATTGTGCCTAGTTAATGATTAAATTATGCAGACAGATTCGTAGAAAATTTAAACAATCAACAAACTTCAATATGTAATATTATTTTTATTATCTATGACTTCTACATTGTTATCACCAGTTCGTTATTTAGCTAAAGCATGTCAGTCTAAAAAAAAAACTCAGTTATATATGAGGCATTCCACGCTATTTCACTAATTTTTCAAGCTTTTTTCATCAATTTCGTTCATTTTTGGATATATCATTGGAATAGCTTGTGAAGGTCGGAAATTGTTTTTTTTTTAAATCATGACCATTTAAAATTTTGAAAAAACGGTGAAGACGTCCATTTCCACAGGACGGTGAAGATTCCCAGCAAATAAATTTTCGTTGTAATTATACGCTCTTCAGCAATAATGAAGTACTCTTGCATTTCCCTCATAAAACTGATATTGAACGAGATAGGAGCATTCAAAGCTCAAATGAGCATCAGAGTCAAATGGGCATCTTCAGCGTTTTTTCAAAATTTTGAATAGTCATAATTTTTGGATATTTTTTTTGTTTCTACAGGAAATGACTTTCCTATGCCATTCTAAATACATATCCAAAAATGAACAAAATCGAAAAATGAATATTGAAGAATAAGTGAAATAGCGTAGAGAGCCTCATATCTATTAATTAAGTTATCTTCAACATTTTAGTTTAACGATAAAGTTTCTGACTTTATAAATTGAATATAGTCCATATTAGTGATGCAAGATAGATCTTTTGACATAACAGAAGCTCCTTCTGCTTGCAAATCTTCTATAATTCCTTAGACAGTCATTCAGTGGTACTGACGAATTTCTGACTTACCAATGAATGACTGGTCGGTCATTCACCGGCTCAATGGAGTAATGAAGTATACCCGTGAATGACTGGCATAAAATTAAGAAAAACTAATCATTATGTTCAGTTTCAAGTACAGAAAGTCAATTTTAATGATTATTAACTCATAACAATGATGAGTAATTTTTGGTTCCATATCAAAATCAACTATTACTGTAAAAATACATAGTTTCCCGAATTCCTTGTTTTCACGGATTTTAGGTCAAAATTAGTGTTTTCCTAATAATCTCAGGAGCACCTGTATAATTTCAATTTATTTAAATAATAATTCTATGAATTTCTTCGATTTTTTGTTATCAAATGATGATGAACACATGTAAGATTGCATATACAAGTGAATAACAAGTTTAAATTCAATTATAAAATTACTATAATGATTATTCTGTCCATCGGTCATTCACTGGTGAGTGGTCACGGACTGGACCGTTTACCCTAGGCGAGATCGCGGCGCATTTCGACACACTCATCTGAGGAACAGACTTCCTCGCTGTCGGAACCGCACAACGGCTCCAACGGCTAAAGTCTGCATTTTTGTGAATACTGTTTGGGGTTTTCCATCCAGTCATTTTTCAAAGGATAACAATTTCGCTGATGAAGAATAATTGTTGATGAAATTGTATAATCTATCCCACTGAAAGATAAAATATTTGTGAAAAATCATTTCATAAAAAATGTCTTTCTAAAATTCTATTTTATAGAAACATTTTCTATAAAGATTGAATTTATGAAATAGTATTCATAAAAAGTATTAATACCATTGTATATCTTTTGCTTTCCTCTATAAAAACTTCTTTTATAAGAATTGCCTTTACAAAAAAAAATTTCATAAAGGGTAGCTTTCTCATAATATCACTTTATAGAGAACATTATCAACGATCCTATTGGATCAAACAGCGTTTTTCTCATTCAGAAAAAGTTTATACATATTTTTCTTATAAATATTGTTTTATAGAGCTACGATGAAAACTTTATAAGAAAAGTTCCAATTTCTTATGAAACGCGTTTTATAAAGAATTCTTTATAAAAACTTTATGAAGTATTTTCATACGTGCATGTACTGTGAGGGCATGGCTCACGAATAGCAAATGTAGGGCACTCACATAGCGAGTACACGGTCCATGCATGTGATGCACAAACAGCTTCACATACGATACGAAACCAATAACAATGGAATCATACAATTCTTCTCACCAAGTATGGTTCCGCATCTCTGGCTTACCCCCATCTATGCCCTGGCCGGAAAATCTCATGCATCGATCGGTTTATAATAATGTTTAATTATTTGAACACGTGGGAACTTGCTATTATTATAGTCATCATTATAGTCTTATCTGCTGATTCATGAGCAAGACACTTCCGAATGGTTCCCCTCTTTATTAGTGAACATTTTATTTTGAGTATTCCCCTAATAATAATCTGGATAGAATCGATTGAGAACTTACGTTGAGTTTTACGATAATTCTGAAAATTGAATTTTTGAAAAATTATTTTAGTAACAAGCTGGAGATTGGAACGACCAACATATGAGTAACATTCAAAGCTCATATATTTACTACTTCAGTTTTTATCGAGATTTTTTATGGAAAAAACATTCTTCCTGCAAAATTAGTAAAATCAAAATAACTCAAACACTAATGACGAGAAAAATCTGATAAAATTCCCACAGTTAGATAATATAGTGTCTCATATTATTCCCCAATCTGGAAGGAACGGATTGAGAATTTAGTCTCAATTTTAAAAAAACTGAAAAAATTCAAATTTCAAAAAATCACTCATATTTCAAAAAAAATTTCTCCAACGTTGTCCAGTAATAATCTCAGGTAGTAGATTCAGAAAACCAATATATGAGCCAAATTTGAAGTTTCTATCTTAATTGTTCTGGTTGTTATAAAAGCAACAACATTTTCCATGAAAAATCATAAAAATCGACATAACCTAAATACCAAGCATGAAAAAAATCTGTAAAAATTCACGTAGTTACAGGATATGATATCAAATGTTATGAATCAATCTGAACGAAATCGGTTGAGAAATGTTTGAGAAATTAATTTTTTTGAACAAATCAAAAATTCATCAGATCTCAAAAAATACTGAATGAATTTCAAGCAGCACGGTCTTGAAATAAAGCATTTATCACGACAAGTATTCAGTAAAAATATGAGATTCTTCAAGTTTTACCTTTTTTGCTTCCGGATGGAAGCATTACTATCGTGAAGATTTTCGATCTCGTTTTTTTTGTTGGGACCTACTTAGAATGATCCAAAAAGTCCAAAAATCATATTTAGAAAAAATGTCTGTATGTGTGTGTGTCTGTGCACTCACATATGTCTCAATAACTTGCGGAGTCTTATATGTAGTATTCTAAAATTTTGTCAGTATATTCTGGTCACTGAACTCTTCACTTTAAGCCCTTTTGTATTGGAATCAGTCAAGTAGTTTTTGAGATATTAACAAATCTCGACAATTCGTATTTTACCAATATTTTGAAAACTTCTGAATCGATTTCGCTCAGATTTATAGGCTGTGCTGACAATCATATGAGCTAGCTGGCTGCGGATTTTTATCTATTTATTGATGATAGTTTTTGAAAAATTTTGATTTCAATGATTTCTCCAATGGTATTCTTGTTTGCATGATAACTGAAAAAAAATCAAGCTAGAGACTTCCAATTTAGTGAATTTATACTTCTTATAACACTGATGCATGAGATTGCTTGTGGGCATAATTGATTGTAAAGTTTTTGATGGAAGAAATTTTTTCATTTCTGAAAAAATTCAATTTTCCGGACATATCTTCAGTTCTACTAGTCGGAGCAAGCTGATTTTTTTTTTTTTTTTAAAGCAACCTGATTGTTATCTTAAATGGAAGGTGAGCTCATTTTCCATCAATTTGAATCATTCGAATCTTCGTTTTATCGATTCTTCAAATACTCATAGCTCATTTTCTGGAAATCAATTTTTGCGTTATAACTATTTGAAAAATCAATATTTTTTTCCACAGCTATATTGCCCATATTAAGCTGCCCAAATTACTACCATTGATGGAACCGGAGATATTTTTTAAAAAATGAAATTTTTCAAAACTGAAAAAATTTCCTCCTCCGGAAACTTTTTAATCAATTATGCCCACGAGCAATCCCATGCATCAGTATTATGAGAAGTGTAAATTCACCAAATTGGAAGTCTCTAGCTTGAATTTTCTGTCAGTTATCATGCTAACAAGAACACCATTGGAAAAATTATTGAAATCAAAATATTTCAAAAACTATCATCAATAAATAGATAGATCATCAAGAATAACGTTGATTAAAAATTGGTTACCAAGGAAACATTAAAAGTTGAAAGAATCAATCGATATCCGCAAAATATGAAAATGGAATTCATAATGAAATAGCGATTCGAATGAAATCATTGAATATTAATTCAAATTGAATTATTAAGTACTCGTCTCCTTTCAAATTTGAACAAAAATGGAAATTCATGTGAAACGATTTTGTAAAGTGGGGAATAGAGGAATCCATTTGGAAGCGACTTGCTAATCAATCAGCAGATAAAGCTATAACGGTTGAAGTCACACTAGCTGGACAGAAAAAGTTAAAACAGGAAACTGGGCGAAAAATAGTCCTATTACTAATTCTTTCGATAATTTCCCGTCCGCATGGATAAATGACCGAATTATATACTTACGATTTCTCTAAAGCGTGTAAAATTAAGATGCCGAAGCTTCTTCAGTTAGAAATATTCATTCGAAGAACCCGTAACTGTTAGAAAAAAATTATTGACAATGAAAAAGATAGAAAATGATATGTCTTTTAAAAAAAAAATTTCCCCACTTATAGTAATTCCGAAAAGGAACTAGTGCGATGAGTAATCTTTTAAAGATATTTTTTATTTTTCTCATCATTTTTAAGTTCTCCTCATTTTCCATTCACCATAATAATGTCATCAGACTATTAATAATTCGACGAATAAATATTCCCTCCATCATTCATTCGCGCAATTAATGATCCTGGCGATTATTCATCACACTCGTTCCTTTTCGGAATTAGTATAGGTGGGGAAATTTTTTTTTATAAAAATATAATTCTCCATCTTTTTGCTTCCGAATGGAAGCTTTTTAATCGTAATTTTTTCCGAGTTTGAGATTTTATCATAATATGACTGCGAAAGACTCAAAACGTCAAGAACAACCATTTTTAAAAATGTCTGTGTGTATTTATGTTGGCGTGTGTGTATGTGTGTGATGACGCATTTACCGCTTCTAGAACGGGGCTAGCTAGCGATCTGAAAAATTCACCATATGTTTACCATGCCTGCCCCCAAGCTCTCAGAAAAATTTATTAATAAATTTATTTGTTGAATTGCGACACTGCCTCGTGGATGGGAGGTGGAGATAAGATGTGAGAATCAAAATTCGAAGGTAAATATAGTAACTCGCAATAGCTCAGTGGTCAGAGCACCTGACATGTAATCAGAGGGTCGTGGATTCAAATCCTGCTTGCGCATTACATATTTTTTCCGCAATTTGATTCTCTTAAAAAAATTTATTAATAAAAATTAATTTATTAATAAATTTATTTGTTTAATTAATTAAGCTGAATCGGCCGGATAGTTCTAGAGAAAAATGAAAATGTCAAAATATTGTTTTTTTGACTTTTCTCGATGAAAAATGAAATTACAGCATCTACTCTCAGCGAGGAGATGTGCGCTTATGAGCTGCATCTTTGACCCCTGGGGTGGTGGGAGCTCAGATTTTTAGTTTATCCAGTATAAAACTTTTGAGAAATTTTCCATAAAAATCTTGATTCTCCTATAACGTAATAAATGATTGAGCTAGAGACCTCAAATTTCGTGAGGTTATACATCTGATGAGCACAAAGTTCGGTATTGAAACTGAACAGAATCGGTCCAGTAGTTTCTTAGATATTAGCATAGAAACATCCGACAAAGCAAGCTATACCCTGGTGGACCCGTTGTTGAGCTTTCGATTGCTGATCGTGTACCCATATCGATATGTCCATTCAGTCGATCTTCTATCAATCGATAGTCGATACGAATTTTGAAATCTCTGAAATACGAAAATGATTGACTGTTAATCGCCGCCTGTCTAAGTCGATTTATTTTCATTTTTCGAAAAATTACATAATTTCTAATCGACCAGTGACCGATGGAAGATCGACTGAGTGAACATATCGATATAGCTAATCGACGGGTCTGCCAGGGTATCTTCAAAACTATTCAATTGATTATATTTAGGATGAGCTCAACCCTCTGAGGCCTATTTTGGTTTCCCCACTCCATGTGAAGATCCATGATGGTAGATTCAAAATTAAAAATTCCATTCGGAAGCTTTCTGCCGATTGTATTGGCAGAATAGTAAATGGACGATGTTCAAATTATACACAAGTAGCGGAGCTCCTGCTTGTTCATTGCCAATAATTTTTTTCAAAAAGTTACGGATTCTTCGAATCAATATTTCCATATAGAAAAGTTTCGGCATATTAATTTTACTGCATTTAAAAATTTTCCAGTACATCATTTTTGTCCAAATTAGCATTAGGACATTACTTCTTCGAGCAGTGTCCTATTCTGACTTTTTCCCTCCATCTAGTCTGACCTCAACCCATCCATGATGATATAGATAATGATGCAAGCTTCCACTTTTTAAGTAAAGAAAAAATCTATACCGAAGCACATACATACACACAGGCTTTTTCGCTATAAATAATTTTCAGATTCTCCACATGATTTTAAGTGATATGCAATGAAAAAATTCAAATCGAAAATTCTCACGTTTTTTGATCTCCCATTCGGAAGCGAAATGGTTAAATGAATATTTTATTCTAAATTATTCCTGTTTCATGCAGCCAGTTCCTCCAACTGCTGATAACCAGTATTACACCTATTTCCGAATACTCTGTATTTCTCATGAGAATCGTTCCAATCATTCATAGAACGTTTTTCATAATAACTTTTTATGAGACTATGTGAATTTTCATGAGTAAATTCAAAAGTTGATGCATCCAATTTTTTTTGTCATAGACAGTTGGAGAAGCACTCGCAAGTCTTCATTACTGCGTGTATGCTGGGGGTAGTGTAACACAACTATATTTCTTTTCGCTAACGTGTAATGATCTCACAGAAGCAAGTTTAGCAATAGCTGACGCAGCATATGATGTACAATGGTTTATGATGAGATCGAAAATTAGGAAAAATGAAATGGTTAGAGATCTGTCAATGGTTATTATAAGATCACAAAGAGCCTGCAGCTTAACAGTTGGTGGATTTTCACCAGTTACCTTGCAAACATTTTCATCAGTAAGTAATTTCAGAGAGCTTATGTTCATTTTTCCTTCGACGATTTTCATGATTACTCAATTTAAACGGGACAAGTTTCGGAAAATTTGTGAATGATTGAAAAGTGGCCGCAGGAATACTAGAGAAGTGGTGTGAAATGAACCGTATTAGTTCTAGAAACATCCGTCACTCAATACAGTCCGTTTTGCCCACATCTATCCGAGAGTTCAAATGCTTTCCGTCTATGTTGGAGGAGTCCTTCCCCAATTTCCCGAATTGATGATGTTCCCATTTTCGCAGATTTGCCATACGGCATTTTCATTCCTAACTTTGATGCGACAGAGCACTACAAGTTGAAAGACCAGTACAATGCCAAATGTGGAAATCTTCCTTATTATAGAGTATGCGATGAGCAATGTTTAAATTTCTTCGAGATCTTCAATAACTATACACTACATAAAGAAAACTCTAACTATCGGTTCTGAAACTCTTACCATCAGTTCTGAAACTCTTCTACTTCTTTCATATACTAGTTGTGTATGACTGTATTGACTATCAAACATGCACAGTTAGCTAGGAAAATGGGCACTCATCATTCATTTAACATCTCCATTTTTGTATTCATCGATTATAGTGATGATACGCATGATTTTTGTTCTCTCTGAACACTTGAAATATGAAATAATAACCAAGACCAATAACACTCAGAATGGGCATCAATCATGATGGAAAGTTACTGGCATCCTTCCTTGAATAATCTGGTTTCTTCAATCTATATTTTATTCAATCGTCGAATATTGTCAGATGAGAAACAAGAAAGAGTGAGAGAAATTTCTTCATCTTGATTTCAAAATAATAAAGTAGCATATCTTTTTTGCTCTAATGGATTTTTCTAAGCGCTGCCTGCAGTTGTATGAAAATGAATTGATAACGTTATCGTAAGTACTGTAGCATAGCTATCTTCAGCATATATATCTCTTGGTCATTAGTGACACAATATATCGAAAGCTATATTTATGCCGGGAATAAAGGGAAAATTGATTATATTTTATGCAGTGTCAGTTTTTGCCCGTACCATTTAATTGAGGCCTGCATCCTATCAAGCCCAACCTATCCATTCTCCTCTTCTTTCGCGCCATTGACCAGGTAGGAAGCACCAAGCTTCGAGTAAAGGGTCAAGCTCGAAGCAGCCGTGGCTTACCAATCCTTGATGAGCCTGGATTGGGCCTAGTTGGAGCCGGTGGTGATACCAGTCTATGCCCAAGGTTGGCCATATAAGTTATATACAACCTAGTGATGAGGTTTGGGCCAAGTTATATCCAAGATTGCCATCCAAGGCTTGGGATAGCAGACTTGAGCTAAGCTGCATCTAAAATTGGTAGCCATGCCTGAAAACCAATTTAGCAGAAAGCCTGAGTACAACGCCTGACCCCGGATTCTCCCAGGGCTGGATCCTAGAATTTTGTTACCAATTATTCAAATCAATGAATTATTAAATGAAATAATTATCATAACATTACAGGAACAACGAATAATATTACGATATGGAATCTTCGAATGTCAATTAGAGAATAGGTTATGAATCTCTTCATAATCCGGTTCGAAGTACTATACCCCTTAATGAATGAAATAGCGCAGATTGCTAGATGCATGCTTCAGGTACAAGTCTTCAATGGATATCTTGAACAACAAAGGCCCAGGGATCATCTTCTCGACGGAATCAAGTGTGGGACGGTGGCATCTAGATAAATATATCCATACCACCTGGATTGAGAATAATCAACACCGATGAAAAAAAAATTTATTACAGAATTTTTGTCCATATTGATTTTCTTTTTTCAATACTATTCTTAAGGGGTTACATACGTCCAGGATTTTCGAAGAATCGATTTTTTCTTTTAACCGATTATCATTCTTCATACTTTTGGGCGTATTTCTGTGGAAATCGATTGTAAAAATTCCCCATAGATCGGAAGTTATGCTAGAAAACATGACTGCTCGACGACAGCAACGAAAGCTACGAAAGCAACAAAAGAGGCCAGAACAGCTCATCAACAACAACAATTGTTTACTGACAAGGAAGGCATACAATATGAAGCTGGAATGGGAGATTAGACGTAAATTACTGAAATAAATTAAAAATCCATAAAGTTCTTGCTTCTACTGCGCGCAACCTCAAGCAAAACGCACTTGAAACTTCAACTGCGTTTTTCTCGAAACCACTCTTTTCGGCACGGTCGGCATGATAACTCCTACAGTTTCCAATATTTTTGGATGTTTTTTTTTCAAATATTTGAAATCGCATTCCCTATAGTCTATGGGGCCGGATTTTTGATATTGTCATTGAACAATTTTTAAAAAATTATTAAAGTGTGAAATTTATGACGCAAAACGCAAACTTTTTTTTGAACTGCTGTGAATTGCTTAATTTTTCAAAATTAAAAAATCTGGCCCCATAGACTATAACTACAACCTTCTTTTATAAGAAACTTTTGACATTTTGCAGATCCATCAACATTTAAGGAGAAATGATGCCGACCGTGGAGCAATTTTTTTTTACAGAGCCTCGGGGGACATTATTTTCCACATAGTAATTAAAGAAGAAATTGAATTAAATAAGTTTCTTTATAAAGTTTAAAGACTAATAAACAATGTGTAAACATTATTTTTACGAATTTCCATTCCTATCCCTTCTAAAAGGAGTTTCCCTTTTAGCGCGTTTTTGGCGCCGCTGGACGTATGTAACCCCTTGTATTATCTAGCAAGAAGCTTATAATTTAATGACCATTAATGAGCAAAGGTTTGTCAAACACTTTTGAGCAACATTAAATTGATATCGGTTGAAGCTTGGCATTTTTGTTAAATGTACCGTTACGCGTGGGGTTTAATTCAGTCTCAATATAGATCCTCGAATACACACACATCCTTTCACCAACCAATAGATGATATTTTCGATGCGGTCCTCAGACAAGGTCAGTCTCGGAGAGCTCACGGATGGAGTTACTCCATTATCGGGATTCTCGGGGATATTATAGACAAACTCTCAATACCAAAAACTATCGGTAATGTTCGTCAATCGACAGTATACGGGTCAACTAGGTCCGTACGTGGAGCTCACTATTCTGCGATCTTTTTCCAGTGGACACCCGGAGGTGTTCACCGGTCGAGAGTAATCCCCGGAGTGACAAAACTTCAGTGTTTCAGTTGCATCAGAGCTCCAAATTGCTGGAGAAGCATTCTCACGCTTGGGCTTGTCTTTCACCCAAAAAGATTGACAAAGCGGATTCTCACAGTCAAACAGTTCCGCAAGAAGTACTGAACTCTTATTTGCAGCCGGGAATGCTTATTTTGCGTCATTTACGGTTTTTCTTACACAAAACTCTCATTTTCATTCCTCCCGTTGAAATAAAGCAAGAGAGCGACGTGTGTTTTACTCCACATGTCACAGTACCTTGGTCCAAGGCTGAATACCAACACATAGTTCTAGCTTGGTATTCAAGCTCAGCCCGATGTTCCATCTCAAGGTTCCGCCAAGTTTGGACCAAGCCTGGGCCATTTGTCAATTCGACACTAGTGTACTTGATGTGCCCCTCATCGTCCAACCCGTACCAGGTTGATTTCCAGGAAAATCCACCTGTTACCAGCTGGTCCAACTGAGAGGCACCCTTAGTACACTAGTGCCCTGGGCAGTATATGTGTACTTAACCCGCCCCTTAAATCAATTCATTTCTTTTGAAATTTTCAGATTTCTTTACCGAAAATTGACGATTTATGTTGTTTTCATGATTCTTCCTGGTGATATTTAGTGTATTCGATGTGTGTGATGATATTTTTAGGCAAAACAAGCTTATTTAATTAGAATTTGTTTTTATCGACCGTTCAAATATTAAGATTTTTTTGAATTACGTAGCTTTGCGGTCATAGAGAGGGCGCGTTTGTTGACGAAAATCATCTGTTCCGATGGAGGGAGAGGTCCCAAATATACTTTGTAGAATTTTCCTCCCACCCCTTCAGTTAAATGACGAGACTCGAATTATCGCGTGACAAAGATGGAATAATTAAATTAATTGATTTAATTTTAAGAATTAAATCAATTTTAAAATTTATGCACAAGTTTCTGAAGAAAAAAAATTGAGGAGTTCAGTATTCGATCTCGAGTGAGTATCGAAACCACATCTTTCCACTTTCCGGGCGGATGCTTTAAACCATTAAGCTACTGAGACCCCTCACTCCTCAAATTTTCAGAAACTTGTGCATATCGTGTTTATAGCCGAATGATATAGATAGAATTTGTTTTTATCGACCGTTCAAATATTAAGATTTTTTTGAATTACGTGGCTTCGCGGTCATAGAGAGGGCGCGTTTGTTGACGAAAATCATCTGTTCCGATGGAGGGAGAGGCCCCAAATATACTTTGTAGAATTTTCCTCCCACCCCTACAGTTAAATGACGAGACTCGAATTATCGCGTGACAAAGATGGAATAATTAAATTAATTGATTTAATTTTAAGAATTAAATCAATTTTAAAATTTATGCACAAGTTTCTGAAAAAAATTGAGGAGTTCAGTATTCGATCTCGAGTGAGTATCGAAATCACATCTTTCCACTTTCCGGGCGGATGCTTTAAACCATTAAGCTACCGAGACCCCTCACTCCTCAAATTTTCAGAAACTTGTGCATATCGTGTTTATAGCCGGATGATATAGATGGAATTTGTTTTTATCGACCGTTCAAATATTAAGATTTTTTTGAATTACGTGGCTTTGCGGTCATAGAGAGGGCGCGTTTGTTGACAAAAATCATCTGTTCCGATGGAGGGAGAGGTCCCAAATATACTTTGTAGAATTTTCCTCCCACCCCTTTAGTTAAATGACGAGACTCGAATTATCGCGTGACGAAGATGGAATAATTAAATTAATCTATAACAAATTCTATCTATATCATTCGGCTATAAACACAATATGCACAAGTTTCTGAAAATTTGAGAAGTGAGGGGTCTCGGTAGCTTAATGGTTTAAAGCATCCACCCGGAAAGTGGAAAGATGTGATTTCGATACTCACTCGAGATCGAATACTGAACTCCTCAATTTTTTTCAGAAACTTGTGCATAAATTTTAAAATTGATTTAGTTCTTAAAATTAAATCAATTAATTTAATCATTCCATCTTTGTCACGCGATAATTCGAGTCTCGTCATCTAACTGAAGGGGTGGGAGGAAAATTCTACAAAGTATATTTGGGACCTCTCCCTCCATCGGAACAGATGATTTTTGTCAACAAACGCGCCCTCTCTATGACCGCAAAGCCACGTAATTCAAAAAAATCTTGAGCTTATTTAAACCTGAATGAGAAGGACCAGCAGGCTGTCAAATTGCACATGCTTGACTCTCCCTGGCTCCCCATGCTCAGCACATCCTGGCAAAATTACGACGAGCACATGGTCGGGCTCAGACTCGGAAAGATGTGTTAGGTCTGACGCTGTAAAACAGCCGACAGCCCAACAATAATGACAATGACAAGTCATATTTGTTGCTACTACCGGCTCACGTCATAATTAACGGATCTGGTGTTGAGCTATGGTACAACTGATGCTATGACATGATTATGAGGTGAAATGAGAAACCACCGCCTACTTTCTTTAGGCTGTAAACTTGAATTAAATTGATTTTTTCCCCATTTTCTTGTCTTAACATTGATAATATTGTGCTATTACTATTATATTCACCGATTATCAAGTCTACAGTAACGGATTTCCCAATTTTATTGAGCTATTTCATTTATGACTGCATAGCTGAAGTGCCGATGATTTTACTCTTGTTAATTCACCCGATTTTCCATATTTTTTCTTTTTTCTTTTCTATCAAATACACTCACACTACATTCACACTATAGTTCTTCAAAGTTCCAACATATTTTCCAATTAAATTAATACACGAAAAAGAGCCAGAGATTGTTAATGTTAATCGTACTGTTCTCAAAAATAGTGTCTTTGTAAATTGACGGCCTTGTATTACACTTAATACCATTATTCAATTTTCTACAAATGAATAAATTGTTAGTTTTATTCAATTTGCAGTTTTCCCACATGTGCAGAACCTGCTTGGTATCACGTTGTGCTCTCTCAAAGATTCGGGAAGCCTGGTGTTATTGGCGCAAATAATTGTGAATTCACTGACTCGAATGTTAACAATTGAAAAAATTTAACAATCTTACTTTGTACTCCAGAATCACCTACTTCTTCGGCTTAATTTCTTCATTGGTCTTTCACTTCGTATTAATTATTTCAGCAAACGTGTTGATTCGATCTTCACATGATGTAAATTGTTTCTCATGGGCTCGGTGGAGTGATACATGAAATGTTTCATGATGAATCAAGATGGGAACTACTTTCGGGTTATCCCCACTCCATGGGCACATCTGCTCCACTACACTCGTCAATTCCTACCTGAGTATTACTGTGTGTCCCATTCTCTCTTGAGTATTCAGTCATATTTTTCATATTGATTTGCATCTGTGACGTCCGTTAATCGTTTATTTAACGTAAATAAATAGACAAAAAATATTAAAAAACATCGAACAAATGAATACATTTTGAGGAAATATTTCTGGGTGCTTCCCCACGTTTTCTGTGGGCTAGCAATAAATTTTGGACACACTGTGCCGTATGCTCAAGTGTCTCACTTTAAGAATTCTCGTTTTTGGAAAGAGATTCCAGTTTCAAAACGCGTGACAAAAAATTTGAACGAAGAGAAATTCAACTAAAAGGAAACCATATGCGAGTTCTCAAGTGACAGATGACGTAGTGAAGTCGGGCCCACTCTCGCTGTCTCTCTTCTTTTGGCGACCCTCTCATCTGGTCCAGAGGGTCCGTTGAATACTTTATTTTGGAAATACTGTCCAGACGTTTCTACTGTGTTTCTACAATACACTATAATGTTAATAAGAATACTTTTGCATGGATTGGATTTCCGATTGGAGATAATTAAGTTTATGTTGACTATATACTAATGATGTCAAGGTAATATTATATGTTAATTTGTAATGTCATTTATTTAATTGTGCAAGTTATTGTAATGTTTTATACGGCACATTAGTTTATTACTGATGTTTGAGGTTATGAATGAAAGAAATAATGTAAATAAGAACAACAAGTAGGGGAAGATAGAGGGAGAGAAAAAAAAAAAAAAAAAAAAAATCTATTGGTACCAACAGAGTTTTTATTTTACCGACCGTGTATAGATTATTTTTATTTTTCGTGACATCACTTTTTAGGCAATTTCGGTCATATATATGCGTTCGTTCATGAGAAATTCATCTGAACTTAAATGGAGAGAAGGCCCAGAATGCCTGAGTATTTAAACTTCTAACCTATTCAGGTTATAGTAGTTGAAATCTCATATTATCTATTGGTACCAACGTTTCATTGAACAACGTGCATATTCACCAGTATTTTAATGTTATTTTTAATTTAAATTCAATTTTAATTATGAATTTGTATTATTATGTTTTCTAGAACCTGAGGAAGCCTCAATAAAGCAGGCGAAACGTCGTTCATTTGACAATTGATTAGTATTGTTAAATTAATTTTATTCCAACGTCCCATGATCCCTACACAATAATTCACAAACATGGAAATGAAGAACACAATTGGTTTCTACAAGTGTTTAGAATTTTGGACACTATGAAAATTTAACGGAAATTATTCGAAACAGATGTTTTTTTTCTGACTCGAGGAATTTAGAAAATGGTATATTGTGGAGGGGAGAACGGGCCTCCCCGAAGCAAGACATAAGTTCACTCACATATAGGAAATTAAGATGAGACCATGTGGAGGGGATGGAGTGACCCTGAAGCATTGGTCCAGAAGACCCTGAAGAGGAAAATCTAAGATCCAGATGTTACGTCATTGGTATTAGACTCCTCTCCCTTAAAAAAATAAGGGAACGCCTTTAAAAATTATTCAGAGGACTACAGAATTGTTTTAGTTTTAGTCAGTCAAGTTTAAGCTCCCAGGAAAAAATGTTCAGATATGATCAGATCAAATTAGATCTGAGTAGATCTAATTAGATCTGAGTTCCTTAGATCTGATCAGATCTGAGAATTGGCAGGCTCTGATCAGATCTAATTATATCAAATTAGATCTGAGTTCTTCAGATCTGATCAGATCCAATTGGATCTGCGAAAAATCCGGAATGAAAATTTTTAATTTTTAGAGAAAATGAAAAATAAATGAAAATCTGAATTCTGGCTAAACAAATGAATCAAAATTGGAGTTTTTGTAGAAAAAGAAATCGAAAAAGAAAATGCGCTTCAGCGGGATCGAACTCGGGACCCTAGCATTACTAGACTATTATCTTAACCATTTAGCTATCACACGATTCCTTAGTATCATTTGAAATTGAAATCGTTATAATTGAAGAAAATCAGAAATATTAGAGGAAATAACTCCGGAGGAAAGTCGGGACTGCCCAAATGGAATGCAGAATCATCCGCGGAAATAAATATAAAATTCTATGATAATGAAATGAGCACAGATCTGATACATTGTAGATTTTTTTAAACAGATAAATTTTCATTCAATAAACATTTCAAAAAAAGTCGTATTTATAGTTCTATGAATTTCCTACATGTGCATATTTTTCATTTTTTTAAAATAATGTATCTGTTGAAGAAATTCAAAAAAACTATGAATTTTCAAATGTCTGCTATTGTCAATTTCATTAAATTCTACCTTATAAAGTTTTCATCCATCGCCTGATGCATCATAATGTGAATTGGATTGGATTTGATCGTATCTGGCTAGATCTGATTGGATCTAACTAGATCCGATTAGATCTGACTAGATCTGGTTAGATCTGATGAACCGATATAAATGGACTTGATGAGATCTAGTTAGATCTAATCAGATCTGGTTAGATCTAATCAGATCTATTCAGATCTGATCAGATCTAAACAGATCTGATCAGGCATTGATCTGATTAGATCTAGTCAGATCTATTCATATTAAATTTCTCAATTTGATCAGATCTAAACATTTTTTCCCGGGTTCTGAAACCGTCAATTTCAATTTACAAGTGTCAACCGATTCACTCTACAAAATGAGAAAAAAGAAAAAGAAGAAAAGAATTACTGAGTGAAAAAAGAATATTTGAATACCGTTCTAAAAGTTAATGATCGAGTAAATAATTACAAACATTTTTCAAGTTCAATTCAAGGGAGTTCATATTAAATGGAATTGCTTAAATTATATTACAAGTGAAATTTTCAATCAAGTTCGAGTCAGAATAACTAACAGTAATAAGTCGACAAAAGGGTTGTATGTCCTTGTGAAATCGCGGGAATAGTTGAAATCTAAATCAAATTATTGTTTATTAAAAATAACCGTGTTTTCCTTTCGACTCCCTAATCCCAGTCTATTGGCCAAAAAGCTAAGGCTAAAACAGGAAAAAATATAGTTGATGGGATTCTGTTTAATTTGGGATTCATAGAAATACTTCTTTAAATCACAATAAAATAAAGAATGTTATCAACAGTTATTGTCATTTGGACATAACACATCCAACAATGGTATTCTTAATTGGAGTACATAAAAAATTAATAGAGAGGGTGTTCTTAGTATGAGACTTGTCTACTTCTCCTTAGAAGAATATGGCACATATAAGACAAACATTTCTGATTAGATCTGCGTGTCATCATGATATTCTGGTATGAAATTTTATTTACTGCAGAGTTGAATATTGATAGTACATGGAAAATTGAATGTTTGAATGAATCATGATAATTATGTTTTACGCAGATGATTTAAGCATATCACTGCTTTGTTTGTTACTTTCCTGGTGGAAATATGCATGACATATTCTGACAAAAAATGTTATAATGTAACAAAAAATGGCAAAATATGACAAATTATCAGGGTGATGGTAAATTCTGTCAGAATTTTTCCTTTTTTGACATTTTGTCATAATGTCATTTTCTTCCTGACCAATAATGACCGAGTATGTTGGATTTGGTCATCGATCAACAATGACAAAAATTGTTAGATTTGGTCATCGATCAAAAATGACAAAAATTGTTAGGAATCGACATTTTTCGTTAAACATATGTCGAAAAATGTCATTTGTTCTCAACATTTTCCGACGGTTTTTTGATATTTTATGACATATTTGGATTTGTTATAAATTGACAAATTCTAATAATGGATGACATTTTCTCATGGAATATGTTATAATTTTTCAAACATTATTTGTCATATTTTTCATGGACATAAAGTGTAAGAATATGACGAAATATGTCATAGTAAGTCATATTATAATAAATTTACATATGTCATAATTAGCCATATCCCTGCTGGAAGTGGATTATAAATTTTTATGAAAAAAAAGCTCTCCGCCTTTTTATCTGAAACCAGCGGTTTTTTGTCCAAGTGATTGCACATAAAAAATGCTGAAATCCATGAGTTCAGACTCAATGATTTTTAATCAGCATCGCAAAATTTTTGGAGCAGCTTATAGAAACCACTGTTCCCAAAAATTGAGTCTATGAGTAATATTTAATATACATGTGTTTCTATGAGAATTTGTGAAAAAACGAGGTCATGTATTTTTTTGTTCAAATCTGCTACGGGTATCAATGGGGTTTTCCTGAATAAGTATTTGTCACATTTCTATATATTTTTCTTATGCTGTCTCAAATGAGCCATCTGTATTGATAATAACTTTTTTAGTAATTTCCTATAAAATTGTATGAGAATTGCACGAATTGGGGGAAGATTAGCATTCGATTGTATCTGTCTTTATGAGCAGCTTCCTATAATTTTTCCTATCATTTCAAATGAGTTTTGAGCCGTTTTTGCTAATGATCATTTTCTAGATTTATCAGCAAAGTTCTATGAATTATCCTATCCGTCCGTATGAGAATCATTGAGTGATTTGCTCTATCAATCCTAGAAGTAGCTATCTGTGAATGCCGTGCTCTGATAAGCTGCACGACTTGATATTTATGAGCATCAATGAGTGCATTCATCATATTCTGAAAGATAAGACATTCTGAAATTTTATGGGATTTTCAGCGGAATTCAATTGTGGGAAGAGAGTTCAAATTAATGAGCAATACCTTATATAGTGAATTCATTCATTATTGCATGTATTTATCTGTAGTTTCCTACCTCAGTGTTATGTGCGATTACTCGAAAATACTCCATATGAACTTATTAATTTGAAAGAAAAATTCGTGGTTCTTGTGATGCGGTTTAGTTTTTCATCAGCTTCTACTTGTGAATACTACTTTCAATTATTATAGTTCCCTTCGATGTCTGTAAATTGTACCGAATAATTGACTCATATTTTGCTATCTGTGGAAATCGGAAAAACGAGAAAAGGCGCATTCGAAATTCGCACTTATCCGAGCACCATTTTCCGCGTAGATAAATTCCTTTTTCAATTAAAAGAAAAATTAAAAATTGAAAAATTTATCATTTTATTTAATTAAAAAAAAATATTTTTGTATGCAGCATGAGTGTTATAATATACCTGAGAAGTTTGCATACTATTGCACATTATTTTGACCTTCAAAAAAAACAGAAAATACCTCACATTTTCGAGTGCTAGACCACTAGGCCCCCTTAATCTAGATACACATCACTATGAAAATACGTAGAGGATTTAGAAAGTACTCTGGAAAATTCCTATCGAAATTATGAGACTTATTGGAGTCACGTTGCATGCCAATATGAAAAAATCATGTTTTGAAAAGGACACAATCAAAGTTTTCGCTCGTGCTATGAATGTAAAGAAATGTTTGGGGGAAAGTTCAAAATTCCATCAGATAAAATGAGTTTCAAGTGATAATTTTTCTTGCCAATATTTTGAAAGGTTCAAAGTAGATTTCAAAGCAAAAAAAAAAATCGGTTTTTCGAAATCTCTACTGTGGTGTAAGGGGCAATTCATTAATTACGTAAGGATGATTTTGGCCATTTTTAACCCCCCCCCCCGTACCCCCATGTAAGGGTACATAAGATTCCTCGAACCCCCCCTCCCTCTTCTTACGTAACATTCACTTTTGTTTTGCTTCCGAATGGAAGCATTGTAAACGTTGGATTTTTCGATTTCGAGTTTTCATTGGAATATGTCTCCAAATGATCCAAAACGTCGAAAAATGATATTTTTAAATCAGGTCTGTGCGTGTGTGTGTGTGGTTGTGTGGGTCTGAGTGGATTGACATTTATCGTAATTTTCTCTGGAACGGTTATACTTAGCGTTCTCAAAATTTGACAGTATTTTTCCTCTGTGTGCGAAATGTTGTCAGCAAAAATCACCGGAATCGGTTGAATAGTTACCGAAAAAAATAAAATTTTCAAAAAAGCGTTTTTTTGAATTTTCTCGATGAAAAATCAATTCGTAGCCCCCAGTCTGAGCTATGATATTCATCTCATTAAAACTCACATTTTTTACTTGGGGTAAATTTTTCTCTGATTTTTCGTTTTGGAAATTATTTCAATTTTAGTGATTTTCAGTTCAGAGTTTAGCGGAACAATAACTCGATAAGTATTTGAGCTAGAGACTTGAAATTTTGTCAGTTTGTATATTTGATGAAGGTAGAGTTTGGTATTGAATATAGGCAAAATTCGTCCAGTGGTTTCTAAGATATTTGCAAAAAATGAATTTTTTTTAAAGGCGAATTTCTCAAAAACTACTGGGCTGATTTACACCAACTTGAACTCAAAAAGTTCATTATAATGAAGGGAATGAACTCTGTAGATTCCCAATTTATTGGTCAAGTATTTCTTTTTGTTATGAAAAAATTAACTTATTTAGAAAAAATCAGAATTTCAACTTTTCTTGATTTTTTGCTGAGAACACATATAGTTTTTATTTCATGATAATAAAATATATCCTTTTCTACCTAAAATGAGATCATTTTCATCCTGATATGATGATTAGAACCCCCATCGTATGGGAAAACGTAATTAATGAACAATAGAAAATAATTTATGTGTTCATATTAGTATAAGTGAACTTGAATCAGATTAATAAAAGTCGCGATGCTCCAATAAGAGCTCAAGAATTCCATTCGGAAGCATACTGCCAATGGCATTGATAGAATAGTAAATCTGAGAATTCAAATGACACACAAAGGGCGAAGGCCTGCTTGTTTTGGAATGATAAAATGTCGTTAGAACAAGATCAGTTGCACTTAAACTCACAGTTCTACGTAAATCAAAGATTTTGACTTTTCAACAGATAATTTAAGCTGCACTCTTTTATTGCTATCAGGTATGGATTATCATGATATCATTAGACAACTATCTAGTCTTTGGAATATCATTATTATAATTAAAAGGAAATTTCAAAATAATCTTAAAGCGAGCAAACATAAATCATTTGAACAATCTACAAAGGAATATTACTTTTAAAATAATGATCGACTAGTCTTGAATTAATCTTAAAGGAAATAAATTACGCAGTAAAACCTAGATCAATTCAGATTATCAATTGTCGTCTGGACTGAATGGGTTAGCAAGCCATGCTGTCCAATCGGAAACAATTGGTAACTCATCAGATGCAGTGATAAATTTTGACTTATAAAATATTACGTAAGAATGGTTTTACCCCTCTCCCCTCCCCCAAGATGAGGGCATGTAGAGATTTTTCTAACACCCCCCCCCCCCCCTTGGGCCCCTTACGTAATTAATGAATGGCCCCTAACCCTTCAAGGCAAGAAAATAGGAAAAAATGTCATCACTAATGATGTAGCAAACACATAAAAAAACAGAAAATAAATATCTCTTAAAATTCGTTTTTTTCCATTAACAACAACGGGGAAGGAACTTCTGCATTCACCTCCCTCAAGCACGACAATTACTTCCATTTCTCTGGACTCGAATTCAACCGTAAATAGTTTATTGGGCTTTCCCACACGATAATTCTTTATCGCTGATGCTCTTACGATTGCAAATTTATTCAAGTCCTCTATTTTTATATATTTATGCATATCACTTTGAGCGTTAATGAACCATTACTTCTAACGTTCAACACATGGCACCAGCAAAGATTTGAGAAACACTGCACTTGACAGAACCTTTTCACATTGCACATAAACAAGTACTGTCCTGCTCCTCTGAATAACACTACCGGTATTGTTCTCGATCTCTGAAGCGTAACCAATCACATCCAAGCAATTGGAGAGACGGCCAATAGGATTTGAGGTGAATGTCATACACACGCCATCTCGTGGATTTAACTCTCACACAAGGTGAGGGTACCACAGAATCGCATAGCTACTGATGGGAATTTATTGTTGAGTGTATGGAAAGCAGACGAGTTCTGCCAATTGAATTTTTATTCTTCAAGATTAACTAGTTTCTAGGGCCAAAAAGATAAAATTCAATTATAGCCAGAAAAATTGGGAAAAAAATTCAATGCAGCTCATTTTTCTCCTAACAGGCATAGGAAAAAGCTTTAATAAAAAAAAAATTTTCAATACCTTCCGAGATATTTCGATTTGAAACATAGCGTGAATTTCTATTCTTTGAACAACAAATAGCCACACAATTGTTTTTACGGATTTTTCATGGTCTTTTAGAAAATAAGAAGAAGGAATTTGCAAATCAGTCTATTTGAAAGTAAAGCGGCATACGTTTTTGCAGATAGAATCTTCCAGTATACCACGATCGAATACAATATCAGAAAACAATGATTAATTCTCAGACAGTGAGTAAATAGATAAAACTGGTGGAATACAGAACTAGAGAGACATAGATTATTACTGGCGAATACTTGTGAAAAATAATTGGAGAGAGTTTCAGAGGATGATTATAGAATTTTATAATGCAGAAAAATGATTGTGCCTGTACAGATCAACAGAAACAATGCAAGTATTTACTGGCAAAAACAGCCTATGAAAGAAAATAGAAAACTGTGAGGAACTCATTATAAATTCCTTCCCATAATGAGGAGAGTTTTTTAAATATAATCTATCCGCATATGACATATTCAGTTATTTACATATTGAAACTCATTGGATTCAACAAAGAAACAAATTTTCCGTGCTGATAAAATTTTTATGTGAAAAATAATATACAGCTTATAAGAATTTAAAGTGTTTTCGTCCAAGTAATTCCAAGAGCCACATATAAAAATTGACTGCTCATCATTAACAGGATATACTTATCAATTCCGGTTCGATCCAATGAGAACCGTATTGTGAATGAGTATATGCTATTCGAGTCCTGAGAGGTATTTTCTCATAAATACCCGCAAAATGATAATGATGGAGGAGCTGTTAATATACTCATAACTCTACTACGTTTGTAATTACTTATTCCTCACGATCGATTGATTCATGCCAAGATGCGCTTAGCATCGTATACAAAAATGGAATCCCATAAAAGAAGATAAAAATTGAAAAAGTTCTAACTCATACCAACTCATCATTTCACTATTCTCATGAATACTTATTAAACCTGCATGCACTATTTCTTATGACTGTGTTAATCTCATGAATTCGTATAAGAGCATCTACCATGTTTCCGACCGAACTTATAGACTTGGAATCATCCCTACAGGATTTTATAAGATTCTAGAATCCCCTTTCAGCACGAATTATGATCAATTCGGACAAATATTTTAGAGGAAATGTGGATGTCATAATTTGACAAAAAATGTCATAATATAACAAAAAATTACAAAATTTGACAATTGAAGAGAATAATGTCAAGTGTTGTCATATTATAATAGAAAATGTCATTTTTTTCCCTGACCAATAATATCCGATATGTCAGATTTTCTCATCGACCAAAAATGACATAAATTGTGAAAATTTACCATTTTTTGTCAAACATATGTTGAGACAGAGTCTAAGAAATTTAAATCAGTAAGTCTCCTCGACATCTCGCGGGACATGAGTTGACTCAGTCGGTCAACGTGTCCAGTGCGTAGAAGCTGGAATATCGATCGAACGCCAGAGCGACCACGCGGTAGTAACAGCAACAAGTAAAGGCACTCGTTGTTCATGCGTTCTAGCGTTCTTTTGTGAGCTCACGTAAATTCAATTCTCAATCGTTCAATTCATTGTTTAATATTGTAGCGTATCCCCCTTCTATATTAAAAGTAAAGAGAGAAGTTGCGCCCATGTCCCCATGGAAACGGAGATCTGTTGTTTAACAACAGGAAGACTTCACTTTCCTTTGGGATTTTGTATAAGAAACATCAACTGTCATCAATTAAAATAATAAAACGCCTTTCCCTTTAAACCGGATTAATTTATTATTTCAAAAGGATAACATTGGTGTCAGAAGTGGTCCTGAAACGTACCCAAAACGCGCAAAAGGATAATTAACGTATGTGTGTGTGAATAAAAATAGAAAATGGAAAATTCCTGGAAAATAAAATGAAGTGACGTGAATCAAAATAAATAAAAAGAAAGAAGGAAAGAATGAAAGAGGAAAATAAAATGGAATAAATTAAAATTGACTCGGCTGAAATTGAATGAATTAAAATAAATAAAGCAGAACTAAATAAATTGCATTAAATAAATGAATTGGATTAAATAAATAAATTCGATTGAATAATCAGATAAATAAATGAATGAATGAATAAATGAATCAATAATAAATTGAAGAAAAAAATCAAGGGACGGCTGATCGCTGTCGGAGAAGGAGGGACCCTTCAATAGAGTCTGCGCTGCTCCATCACAGATCCTTCGCTTCTGGTTATCGTCTTCATACTGTTCCGGATGACGATGGCAATTTTCGGCATGCGTTTTCTGCTCGCATCGAAGAGGTGCAAAACAGTTTTGCGTGGAGAAAGCGGATGGCAGCGCGAATCAACTAAGGCAGAGATCATCGCGAATAGGCGGCAAACGATCAGATAAGAGTTAGAGGAAACCGACAATCTGAGAGGGAGGAATTCCCAATTTCCAACGGCCAATTGTTGCATTTGGGTGCACCAGTGATTAAACACACGGTTCCAGTGGATGTTCATCGCGCTGATGTTACTACTGGGTCACAAGCAGCGAGCCGGATTATTCCCGGAGATGCTCTCCATTCCGATTTACAGAATCCCGAAATTTCAGATAAGCTTGATAATAATTCTGCTTCTGCTTCTGTTTCTGCTAATTCTTCTAATGCAAATATTTATTCACTAGATCCAACTAACATTTCAAAAAAAAAAAAAAATTAATTTTCTTAAACCGGATACTTACGGCGGTTTACAATCATGGTCGCGTTATTAGAAACATTTCGCGATTGCGGCAGAAAATAACAGTTGGTTAGAGAAAATGAAAGCAGCTCACCTTTTAACGCGACTCAGAGGGAAAGTGCAGTTAATTTTGGAATAAGTTTTGGATGTTGATCGAAAAATTAGGATAAAATTTCTAAACTCCTCGGTGGTCGTTTTGTTGGAAAGCATTTATCACGAATGTATTTCAAGGAATTACAAACGCGTAAACAGAATAAAGAAGAAACATTTCAGTCATTTGTGGAAGACATTGAGCGTCTTGTTCATCTTGCCCACGTTGATATGCCGGAAGACAATCGAGACCGGATTGTGTGTCCCTCTTTTATCGGCGGGATGAACGATTCTCAAATTGAATTTACTCTTCGTTCCGAACGAGTTGAATCTTTACAGAGGGCAGTTAGAAGAGCTACGGAACTCAAATCAATTTCATGCTTCCTAAAAGACAAAGGGAACTTCAGTCAAAATTCATCTAATTATGTTCAAACATAGTCTCGAGATTCTTCATCAGATCGCGACGAACCAAGGAACGTTCGAAATTACCGAAACCAAGTTACATGTTTCAAATGTGGAAAATTGGACATTTTGCTGATAAATGTCTAGCTCCGAGAGATCAAATTTGAAAATTGATCAAATCGTAATCGAAATAACCGAGGGGTACATTCTTAATTTCTTAATTGAAAATTTCTCTCGATTTATTACGGAGAACCCACTTAACAACAACGCAAAATTAACATAACGTAGTCTACCATATTCGAAAGATTCCCAGAGGAAAATTCAAGGTTGTACATGTTAATCGATTATGGCCAATGGAATACAATCTTCATTCTTAATTTTTGAGTTTACTCCGTGGTTAACGGAAAGGATTCGTGGTTAACGAATCGTCAGTGGTTTTAACTGACTTAGGACTCCGTGGTTAACGGAAAGGATTCGTGGTTAACGAATCGTCAGTGGTTAACTGACTTAGGACTCCGTGGTTAACGGAAGTTGATACACAGCCCGCGTTAAGTTGTCTTGACAAAATTTTGCAAACTCTGGTGAATATAGAAAATATAAAACGAAATATAATTATTGTAATTTTGTGGCCGATCATCGAGTCCCTGAACTGTTAAAATAATTTTAGTTGAGATGGACAGATCTTGATCGTGTTGCCATAAATATTAGTCGAAATATAATTTTTGCATGTCAAAACACGAACGTTGTTCAATTTTTGAGGCACAATATTGTGTATCAGAAACGTCAGTGTTTAACTGACTTAGGAATCCGTGGTTAACGGAAGGGATTCGTGGTTAACGAATCGTCAGTGGTTAACTGACTTAGGAATCCGTGGTTAACGGAAGGGATTCGTGGTTAACGAATCGTCAGTGGTTAACTGACTTAGAACTCCGTGGTTAACGGAAAGGATTCGTGGTTAACGAATCGTCAGTGGTTAACTGACTTAGGACTCCGTGGTTAACGGATTACCAGTGATTAACTGGTTCATCATCTTATAACTCATCAATCAAGAAATTTTTCTGAAATCAGACAATTTTATTCAATGTTTATTTTAAAATTAATTCTCTTGAATTTTTCTCCGCTTACCTTAATAACTGCTAATGAGAATTATCAATAACCATATTGTAGAGCTTGTTGAAGTATTGTTGCAATATTTTTGTATTTCATTTTAATACAAGATTCTTTTGTTTTGAGTTTTACAGATCTTGAGATTCGACATGAAAAGAAAATTATCTGAATAAATTCGATTACATATAAAATTTTGGATGTCAAGATTGCCAACGATGCATGAGAGTGAATTCCTCGAAGAATGTAGTATGAGATGAATGACACTACACTTCACTTAGACATTAATGAAATTGTAACATTTTTTTTAAATTATTGTTGTATCAAGTCACAAAATGTATGAGAACGTCGGGATTTGTTTCTTCAGCATGGATTTCTGGGAGGTTTTAGTTGAAGAAACAGCTGGGGCCCTCCCTATGTGGGATCTTGCATCTCACAACATTTTAATTTTTGTTAGTGATTCATTAGTCATTTTTGTTCATTTTCTTTGAAAAAAAATAAAAATTGTTTTTGGATGCTAAATCTCAAATAGCTCCAGTGGTTGTCGGGTGACAACCTTTTCTGGGAGGGGAGTAGTGTAGCGTATCCCCCTTCTATATTAAAAGTAAAGAGAGAAGTTGCGCCCATGTCCCCATGGAAACGGAGATCTGTTGTTTAACAACAGGAAGACTTCACTTTCCTTTGGGATTTTGTATAAGAAACATCAACTGTCATCAATTAAAATAATAAAACGCCTTTCCCTTTAAACCGGATTAATTTATTATTTCAAAAGGATAACTAATATTATTAATAAATAAAATTACTAAGGATACATAATCACTGTTGGTCTAAAAGTTAATTTCATCAAATTGTCATAAAGTAGTTCTTCTATTGATCCAAGGATTCTTTGAAAAGCAGAGGGACAAGTGTAAGTAAAATTTCAACTGCAATTATCCTCTTGGCTCTGCAATTCTTTATTTCTACATTTCTGGGTCTCCCAAATCGAACCCAAATTCCTCGTTTCTTCTCCGCTTCGACCGTCGGACATTGGACATAATTAATTGCTTTGAAGGTTTATTAGTTTTCCCTAAAACTAATTGGCGCCCAACTTTTCAGGTTTGTTGATTAATTTATTCAATTACAGTCAAAGAGCCCGAGTAGCCATTGACCCAGGCTGCACTCGGTGTAGGCTTCTACTCATGTTCACCAATTTTTACATATAATTTCTTTAAAATTTATTTAGTTAAAATTCGATCAAAATTAAATTCAATCAATAATTAAAATTTATTTAAATAAAAAGAAGCCTGTCTCAATGTCAAACAATGACATTTGTTCGAAAAAATTGATGACTGCTTCTTGATATTTTATGACATATTCTGATTTGTCATAAATTGACATAATGTGATAATCAATGAAATTTCTTTGCGAAAAATATCATACACTTTCGAACATAATCTATCATAATTTTAGTAGTCATAAAATGGGGAAATATGACTAAATATGTCACATTTTTTCAGAAAATATCATAATACATCATAAAATTATAAATAATGAATTAACGGTGAAAATGAATTAAAAAGAACAAAATTAAGTAGTGTAGAATAAAAAAAATGGTAGAGAAATAAATCTAAATTTAAATACGAATTAAAATAGGCAAACGAGAAAACGGTAATTATCATAAGTATATGAGTGGAACTGGTAGTTTCGAAGGCGCCGATAGAGTGCACATTGTAGAGGATTAGTCCCTAAGCCCGCTATCGTTTCAGGAGTCATAAATTCAAACAGGCGAGCCAGTTTTCTCCGTGAATCCAATCGTGCAAAGATCGTGCTCAACAATATCTCTGCACTTTTCATATTATCCATATGGGTCGAAAATAACAGATTCGGAAAACGAGTTAGGGAATATTTTGTAATCACATGTTGAAAAGTCTCATATCATGATAAAATTTGTCGTTTTCTGTTATTTTTTTCATTTTTTGGACGTTTTTGTCTAAATATGTCAAGTTCACCGGAGCTGTGTGTCACACAATGAAATAAAAAAAATGACACATTCTGTCATAACTTTTCAAATTATGACAGAAATTTCTCTGGGGAAATTTGACAAAATATGACATACTGTTCCAATTGATAGTCAAAAATGCTCATATTCTGACAAAAAAAGTCAAATCATGACATTTTATGATAGATTCTGTAAAAATACGTCGAATTATGACGTTTTTTTTCGAAAATTTGTCAAATTTGATCAGAATTTGACATTTTTCGTCAAAATTTAACATTCATATTTCCACCTGGGTTTTGCTTCGATCATTTTTTCTTCTCGATCAATATAACTCTGATTCGTCAATTCATGGTACTGCAAAAAGAAATGCGTAATATTTATAAAGAATATAATTAAGCTACAGTGGAAAATGAAAAAAATTTTCGTGTAAATTCGAAGAATTGCATTAATCATCAACAGCTGATAAATTCCATAGATAATATGGAAGAACTCCACAAATTGGTTATTTTGGGAATTCTAATTGTTCTGACTATTTTAATTAGTATGCGATTGTATCAGCTGATGACGGTAAGGTCGAAACTGTATTTTTTTTCAATCATAATCAATTCAGTTATCAGTTTAGTTAACATGAAAAAAGTCCGCTGTAGAATTGCCTAAAATAAAACGAGATTTTCTTCAGGGAGTACTTCAGAATTTTTTTTTTTAATTCGTGAGTATGCTTTGGCTAGGCCTCTCTCATGATCATCAAAAAACCAATAGAGAATATCATCCAATGTAGATCACATTGAGGCCTAGAGAAGGTATTAGAAGGGTGTTCTTCAGAATCCTCGTACTTCGGAAATTTCTTTCATTAGTCCATCTTTTTTCTTTGCGGGGTTAAGCCATTGTGAATTTTCAAAGAATCCGCATTTTTCTGCGGTTTCTCAAAGAAGATACATTGAAAACTGTACCTGCCAAATTTCATGTCTAAATTTCAAGAATTGAGTGAGTTATCCTTGTTTATATCCAAATGGGTCAAATGGCAGGTCCAACACCTCTACTGCCCCATGCTGAGGTACTAAGCAGTGTCGTCCCATCGTTTTTTGTTATTATACCCCTGACCATCATGATATCGTCGAATTTTCCAACCATTAATGGAATTATGAATGTGTATAATTCATCGCATGATGAAAATATGGTGAGCGAGGAACCTTGAATATTTATTGAAGGAATTCTACTGCGGATCACCCAAGCGAAGGGTTCGCTCTTCATACGAGCGGTCACATTGGGAAACTTTGCGAGCTTTTTTCTGAAAACGTATTCCGCGATAACGGTGCTCAATGTATTTTGAAAACTCCTTGATGGATTATCAGATTTTTTTTTTGATTGTTCGGTGTTCATGTCTCTATGTATAAACATACGTTCGTTCGAATAATTTCTCTCATTCCCTATGTATTTGGAACCTTCGTGTCACTCAATCAGGCCACTTTTTAAACAATTGCAATATAATCCGTACGCCTGAACTCAGCTTTACTCTTGTAATATATGGTAATGTGGTGACGTGACATTTTTGAGATCAGCCCGAAATGCCGACACCTTCGTCCCTTCCCCCCCCCCCCCCATTGAATTCCTAAAACTAGAACACTCCCGAAGGGGCTAAAATGGGCCCCAGCTGGTCTAATTCAGCGGGACCAACACCGCAACTACTCCAGCCAACCACATAAAACTTAGCCTAAAATTATCCGAAAACGTGACCCAAAATCCTTAACGTAACCGGAACTTCCCTAAACCTAAAACCAAAGGGGAGGAAGGGCACGGAATGGCCTCTCGGCAGCTCAGTACAAGGTTGTGGAGAGAGGGGTGGACTCGGCAGAAGATGGGATTGAACGCTAAGGTAACTAACTCAAAACACCAAAGTGATACTAATCACCTCCTCTATTGAATCGAGAATAAATTACAGAGTTTTATATGCTCTACTTGCTATAATTTATTTAAAAAAAGGGTAAATTAAGGGGGTGGATGGTCCAAAAGTTCAACGTCCTACGATGTACCGCAACCAAGCCCAAGTATACCCCACTCGATGGCCGTAAGTCCGCTCGTTCTGAGCAGTGAGGACAAAGTCTGCAGGGGATGATGAATCCCTGGAGGTGCGTCCACGGAGTCCCGTGGCCAGCAGGCACTGCTCGAGGCATGGCACTGAGGGTGCAAACATGAGGGTAGGTTCACCCTCGAGCGTGGCGTCTTAGCCACCACAATGCAAGCCTGGTGACTCGAAGAATAATGAACCTCCCTCCACTTTGCAAGGGCGCAGGACGACCCTCGAAGTGGCGTAGAGGATGAAAACAAGCGGGAACACTCGGCGAGGTGGAGGAACACCATCTCGGCCCAAAGAAGCTGAACCAACCCTCCAAAACTAGGCGGTGGAAGTCTTCCAATCATCCCTTGGCGAGGACGCAGAGTGGTCCTCGAATCGGCGGCGTAGCCCTGGAGATTACAAGCGAAGACACTCGAGAAGGGTGGTCGTCCGCCACCTTGTAACAAGGGCGCCAACGGCCCTCGAGGGTTGATTCCACCCTGGGGTTGCGACGTGGACAGGATGGACTCCGAGGGGACGCCCCGGATATCAATGGCGTCCGAAAATCCTCACGCGTCCATCCGCCGACTCACCCCCCTCCGGAACACCTAGCGTAGGGGAGAGTGCAGCCGTATCCCCTGGACAGGGTAGTCCAGATGGGATTTCCAGGGCTGAGAATGCACGAGGAGAAGAACATGAGGAAAATGGAGAGAGAGAGAGAGAGAGAGAGATTGATTGATTGATTGATTGATTAATTTATTATTTCTGTACATTATATTGTACAATTACAGTGAAGCCAAAAGGGAAAATATATTTACATAGAAAACTTAAGCCATTACATGTTTGCATAATTGTAGTTGTAGACGCTATCGCATAGATTTTAGTCGAAAGAATACATAATACATAATGCATGATGTGCTTGATAATGGAGTAATAAGACGAGATAATAGCATGACATAAGATAGTGAATGATATTGAGACAGAGATAGCCCCGACAAATGGAAGGCATAGCTGACCCCAGGCCCCCGTCTGTGTAATCAGTTCAGACCCTTTTAGGGCCCCCAATAAAGAATAGAATAGCCCATCGAAAACTAGAGGAAGTAGAAGAAGAAGCAGGAAGAAGAAGAAGAACAGCAGGAAGAAGATGAAAGAGAAAAGAGAAAAAGAGGAGGAAAGAAGAAGAGAAGGAAGAATGAGAAAGAGAAAAAGAAGAACAAGAAGAGACCGGCCACTAGCTCACCATCCTCGTCCGGAACTGTTATTTAGCAGGAAAGAACGGAAAGCTATCTTAAACGACGAGAAGGATGGAAGAGTGCGCACAGAGTCCAGCAGCGAGTTCCATAGGTACGACGCCGACACCTGAAAAGAGCGACGCATCACCTCTATTCGGAAAGGCCTCACCACCAAAGGATTCATCTCCCCCCTGACCAGCCGAGCGCTCTGGCTGGCCACAAGGAAATCTGCCAAGTACTCCGGCTCCCTCAAATGAAGGAGCCTGAACACCAGACAGCTCAGGAAATAGGCCCTACGTGTCCCACAGGTCATCCAGCCCAGCCGACAACGGTAAGGAGAGATATGCTCGTCTCTCCTAGCCCCAAAGATGAACCTAATCCCCATACTAACCAGACGTTCAAGCTTGAGGGACAGCTCACCCGATAGCCCAGCAAACACCAAGCAGCAGTAATCCCAAATGGGGAAAACCAAGGCCTCAATTAGATTTTTGTGCAGTTCAAAAGTGGTACTTGACCGAAAGAAGTATAGGCGATACATGACAGAGTGAACTCTTTGCGAGACACTCTGAACATGCTCCCTCCATGACAGCTTGCTGTCAAGCACCATCCCTAGACTCCGCACCGAAGACTGCAAGGGCAGCCTAGTTCCCCCAATGGTGATACCAGTATCCGGCAGTGAATAAACCTCATTCACAAAGGACTGAGTCCGAAAAATAATGGCCTTGGTCCCAGGCCGAGACCGTGTCGCCTACGTTTCCCATTTTGCGGAGAGCATCGACCAAGTCTACTTTGGAGAAGTGTAGGTAGACTTGGAGATCATCCGCATAAGTCACATGGTGAAACTCTAGTGGAATACTTCGTCCTAAGTCAGTGACGAACAGAACAAATAGTAGAGGGCCAAGTACAGAGCCCTGAGGAACTTCCCTGTTCAACGGACGAAACGTTGACTGGACACCCGCATTCCCCAGTGTTGCCTGCGATCGACCACCGAGATAGGCCACTATCCATCTAATGGCCATGGTGGAAAAGCCATATCCTCGCAGCTTTTCTAACAACAACACATGACGCACCGAGTCAAACGCCTTGCTGAAATCGAACAGAAGGTGTACAGTCATCTGTCGCCTGTCCATAGCTGTGCGTATGTCATCCGTAAGTTTGAGTACAGCTGTCTGTGTGCTGTTATATGGACGAAAGCCAGTTTGGAGTGGATCTAATATCGATCGCTCAGCAAGGAACCCAAGGATCTGTAAGGAGGGGAGTTTTTCCAAGACCTTGGACAGAAAGCACAATAAAGCAATGGGCCTGTAATCGTTAGGAGAAGATGGATTATTGACCTTGCTAAGCGCAATTATTAGTGATTTCTTCCACAAAGATGGAAAAGAAGAGGTAGAAAAGGACATGTTGAAGATTTTCTGTAGATAAGGCAAAAGAGTCGTCAGAGAGGCCAGCACCATCGACCTCGGGATCCCGTCACAGCCCTTTGCCTCCGAAGTGAAGTGCCCAATTGCACTTTTCACCTCTTCAGCAGTTACAGGCCTGAAAGTGAACCCAGAGCCAGCAGAAACCACCTCCGTGGGAAGGGAAGCCAAGAAATTGCCAGTAGATGGATCAGTAGCGTCAAAAGAAACCCCAGCAAAGAATTTGTTCAGCCCATCATGGTCGATGTCAGCCGGCGAATCATCAGCATGCGCAACCCCAAGGTGTCTGAGCTCCTTCCAGATAATCGCCGGGTCGCTGAGAGAGACCAGCCTTCTGTGGAAGAACTGCTGTCGTGCGCCTTCTAACTCATAGTGCGCTCAATCACGTGCATGGTGATAGTTGAATAGTGCCGCACGCGAACGAGACCTTCGGTAGATTCTATAAAGACGGTCCCTGACAGCAATTAGCACACGTAAGTGCTCTGTGAACCACGGCTTCCACCTGGGTCTATTACATACCGTCTTCCACGGAACCGAACATTCAATAGCCCCATCCAGATTGGCACATAGACTGCTCACCATCACGTCCACAGACTCCGGACCTTCGAATCGCGACCAGTCCGAAGAGAGCAGACTAGAATTCAGCAACTTGGTATCCAGTGACTTGAAGTCTCTATACCGTACATCCGCAGACGATTCTAAACGAGGGAGACTCATCTGAATTGTAGCCGAGATGAGGTCATGACCATCAACAAACGGGACATCCGTTTGCCAATGCGAAAGCAATGTGTCTCCATTATCAATCAAGCAGAGGTCAAGCCAAGTGTCAGACGTACTTGTATGATGAGTTGCTTTATGTGGCACCAAACTGAGTCCATTGTCAGCAAATAGCGTGCGCAGGAACGCTGAGTCATCATTGCTGTAAGACAGCTGATCAGCATCAAAATCCCTCAGAATTACTTTGGTGCTGTACTCCTGCCGGAACCCCTCAAGCGTGGGGACAAAGTTACTGCCCTGGAGAAACGGTGCATGGTTGGGTCGATACACCACACCAATCAGCATTGGAAAATTGCCTCTCCCGGCGATCTCGCAGAAGAGATATTCCGGCAAACCCGGCTTCTTTCTCCAGATATGTGACGATGCCCTCAACACCTTTACCCTGAAGCACTTGTTGATATACAAGGCCACTCCACCACCCCGTGTGTTACGATCCACACGATATAGCGTATATCCCTCAAGCGAGATTATGTCATCGTCAATCAGGGGGCAGAGCTTCGTCTCTGACATTGCTATAGCATGAAACGGAGGACGAGATGCCAGAAAATGTCTGACCCTCTCTAGATGAGCCCTAACCGAGTTCACGTTAAGGTGACAGACTCGCAAGCCATCCGCCCCAAGCAGGGCCGCCGCCCCACCCACGTCACACGAGCCAGACACTGTCACAGGATTATCCAGGGATGAAGTAGATGATGATGTTAAGAAGGAAGTGGCGTTGGAAAGTGAACCAGAGGACGAAGCATTCAAAGCAGTAGAAGAAAAAGGAGAAGACGAAGAAGAAGAAGAAGAGCATGGAGGAGAAGGGCAGTTATCTCTAACTGTCCTAACGATAGAGTTCGATGTAGGGCCAGCAACAGAATCCAATGGGAGCCCTTCAAGAAGTTTTTTAATGCTTCAAGTGTGGGAATACGCGTGGGAGAATCTTCCTTCTTTTTCTTGGTGGATATTTCCCCATCTCGCACGAACGTAAAGTAGCCGTCATTTTTTGCTTCATTCCTTACAGCACAAAGTAGCGCATGCAGATCTGGCGGAAGGAACTCATTGATGTTGATCAGAGATGGTGGTAGAGGCACTGACGCATCAGAGGCAACAACCAGATCCTCATCAAGCTGTGTCGAATGCAGTTTTCCGTGACGAGCCTTGGAAATGCCGACATTGTGTGCCAGATCACCAGAGGACAATTTTACCAGCAACGAGACTGGTTTACCATTGCTTGGATCGTCAGCCACGCTAGCGCGTTGCGTAGATGACCCAGAGCTACCTGCAGTAGTATTGGGCGATGTCCCTGCAGGATGTTTACTTTTCAGCCCCAACGGCCTAACACTTACAATGTTGTTCGCTACACAGGTACTACATACTGCACGAATCACCGCAAGTGCCAGACCCCTAACGTCAGCTTTCGTGGGAAATCGTAGACCAGAGATGAGGATGTCTGGTGCCATCTTCGCCCTCTCAGCGTTGATCTTTGCCACTGAATCATTCAACTCCTTCATCGACACCTCCATTGAGATCAAACGATTCCCATCAATTCCCGGAACACCCTCAGTGCTACCGACCGACGATTTCACCTCCTCCACAGCTTTACGAAGGTCCCTCTGCTCAGCCTCCACCTGCTCCACACGTTCCCCAATCGCAGCCACATCGACAACCAAGCCCTCCACCTTATCCACCAAGCCTGGGATTTCGTTTAGCACCAAAAGCCCAGGAGAGACTTCCTTACGGAGTGCCGTCATTCCCCCCTGCATGTTTTCCTCAAAAACCCCAGTCCTTGCATTCATTGCAGCAAGCTGCGCTGATATCGCATTCAGCATGGGAATTACTGAAATCTGGTCTACCACCTCCGACTGCACCAGTGGCACAGTCCCACTTCCGGCATCGCCAGTGGTTGAAGCCTGGCCACCCACCTTCAGCTGCACCAGTGGCACAGGATCAACCATAATTCCAGACAGATCCAAGTCAAACTGATCTTCGAAAACTGAAGAGTAACTGCTTGCCAAAGTACTTCACGTTCTCTGTGCAATTGACGAATTTACCAGCGTTACGCAAGTGCGGCACAATTTCCTAGATCCAAGATTCCCAAAAGTCGTAGTAAATTTTGAGCAGGTTATGTGAAATATTTTCTTGCACCTTCCACACTGGTACAACTTCCCCGTTCCCCCTTTTTGACACAAACAACAGACCGGGGTAGCCTTGGCTCTATCACCCATTTGCCCACAAAAAAAGAGAAAGATGATACGAGGAATATTAGAAATTTTCCAGAAAATACCAATCGATTCCTGAAATGGTGCAAAAATTCAAGTGAAAAAAAATCAAATAATAACGCTAGCAACACTAGTTGAAACTGAATGAATAATAAAAAATGATAATGGAACTGAGAATACAAAGCAGCAAGAAAAAATAACTGATAAATTCCAAGAAAAGGAGGAAATAATATAATATGAAGAGTGAATGATGATTCACTCAGTACTAGATTATCTCCTCTGGTACGATTCACTCGGTGTTGGCAATGTCCCCTCAGTCAGTACAGTAGGAGGCCTCCACAGCAGTTCCCACTCTTCACGTCTAGATGTCACGCCACGCGTGGAACAACTGCAGTCTCGACGAAGATGACAGGTACGGAGCGAGAGAGATAGCCAGAGATATTGAGAGGTTATGTACTCACCTCCAATAATGCCAAAAAGCCTCTAATGAGCCGAAAATGCAACCAACAGTCAGGATTAATCATTCCAAATGTCATTTGCAGTAAAGCGCATGCAACAATCTGTAACAAAGCCGCCCGAGAGCAAAAATAATGCAGAAAAACTATCTTAGCACAGCAGGCACATGCAAAGCGTCTAACCACTTACGTACAGAGAGAGATAGATGGATAGATATATTTATTTATCGACTGTAGGCAAGTGCCCATAAAGCCGAAACCAATGTAATTACATAGAGTGATTGTGTGATTTACAAAAAGGTTGTTGTTTCATAATAAGAGAGAAAGAAAGTGAGCGAGAATGACGAAAGTCCGAGAGGCAACTAAAACAGACAAAACACTCACTTGTGGGGCTGTAACCTCCCTGTAGCGATTCCGAGGGTTGTGGCTCCTCTACCGCCCTCCGTCCGTGTCGGTTCCCCTCCTCGGATCCTCGGGGTTGTTCTGGTGGCTCCTGGGGGGGGGGGGGGGGGGGGGTATAAAACTGCAAGGGAACTCTCTAACGCACTCTTAATTCTTCACTCGTCCAAACACTTGCGTGGCACGTGGTTTTACGGGGCTCGCGGTATTCGTTGTGGCCTGTACGACGCGTGAGACGCAACTGGTTTGGCGTCGTCATGCATGAGAACATGGTGATGCCAGCCGGCAGGCAGCGGTGCGTGTGCAACTCTGTCGCTGTCACTGGGCGACAGCAGCACACGAAGCTCGGCCGATAGCCTTCCACGCGTGGGCTTCTAAATTGAATGTTGGGGCTAAGAACACCGACGGAATTAACGGATTCCGTCGGAATGTATTTTATTTTCATCTTTCTGATCAACCAAACCAGCGGTTTCGAAGCCACCAGCTATCAGGAGACCTTAAACTTAAAATTTCATGAGTTTTCTAATTATGAATATTTTCCAATAAAAAAATCATACGCGTAGTTATATATATGTGTTCTGTAATAATGATCTTCAAAACAATATATATTCGATTACATCTAGTATAAAGAAATTGAAAGAGAGGTAACTCACTCAGCCAGTCACAGTGGCGTAATCCCTTAAGTAAACTTTTCTCTATATGATATCGTGAAAAACTTATTTCTTGATTGGAGTTTTGGAGAGTCCTATATCCTTATAAATTTCCTGTACATTTCTTTGATTGCATGTACATAATGTAAATTGGAATAAAATGAATATAATGGAAAATTTCATCAAAAATTCCCAATTTCAGCTTCATCAATAGTATCAATATCAGAAAAAGGAATTAGAAAATTACCCAAAAATGCAGCCATGTCGGAGCCTCTCCTCAATTTTTCTAAGATTTTTCCATCAAGTCCTTCAATGAAAACAAATCCAAGGTCATTATACCCAGGATGTCCAATGACTGACCCTATTGAAATCCATGATTTCGAATTTATATAATATTAAATTGAAGACTGAATATATTATCACGTAGAAAAATTCTGATGGCGGCCGCCATGGTGCGGGCCATGGCGGTGGTCATGGCGCTGGCCATGGCCGCTGCCATGGCGGCCGCCATCACAAATTTGCCGCTTTCTATGAAGTTCTTTCCCATGGCAATTTTTCCATGGCGATTCTATCCAAGGCATATTTTTGACGGCATTTCTTCCCATCATGATTCTTTTCATTTTTTCCCATGGCTTTTTTTTCATAGCTTTTTCCATCGGCTTTTTTTCTATGGCGTTTGTTTTCCATAGTGACTTTTTCCAGAGTGATCCTTTCCATGGCGATCCTTTCCATGGCGTTTCTCTCCATTGCATTTTCTCCATGGCAGAATTCGTCAATGCAAAATTTGCTACGGAGAAATTTGCTTTTGCCATTAATTCATGAAAGGCATGAAAAATTCATGGAAAAGTCATGAAGAGAATCATCATGCAAAAAATTGCCATGGAAAAAATCGTCATGAAAAATGGCCATGGGAAAGAACTCCATGGAAAGCGGCAAATTTGTGATGGCGGCCGCCATGGCCGGCGCCATGACCACCGCCATAGCCCACGCCATGGCGGCGGCCATCAGAATTTTTCTACGTGATCTTTACACTCAGAAAAAGAAAAGTGGTAGCAACTATCAAATATTGATTCCATCGATCTTCATCAAGTATTTTTTTATAAGAATTAAAAAAGTTGTTGAATTTACAGAATTTCGTTAATGCAAGCCGATCAATTGTTTAAATGAACAAAATTCAGTAAATTCAACCACTTCTTCAATTATTAAGAAAAAATATTTGATAAGAACCAATGGCATCAATATTTGATAGTTTTTACCATTTTTTCCTCAGTGCATGAATTAAAATATTTGACTACTCAGAACTGTTTGAGTATTATTTAAATATTTCTGTTGTAACTTAGGTAATTGAATGAAGCTGAAGACACATCGAGTTATAATTAATTATTTATTAATAGATAATGAGATGTGAATGGATTTATCCATAATAGAAAATATACATTATTATCACATAACGAGATCGGAACAGGAAGTGTCCGGTATCGAATTATAACTAAACCCCAAGATAAGATCTTGACCCCCTCTGGATATAAATCAAATAAGTCGATAATATAGATTGCTTTGATTTCTACAACATCTCCTCTCAAAGTAATCCCCAAGATAATAATGTAATTAATCAATAACAATTCTCAAATTAATAATACATTTCAAATGTTTGGTAAAGCCAAGCCCTTTGGTGAAAACATCGGCTGACATATCACCTTTTTCATATAATTCCCGAATGAAATGATAGCGAATATCTACATGCTTTGATCTGGATGACATTGATTGATTTTTAATCATTTCCTGTGCACTCTGGCTATCATTCCAGATAGTTGTGCTGTTTGATTTTAAACCAATCAATTGAAGTATACCCCGAAGATAAGTTGCTTCTCTCGCTGCTTCTGATAGAGATACATAATCTGCTTCTGCACTCGATAAGGACACTGTACGCTGCTTCTTTACTTCCCAACTTATTGGACTTCCGGCTAGTACAAAGAAGAATCCGGAATAAGAATGACGATCAGTTAAATTGGCTCCCCAATCAGTATCAGCCATTCCATACAAATCATCGCCTGTCTTCTCAAAAATTAATCCATAATTCAATGTTCCTTTTAAATAGCGCAGAACTCGTTTAGCAGCAATCCAATGAGATCCATCGTAATTGGAGTTAAATTGGCTTGAAAAACTGACCGAATAATCAATATCAGGCCGAGTAGCTACTGCGAGATAGAGCAAGCTACCAATCAGCTGCTGGTACGGATAACGGTTCATGACTTCTTCATTTATCTTCTCTGGGCATCTCAGTTTACATCTCGATTCTAAAGGTGTTGAAACAGCATTACACTTTGACATATGAAATTTTACAAGTAATTCCAGTATGTAATTTTTCTGATCTAGATGTACTGAGTGATTAATTTTATCCTGATAAAAATCTACTCCCAAACATTTGTTAATGTACCCTAGATCCTTCATCTCAAGAAAACTAGATAACATTGATGTAATCTCGGCAATCCACTTCTCATCATCAGACGCAATTAAAATGTCATCTACATATATTGTAATAAGAGCAATGGAATTATTTTTACGTTGATAAAACATATACGGTTCATGAATAGTAGACTCGAAGCTCATTTTATGTAAAACGTCCACTAACCTTTTGTACCATTGTACACCTGCCTGCTTTAACCCATAAAGTGCTCGCTTCAGATGACAAGAAGTTTTTTCTCCCGATTTTAATGCTGTTAACCAGTTTCTAGCTGTCTCAAGTATCTTTTCATCATTCACCACCTTCTGATTTGATCCAACAGCTCTACCGGTAACAATTTTATCTAGGATCATCTGCAGATGCTCAGGAACTTCCATAAATATATCTTCATCAAGAAAACCATTCAAATAAGCGGTGACGACGTCCATCTGGTGTATAACCAAACCAAATTCCGCTGATAACAATCGGATCGATGTGGATCTAACGACAGCAGCCTTTGGCAACAAGACGAATTTTCTTCTTTTCTTGTGCTCCATTCCTTTTGGTTTTGAAAACCCATCGACTTTGCATAATTTTCTCATTGCTTGAACATCCAACAATATCCCTAATTTGGTTATACAAAAGAGAAATATACTCGTCTTCTAGAGCACCTTGCCAAGCCTCAACATCAGTAGACATTTCAGCTTCTTTCCAAGTATTTGGATCATTCAAACAGACGTAATTTGCAAAAATATCATCGTCAAGTTCATCATCCATTCCCTCTGGCATTTCATCATCATCTTGTTGTGATTGCGAAGTTGAGTGAAGTAATCTCGGTCGACCAACAGAACCAGTCCTGAGAATTTGTGGGTGACCTCTGCCACGACGAGAAATTGCTGGTGCTATCCTTCGTTGAACTGGCCGTGGTGTGTGAAGATTAATTTCAAGATTATTTCCATTACCATTATTAACTTCATTCACTTCATTGATTCCATTGACTCCAAAATCACTTGACGAATCCCATTGTATTTCAATGGGCTCAAAAACACTGCTTTTGTCGTTGTTATTTTTGTCGCAATCGGTATTAATCATCTCTCTAGAAAAACCCGGAGTATCCATGAATCTAACGTCTCTGCTGATAATTAATTTCCTCTTCTCTGGACACCAGAGACGGTAGCCTTTGGAAGTGCTGGAGTACCCCACGAAGATACATTCAATTCCTCTTGAACCGAATTTATTCTTCTGTGTTTTATCAAGTGCAAACGCTTTGCATCCAAAAATCTTCATATACGCTAATGTAGGTTTTTTATTGGTCCAAGCTTCATGAGGTGTTATTTCATCCAATGCTCTCGTCGTACAGCGATTTCTGATGTAACAAGCAGTATTGATGGCCTCTGCCCAAAATCTAGCAGCCATATTCGACTGACTTAGCAAGCACCGTGCCATCTCCACTAGCGTACGATTCATTCTTTCAGCTAATCCATTTTGTTCAGCTGTATATGGACATGTGAGTCGTCTTTGTATCCCATTTGCCTCCAGAAATTCATCAAAAGTTTTATTTTTAAATTCCGTCCCATTATCTGATTGCAAGAATTTGATATTTTCCCCAGTTTCTTTCTCTACACGTAATTTAAATTTCTTGAAGCATTCAAAAGCCTCTGACTTTTCTTTCATAAAATCCACGGAACACCATCTCGACTTATCATCGATGAATACAATGAAATAACGTGCTCCTGAGATTGAAGAAACACGCATTGGTCCACAAACATCCGTGTGAATAATTTCTAAGACTTGTTTCGTACGATTTTCTTCAACTGCTCCAAATGGTGTCCTCGTGATTTTTTCTTTGGCACATGTCTCACAATTCTGTAAATTCTCTCCCTGTTTGAAATCCAAGCCACAAACAATATTTTTCTTTGACATTTTCTTCAGATCTCGTTCATTTAAATGTCCTAGAATACGATGCCACGATTCCAGTTTACTCATCTGCTTATTCCCCTCTGCCATGTTTGCAACACAACCAATCTCCATATTTTCTTCAGTATAATATAAATTGTCTCTTCTTTTGGTAGTTAGCAATATCTCTCCTCTTTCATTCAATACAATTGCTTCATTCTTTCGGAATAAAACATCAAATTCATTGTCTGTAATTCTTCCCACTGATAATAAATTTGTCCTCAAATCTGGTACATGATACACGTTGTTTGAATCAATTTTTCGATTGACATTATCATTTTTAACTGTTGATTTAACTTTCCCAACACCAGAGATGACTGTAGTATCTTTGTTGGCTAAATTTAATTATTTATTAATAACAAGGCGTTACGAGCAGGTCCACTCGATTGAAAAATACTCTTTAATTTCAGCCACGCCTCCCGTGAAGTTGTGCATTTTTTAATGTGTTTTTTCTCGCTATCTGATACTGCTAGAATAATTTCACTCAAAGCTTTTTCATCGGCAGCTTCCAATAGTGCAATCGCATCTGCACCACTACTTGGCCTTGTAATTTTTCCGTTAGCATAAGTCCACAATTCACATTTGATAACAAGTGCCTTCATGTCCATCTCCCACGTGTCATAATTCTCTTTATGTAATCGCATAATTGCTGTTGTTGACATCTTCGCCATTATTATGTATTCAATTTCCCAATTTCTCAACTCAAAAAAGAAAATATTATTTCAATTGTGAACAACGGTTTTCCCGTTTCTCATCGACGCAACAACCAAAAAAAAAAAACCTGGTTACACTCTCATATTATTATTTATTTATTACAATACCTGCCTTGCAGGGTAGCTTTCCTATAGCAGAGGGGCGTACAAATAATTACATAGAATGTGTTGTAGAACGTAGAGACAAAAGTAACATAAAAAGTAACAATGTTGTACATCAGTTAGGTTGAGTGGAGTTAGCAGAATATTATCACCTTCATGAACAATATATACATATTATTATTTCTTAAATCACTCCATTTTTAGTATTCTTGCAGGAAATTTCTAATTTTCAGCGCGCTTGCCAGATAACAGTGGAGTCTCTTTAGGGTATTTTCTTTGTTGAAGTTTTGCGAGACAAAGTCGATAAAGGTGCTCATTTTACAATCGTAATCTTCGTTGTTATCATTTATTGGACTTAGGACGTAAAGTTCAGGGAGCCAGTGCTGTCTAACAGCTGCAAAATGTGGACAGTTAACCAGAAAGTGAATGACGGTGTCAGACTCATTCAGACAACAGAGAGTGCAAGAGGAACCAGGGAAGAATTTATATGTAGAGCCGCCTACTTGAAACGTATGAAAACGGTAGTTAGCCAGTCTCGTTTGAATCATAGAGGAGATGTAGGGCCATAGACACCTTGACCTTAAATAATCAGCTTCTTTATCATCAATTGATCTAGGGATGAGGAGTTGGATGTTGTCAGAGCTGCTTATTGAAAGGAGGTCTTGCTCTTTGTGATGGCGTGCGAGCCTAGCCACCAGGTCGGGTCTCTTATCTTCCCAGAATTCCGCCTGCAGGCTAGACCACATGTTCATAGCATCAATTTTTTGCAGAATAGAATTCACCTGGTAAACCCAGTTGTGGTTTCTCAGTCTTCGGATTTGTCTGGGAGTGGGGTTCGGATCCGAATTCTGGAAGAGATGCAAGTACCTCAAGAAACAGATTCTAGGTAGCCTGGTATTGTTCATCTTCAGGATTTTTATAATCCAGCCTAGGGTTAAATCGAAGATTTTGACTTCAATAGGAGGTAGATTGAGTTCCATACGGATGAGGTAACCAGGTGTGGACCAGGGAAGGTGGAATAATTTTTTTAAATAGTACATCTGCACTTTCTCCAGGATATGCGGGTAGTTAAGGGCCCAGACAGGGGCGCCATATAACATAGTGGAAGTGACTAGGCTGTTGTAAATCTTCAAGTTACTCTCCCAGGAGTCAGATTTGACCCTGGACAGTATACCCAGAGCTGTACCACAAGCTACACGAGCTTTTTGAGTAGCAGACTTGGCGGCCTGTAGACCAAGAGCGGAACTTGAGACAGGGATTCCCAGATATTCGTAGAATCCAACGCGATCAATTTTATTGCCCTTGAATTTGATATTAACATCACGAAAGGCCCACCCCCCAGATCCACAAACCACCAGCTTTGTTTTGCTCAAATTGACAGTGAGACCTTTCTGCTCAATGTAATCGGCAAATAGATTGAGTATTCTCTGACCCCACACCTCACTCTGAAAGAGAAACACAAGATCATCGGCGAACATGAGAGATAACAGTTCATTAGTACCGTCCAGCGGCACACCTCTGATCCCTCTCTCCCCGAAAAAAGAGTCAATGTCAGAGACGAATAAAATGAATAAGAGAGGACTCAATATTTCTCCCTGGAGTACACCCTCTGTGATCTCGACTGAGTCTGACAAATTAATGCCTTGCTTCACCCTCAGACGCGCTTGGTCATACATGTTTTTCAATATTCTTATCAGTTTAGGACTTACACCTATATCATACAGTTTACCCCATAATTTCTTGTGATCAATTGAATCAAATGCACGACTAAAATCAATGAAAAGTGACATGACCTTTCTACTTCCGAGTCTCAACTGTAAGTTGATAGCAGCATTCAAAGTAAAACAGTTGTCTAAACACCCCCTTTCCTTAACAAAACCAGCCTGACATTCTGGTATGATCTGGTGTGCCGAAGCCCATGCCTCCAAACGATCTTTAATGATAGATGTGAACAGCTTCGTGATACAACTGATTAAAGCAATTCCTCTGTAATTTGTTGGGACAGTTTTATCGCCTTTCTTGTGGAGCATGGACATCAGCACATCAGACCAGCAAGGAGGAATACATTCCGTTGAGAGTATCTTATTGAATACCGCTATGATATATAAAACCCAATTGTCTGGGAGATTTTTAAGAAATTCATTTGAGATACCATCCCCACCCGGGGCTTTGCCCAGCTTACACTTCTTCATACTAGACATGACTTCATCCCACGTAATAGGCGCATCCAAGAAAAAATCACCAACACCATAGAAGGTATACTCCTGCGATGATTTCAGGGGGTATATATTATTGTAAAATTCTTGCCACTGGACTAGAGTGATTGTATAGCAAGGAGCTGTAAACCCGCGGCACGATTTCACCACTGCCCAAAATGATTTAGCATCTCTGACATTGGCGAATTTGTTAGTAACACTTCTATAGTATTGATTCTTTTTGGAATCCAGCAAGTTAATGTGTCTCTTCCTGGCTGAAGCGTAAGTTAAGCGTTGCCCCTCGGGAAAGTTGGCATCCCTGAGAGATTTAGAGATCGTTTTCAAGTTACGATCTGAATCCTGACATTCCAGATCGAACCAAACTTTAAATTTAGGTTTCCTTAGCAGGTGATTTTTATGTATTCGGATTAGTCCTAAGTCTTTGGCTACTTCCTGAATGGCCTGAGAAAGGTTGTTATTAAGAAATTCTGTAGAGCTATTTTGAAAATCGGTGGCCAATCTACAAGATAATTGCATGGCCATACGGTAGTTCTCGGTCTTCTCTGCGGACCAACTTAGTGTCTTAGTTTCTTCTATGCTAGAGTCAGAAGGGATTTCACTATCATTGTTAATGAAAATGCCAACTTCAACTGGGAAGTGGTCTGAAAGCGCGAAATCTGAGTGGACCTGTAGTTTGGTGATGAGATGTGAATGACAGAGGTTCACCCAGACAAAGTCAACTGTACTGACGCCATTTTGTGAGATATATGTGATCCCACCTGGGTAGTCGCCCTCAGTTCTGCCGTTAAGTAAAATAAAACTATTTAGTTCCATAAATTCAACCAGTAATTGACCACGATTGTCTTCTTTCTTAGTGTGCAACGAAATTCTTTCAGCTTGTAATTTAGTGTCGGTTAAAGATTCAGCAGGCAGAGGATTGAGGTCAGCCACCCAGGCATTAAAATCGCCACCAATAACGATTAAATGATCGCTATAAATTTGTGTTATGTCATCAATGACAGACTGTAAGTTCATAAGAGAAACACTTAAATCATCTTCGCGAATAAAGTAAATTGAGCCTACAATGAATACCAAGTCTTTAAATCTAATCTCACTAAAAATCCACCATTGTGAAGAGCAGAGAATCTTAGTTGCACATACAGACTTATCGGCTAACATCACGAGACCACCACTGCCTCGGCCACGAACTTTGTCTTTGATAGCAGCAGACCATAGTTGCTCGTAGTTGGACCATGTTGATGCAAGATAGTGTGGCGGAGTGGAGACTATCCAGGTTTCACAGATACATAGCACAGGACTCTTGAAGGTATCAGTGAGGTGAGTTAGACGACCTGGCCCATTTGAGTTCCAGAATGTTATGGAGAGATGTTCCTGTGCTGGGATAATATTCTGCTTCATACGTTTCCCTGGCGAGACGGCTTCAGTCTCTTACTGCGTTCGTTGTTCAACTGTTGTTGACTTGATTCAATGCGAGAGGTCAACCTCGTAGCTGGAGAGAGGCGGTCTTCGAAGTCATTCCATTCATACCAAGTGTTGTCGACCTGCAGTTTTTGGAAACCAAGTTTCACCTCATGACCTTCAGCTTTTTTCGTTCTAGCCTCGTTCCTCAGATGGCTAGCGATTCTTGCTTCACGTGGCGTAAGGTCCGGGCTGATGTATATGTTGGAATTGTTTAAAACTGAACGTTTGCTTTTGATTATTTTCTGTTTCGTCTCCCAGTCGGAAAGAGTGACAATAGCCATTGGTGGGTCGTTGTTGATTCTTATTTGATTTACAGTAGTTTGCACAGAAAATTTGTCTTGTAAGAAACTGCAGATATTGTCTTTAGAGGACACAGTATCCATAGGGAGGCCTCTAATGGTAATATTCAATTTCCTCAATTTTTTTTCATTTGCATCAAGGGCAACAAGAGCTTTGTTCACCTTGTCAGCAACATTTGTACCAAATTTCCTCAAAGGAGCAAGATGAGATGTTGTAAGAGCAGAAGAGACATGCGTAGCAATTTCTGATTGTATATCCTTGCGTATCTCCTCAAGGGTACTGGGATAGTCCTTGTAAAGAGATTCGATGTCAGATAGTCTCACTTCGACTTGATTTATTTTTTCTTCATATTTTTTATCATTTTCCTTCAGCTGTTTCTCTAAGTTATTATAAAGCTTTCTTATTTCATCAAATTGCTTGGCGGTGTTACTTTTAATACTGCGTATATCCCCTGAGATTCCTTCCAATTTAGAGTCAAGTTTTTTAATTGCTTCCAGGATAGCATTTTTCTCTTTCGGTGAACCCATATTGGCCAGTGACGAAGAGCCTTGGATATTCAAGGTGGTAGAGAGAATCGTGTTGTTGTGCCCGGGAGAAAAAGAGAGACTGGGGCAGCTGGTAAAAGAAGGAGAGAATTTATCAGAAATAGAAAAGGCAAAATCTGTCAGCGTTGTTTTTGTTTTTTTGGGAGGAAAGGGAGAGTGAATCTGTTCTTTTGTTGGTCTTTTAACACTCTCGGAGGCTCTTGGAAAATCAGTGTGGCTCTGGTGTTCCTCATGAAAAGTAGTTTTGACAGTTTTAGGAGGTCGGCCTCGTCTTTTTGTTGAAAAAGGCTTTAGATTATGGCGTGGGGGCAGTTCTACGACTGTTCCATTCAGTTTATCTGAAAACTCTTCCGTAGAGTGCGAGGAAGAGGAAGATGAAGGGCTCAGGACATTACTCAGTGCAGCAGGATTGAGATTAATATTATTAAGCAATGCCGGTGAACCCTCATAGTCGTCTGTCTCAATGATGTGATCTACAGTGTTTGTTTTGCAGGAGGTTATTGACTTTGACGCAGACAACAGCTGATAGTTTTGTAGCACTACGTTTTTATCGACCGAATCAGAACAGACCGTAGAGGACGCTTCGTTGTTCATGACACTGAATTATTATGTGATAGCTTAACCTCATTGTTGATCACAATTGATTATTGCAGATATAGGGAACACTAATATTACAGAACACTTAGATTATTATCACAACATGAAGCGCTCAAAATTCTGACACTAATTATGTATAGATCACTCAAAAAAATATATTGCACAACTTATAAATTTTGAAATACTATAGGGACTACACATGTTTACGTCTACCTTCAAGCACGGCTCGAAAGGCACCCCACACTCTCATATTATAATTGCACTTGTTTTAATTTAATCATTGAGCAACTGGGCCCATAACCTGTTGTAACTTAGGTAATTGAATGAAGCTGAAGACACATCGAGTTATAATTGATTATTTATTAATAGATCATGAGATGTGAATGGATTCATCCATAATAGAAAATATACATTATTATCACATTACAAGATCGGAACAGGAAGTGTCCGGTATCGAATTATAACCAAACCCCAAGATAAGATCTTGACCCCCTCTGGATATAAATCAAATAAGTCGATAATATAGATTGCTTTGATTTCTACAACAATTTCCTACACTGAATAATATTTCATCCGAACAATGTCAATTCAATTTTGCGGTGTATTAAATTACAACGATATAGTGCAAGACTTTGCGTAGAGGACAATTCGAATTGCATGAATGCTATACTATAGGATATGGAGTGAACGACGACGTACTACAATCGATATTAAATTCTCGGTAGAAGGGAACAGACTCAATTTTTGTACATGCTATCATTATGTATCATTATAATAATGGAGACACTGCAGCCGAAGTTGACAAAAGGTGACGTACAAATCGCACCTATTGCTTTTTCGCTTCAGTCGATATGGCGTCGTCACCGAGTAATTCTTTAGCGGTAAAATTAACGGCTTTCTTCATAAGGTTCTCTGGTTTTTGGGCTGAGGATACTAAATTTGGAAGACGTATGATGGATTGGATTGTTTCGTATTCGATTGTCGCACTTATTTTTGCATTCTGTGTTACTTCCAATGATTTGTATCATTATTACGGTGATTTTGATGTAAGTTAAGATTTTCAAAATGCTATTTTTCTAAGAAATTCTCCTTGAAAAATAGGGGGTATTGGTGCAGAGTTAACCAGTTTTTTTTTCGATGAAGATTTCCACCAAAAAATCTGAGAGAAATAATCCAGCAATGGAAGCATGCTGGAGCATCTTTATGAATTTTCTCAATTTTTTTTTGAGAAGACCTTCACTTCAGAAAAAAAAATCCTGATTAACTTTAGAATTTCCGATTTTACAACTTCTTTTGCTTTTATGTAGAAATTTACGTATTGCAGTCTCAATGTGTGTACGGTAGGATTTGGACTTTTTAAACTTATTGTGTTTACAACGAAACGTAAAATGTTTTTGGATCAAATTGCCTATGCAAAAACTAATTTTTGGAACATCGGTTATGATGATTATGGTGCTAATGTGATGAAACAGTGCATGAGACGTTGTGTGGGTATGATTATATTTGCCGTATTCGTGTGTCACTTGATAGTAGTGATTTACTTTATTAAACCAATAATAGGTAATTTGAAAGATGAATAGTGGAATGATCATCAATTCAGTGGTGAAGAAGTATAATAGGATCAGTCAATCCCATTCCATTTCTGCTTTCGAATGGAAGCTGTGGAATCGTTTCTTTTCGATTTTGATATTTCGTCGTCATGACTAAATTTCACAGTCAAAATAGTCTGTTTTTGATGATAATCAATGTGAGACTTCTTCAGGTATCAATTTGACTTGCGATCATTCATTTTGGAATATTTGAGTTATACGATATTCTGTCATGTGATATTGTTGCTGTGATATTTAGTCGTGTAACCATTCAAAAGTTCTAAAACGTTGGGAAATGATGTTTTCAAAAGATGTGATGACGCATTTCTCGCTTTCCTCTGAATCGGACCTATCTACAGGTAGAAAAACTTTAGCGTAGACAATGCTCGTGTAGGGCGTACTCCAAGTTCTCACAATCGAACGTGATATGCACACTCTGAGTACTTGATGTACGTACTTTGAGTACGTGATGCACGCACTTGACTACGTGATTTACGCATTTGAGTATGTGATGCACGTACTTGAGCACGTGATGTACGTACTTTGAGTACCTGATGTAATCACTATGAGTACTTCGTTTGGCTACTCTCAGTACATACTTTTGTGCCATTATCTGAATTATCTGACAAAAATAGAAAAAATAAAATTTTTATGCATATTTCCAAAATACAGAAAGTTAAGGAGATAGGATGACTTCGCCCTTATCCTCTTTCGTAGAGAATTTCAAAAGCTATAGATTGGTTCTGACGCAAAATCCGCGTTCACTTTCCGAGATATTTTCCACAGATCAATAGAAAAACAGAGATAAAACAAGAATTTTTCCTTTGACTTTTGTTTTTGACAATATGTCGGAAAATGAATAGGATAGAAAACTTTTCGTAGAGATCTTTTCTGTAGTTCTTGGAATTTTCTACAAGACGAGTATCAACAGGAATTTCCGTATCTCACTTATTCCCTTATATATTTGAAAAAACTAATGTAACAACGAAAATTTCCCTATTTCATCTGTTTTTGTTGATTTTTGGAGAATATGTCGGAGAGTATGCAAAATAACGGACTCTCCGTTAGAATCTTTTCTCTAGCCCTTGAAGTTCTCTACAAAGAAATACGAGGATGAAATCACCTCATCCCTCTAACTTTCTATTATATTTTGGGACAATGAATACCAAAGAAGAAATTTAATTTATCTTCGTTAAATCTATCTCGAGATATTCGCAAAAAACGAATAAAAAAAAGAAATTCGAATCTTCTGTTCACGCGGACCGAGGGGTGGTGCTCATTCGCGGGAGCTGCCAGGTGTTTGGCCATTCGCAACGATTATGAGTGCCGCTCGTGAAATCTTTCGCGCCACTTTCTGACACAAAAATGTCGTTTCCACAGAAATTTTTTTTTTCAATAAATATGATCATAGCACCCTTCTTCCCCTATCCGAGGGTAAGTATGATAATATTCCAATGAACATGGTTGCATTCGAATGATTTTGACAAAAAATTCAAAAAATAACAACTGCAGTTGATAAAAATATTGGATTTTGCAGCTAACCTCTGAACGGCTATTGACTGTTCTCGTCGACCTGTGTCATTGGTACGTGCGTCAATTGCTTGGATTATTTATTGATTATTATTATTATTGCTTACTTATGCCTCATGTTCAGTTAATTCCGGATGAAAAAAAAACAATTACATGAAATTTGTGAGTGATAATGGCTAGAGCTTGTGGAGGTTTTAACAAGAAATATTTAAACTATTGGCATGACTCCCCTGATGTAATCTTACGTCTCAGATTACTAGAAGAAGGTTTCAGATTATAAAGGAATTATCCCGTAAATTATCGATACATGCAAGGGAAAAAGTTATTCTTAAAGAGGTTCATAGTAAAGGAAAACGAATAGATATAAAAATTTATTTTTGGCTACATTCAGCTAAACTGCTTAGTGTTAATATTTTTCGGAAAGTACAGAAAATTATAACAGCAGTCGGTAGAAAAATTATCTATTGAATTGACGAGAATTAATAACCTCTAGAAAGTTATCGAGCGGTTGCATTTATCCGACCAGTTAGCACGTGCGTCATTGAGATTATTAAATTATATGAAATAAATATAATAATTATTTATTTATGCGTTAAGTTTAGTCAATTTTGGATCGAAAAGAAACGATGACATAGATGTTGTGACTGACATACTTCGGAAATTTATGGAAGTTTTAATAACCAATATTGGAATTATCGGCTTCGCCCAAGTGACGTAATCACATGTTGCAGATGACGTAGACTATCAATAAGTGAAGTGAAAAAAATTATTTCTAAAGAGGTTCATAGTAAAAGAGTACAACGACAGTTTTCAGACAACTGATATCATTCTATCCTACTCATATGCGTGTTGGAATGAATAGAAATGATTATGTACCATATCGTCATATTTTGTAATAAATTAACTATATGAAAAATTTGTAGTTTATTGAAGTTATACTTCTTTAGTGGCATTAGGAAAAAATCATGGGAGTGAAATTATACGTTGTAACGAAATGCGCGTGCACATGGCTACACGATTTGAGGAGGGGGTAAGGGTGTACGCGTGAAGAAAAAAACACTTTTTTTGCGATTTTTTTTTAGACGTATGGATTGAGCAGATTCATCGAAACTTTTTGAACATTATTAAGCATGGCTTCAACAACCTTAAGTAATTTTTTTATGCGAAAATATCCACAACCAAGCTGGCTTTTCCAAGAACGTTTCTTTGAAATAGACGATTTGCGGTGATCACTGTATCGAAGCTGGGAATTATCAGAAATCAAAAACCATTGAAATTTAGTCAAAGTATCATTAAATCCGACCCCCAACGTTCTCTGATTATTTTTTTTTCTACATTAAGAGGGTTTCCCAACTACGAAATGGCCCAATTTTTTGTAAAAAATAGCAGTTTTTACTTTGAATGACCACCAAAAATTGAAAAATGAAAGAAAAAAAAATTAGAGATCGTTGGATTTAATGATACTTTGACTACATTTCAATGGTTTTTTATTTCTGATCATTTCCAGCTGAGATACAGAGATCACCGCAAATCATCTATTTCAAAAGATGTTCTTAGAAAAGCTCTGGCACCGGCTCGTTTGTTGATATTTTTGTATGAAAAAATTACTCCATGTTATTGAATCCATACTTAATAATGTTCAGAAGGTTTCAATAAATTTGCTCAATCCATACGTCTGAAAAAATTCGTAAAAAAAAGCGTTTTTTCCACGCGTAAACCTTTACCCCTCCCCCCCCCCCCCCCCTCAGCAGGATGAAGGTAGTCGCGAACCCGAGTAAGAAGAGAATACATCGTCCGCCAGCTAGCTTCTCTCCTACGAGGCCCGAACTACTAGTATAGCAGTGGGGGTTGAAGCCGAGTGCATGCACTTGGCGTCTATCTTTAGCTAGTTCAGCTATAGAGTCGAACTAGCCAAACAGAGATCTTCGGATATATTCGGCTTCTATACCGTAACATGTGAATTTCAGCTACGGATCAGCTTCGGAAGATCCCTCTTTGGCTAGTTCGACAATATTCAGTTATGTTTGACGTTGCTCATCTTGTATATATTGTTTCGCTGTCGTTGTTGTCTATGTGAATGGAGCTCTTTAAAAGTTGAAAAATGTGAGCCGACGCAGTCTCTAAGACCTAAACTTGAATATCTCCTGGAGTATAGAGAAACAAGCAGGCGTTCTTCGCTGCGTTAGTCGGTATTCCTTCAACGTTATCCTCTAAATCACTATTTCTTCCTTTCAATTTCTGCTAATGAATTAGCAGAATGCTTCCGAATAGTTCTTTCTGAGTTCTCTCTATTATCTCTGTTTCTTTCCGTGCTATGATGATTCAAAATATAGGATTAAATAATTAGGACTTGTGAAAATTCCATTATTCTCAAATTACACTAAATTTTACATAAAAAATTCCTTTTTTACTTTTAATGTTCCCATTTGTGTACCATTTCTGATTGTCCTACGAAGGTGAGAAGGAGCTCATTTTGGAGAGAAAAAGGCGTTCTTTCAGAAAATTGAATAGAAAATATGGGTGATCACTGAGAAAATTCGAGAAAAATTGCATTTTTTTGATTTTTTTGGAAATATCGAAAAAAAAATACATTTTTTAATGTAATAAGCAGAGGACTTTATCTAAAAATTCCAAAAATTCACGGTTCGTTCAGTCCATGGAGACGAATCTTTTGAGCGTTGTCTCGATGACATCGAATGAGTAGTTTGAAAGATACAGCCTATTTTTGGAAAAACTTCAATTTCAAAATATATGGGGAACCGTTCAGCCGATACGCCTCAAGTCCAATCCGAACAATTTTCACATGTGATACCACAAGAGCTTCAAAATTACCTGATTAATTTTGAAGCTCGAGTGGTATTCGGGGGATTATTTTTTCATCCAAATTTGGGCCAATAGAATTGCACCATGAGACAAATTCTCAGTTAGAAATTCAAAATTTAGAGTCACATGGATTGACAAATCGTTTATTTTTTATATGTAGGCAACATGAAAAATTTCCAGTGGAATTTCCAAAAATTTCCAGTGAAATATCGTGTAGGCGTTATTTTGTTTCGTCGAATGGTGCAATTCTATTGGTCGAAATTTGGATGGAAAAAATAATCATTAGAAATGATATAAACAGAAAAAATCTAAAGTTTTCAACTCAATTATCCATTGAGTTATTGTGGACAGACCAAGTTTTTGAGAAAGAGCACAAAAAAAAGATAATTAATGGAATAATGCGATTAAGTTCATAAAAATTTGCCAGTAGTTAGATATTATGGTTTCAAATCCTGTGTGAAATCTTGAACGGAATCCGTCGCATTTAATTTGAGAAATCGAGAAAAAAAGATTTTTACAAAATTGCTCTATCTCAGAAACCATACAGTTGATCTTGCTGAAATTTCTATGGAACATACACTTCATTAACGCTGATATCTTGCCAAATTTTTAGATTTTTATCTCTCACTGTTCTCGAGTAATAGAGTCGTAGGGCCGTACAGACAGACGCACACACATACATGTCTACTTTTTCTCTCGTTATGATTTCTCGACGTTTCGGATCATTTGAGTCGTTCCCGATGAAAATTGGCATTTCGAAAATAATGCGAAAACAAAGCTTTCATTCGAAAGCAAAAAAGAGGAATATGCTTTCTATTTAATCTCAATTCGATCAATTGTAGTTATCATCCTTCTTCACCCCTTTTATGGTTTTCTCTACTTCTTCTTCACTCCTTTTCGATTGAGTACGTTACTTGAATGTATATTAAAAGTAAGTTTTGGATTATGCTAAAGATGTACAACTTCTATCGCGTGTACAGGTGGTCCACGCACCCTCTTTTTTTACAGCAGACTTTCTAATAAAATGCCGATCATCAACATTCTTTCGTCGTTAAAGATCCTACGATTCTCTCATTCAACTTCCAGGCTGGGTTCCCTACTCTGATCCTTTTATGCTCTAATCAGAATTGGATTTAGAATGGAGGCGTTTCAAATGTATTTTTTGACACATTTCAACATTCTGCTCATTAAACCACTCATAGGAAAATATTCTACGTGATAGTAGGAAACAACAGAATTTTTGTTCTTGTATCCTCAGATAATATTCGTTCATCCCCCAAATTGTCTTTCTTTTTCCTAACATGACATAATGTCCCCTTGCCTTCTTCTTTAAAGTTCTCTTATCCCTCACATTGTCCTTACATTTTCAACATTTTGAAATGTCTCCTCATTTCTCTTATTATTTTCCAGCGTTTTAACGTTGGATGGTGTCCCCTTATTTCCCAAATTATTTGCCTATTTTCCAACATTAGTTAATATCCCCTCATTCCCCGTATTGTATTTCTCACATTTTCAATTCTTCAAGATTTGATCATGTCCCTTCATGCCCCAAATTAGTTTTCTATCTGTTATCATTAGATAATGTCTCCTGATTCCCCACAATATGTTACTGTTCTTCAGCATTGGATGATATCCCCTTATCCCTCACATTTCCCATTTTTGCTTCCGAATAGAAGCTTTGGAATCGTAATTTTTTTCATCAGTTTGAGATTTCATCAGAATATGACTGCAAATGACCCAAAACGTCAAGAACCGCCGTTTTTGAAAAATGTCTGTGTGCATGTATGTGGGTGTGTGTGTGTGTGTGATGACGCATTTTTCGCTGTACTCTGAAATAGGGCTAGCTAGCGATCTGAAAATTTTACCATAAGTTCGCCATGCGTGTCCCAAGCTCTCACAAGAATTTCAGCTCAATCGGCTGGATAGTTCTTGAGAAAAATAAAAATGTCGAAATATCGTTTTTTCGACTTTTTTCGATGAAAAATGGAATCACAGCGTCCACTCTCAGCGAGAGGATGCGCGTTCAAGAGCTGCATCTCTGAGCCGGAGTGGCGGGAGCTCAGATCCTTAGTTTATCCGGTATCAGACTTTTGAGAAATTTTTCATAAAAATCTTGATTCCACGATAACTTAATAAATAATTGAGCTAGAGACCTCAAATTTTGCGAAGTTATACATCTGATGAGCACAGAGTCTGGTATTGAAACTGAGTGGAATCGGTCCAGTAGTTTCTTAGATATTAGCATAGAACCATCCGAAAAAGCAAGCTATATCTTCAAAACTATTCAATTGATTATATTTGGGACGAACTTAACCCTCTGAGGCCTATTTTGGTTTTCCCATTCCTCGCACAGATTGATGACGGTAGATGTAAGATTGAAAAATTCATTCGGAAGCTTTCTGCAAATTGCATTGGCAGAATATCAAATGTACGATGTCCAAATTACGCGCAAGTAGTGGGGCTCCTGCTTGTTTTAGTATCGGATCATGTCCCCGGATTCTGCTCTCCTATTATCTTTGCGTTCGTTAAGATTGCAAAATAGTCTTTTAAGCCCTTTCCATCAGAGACGTTGAACAGAACCCCTGGAATTCATTTATTCACCTCTTGCTAGCATCGGTAATGGGAGAAGCAATACATGTATATACTGAGAGTGAGTGAATCATGTACACAAAGTACATAGACGACGTACTGAGGTACGTACATCCCGTACTCAGAGTACGTACATCCATTGTGAGAATTTGAAGTACGCCCCACATGAGCATCGACTACGCCCCTCAGAGGCATCGCCTACGCTCAGGTTTTTCTGTGTGTAGCAGTCTAAAATTTCCACAATATAACTACTACGTGTAACCCAAGTACTCAGCGGAAGTTCAGCTCAATTAGTATGATGGGTCCTGATACAAATCAAATTGTCGAAAAATCGTTGTTTCGACTGTTTTTGGCGGAAAATCGGTGATGTGACAAATCTCCGTTGACAGAATATCCGCGAGAAAATCTCCGTTGGCAAAATATCTGCGACATAATATCCTTGGGAAAATAATCGTAGACGAAATATCCGTGGCAAAAATTCTGCAAAAGTCAAGAGCAATTTTCGAATTCGAAAGTAATTCTTTATGAACAAAATATTACTAAAGTTTCAATTGCACAGGCTCGAATTGGGTTGGAAATTGTGGCAAAACATCGGAAGTAATGCTGCGATCTTGATGCGCGTTCGAAAAATATTGTGTCCTCGTATGATTCTAAGGATCGAGTTACATATTTATACAATATTGCTTCAGTACTTTCAATGTAACGAAATTGTCATTAGTAGGTACTTTTCTTTGTGATTATACAATGATGTTGTGATTATGAAAGAATTGTTTTCAATTGAAGAGAAAGGAATTCATTCATTCATAATTGTGTTCGTTATTGGCTTTGTTAATGATTGCATTTTTGTATGTTGGAGATATTTTGGCGTGGATATTTTGTCGTTGGGGAAATTTTGTCTGCGGATATTTTCACCGCGGATATTTTATCTTCCGGATACTTCGTCGCAGATATTTCGTCAACGGAGCGTTTATTCCGCAATCGCAAAATCAATTTACAGCATCTGTTCTCAGTGAGGGGATCAGCGCTTATGAGATGCACATTTTATCCTCGAGGTGCCAAGTTCTCGGATTTTGAGTTTATCTAGTATACAGCTTCGATGTAATTTCTGGTAAAAGGTTTGTTACTCCGATAACTTAATTAATGATTGAGCTAGAAATTCCAACTTATGTGAGTTTGTATATCTTATGGACAAACAATTTGATATTGAATCTAGGTGAAAATGGTCAGTAGTTTCTGAGATATTCACAAATTTTATTGGAGAAGAATAATAAATTCTGTGTCATTTGCTCAGTTATCAACGATGAATTATAAATTTTGAGATTGACAGCTCGGATAATTAGAAAGAAAGTACCCACAATTGATGGATTTTCTTGATTTTCAATTATTTATCGTAAACATAACAAGGGAAAAATGAGTTCAAATGAACATTGGAATGAAATGGTTGAAGATGAATTTTGTTGATGATTCTATTGAGAAACTGAAGAAATTTCGCGAGGAAAATGAGTCCCAGAATTACTTCATTTGAATTTTTTGAGAATAGGATTTTTTGCGCAGCTAATTCTTACGCTACGACTGATAAAGCTGAAGATATTTTCGAAGAACCGCATTTCCCCAAAAATAGGAAGATTCATCACAGAGTCTTGATATTACTGACCATGTATAGATTATTTTTATTATCTCGTGAAGTCACTTTTTACGGCAATTTCGGTCATATATAGGTGTTCGTTCATGAGAATTTCATCTGAACTTCACTGGAGAGAAGGCCCAAAATGTTTAAGTTAGGCTTTCTCTCCATCTAAGTTCAGATGAAATTCTCATGAGCGAACGTCTATATATGACTGAAACTGCCGTAACAAGTGATGTCACGAAATGATAAAAAGGATTGGATTCCGAGAAATTAACAAAAAGAGGGTGCGTGGAACCCACGCGACAGAAGTGAAACTTCTTGCTCATTGTGTATAGATAGCGATGAACTATTAGGATTTTTTCAAATGAACAAGTGATAATAATTGAGGAGTGTGAGGATACGGGGTTAATTTCGAAGGGAAATGGCAAAAAAAGTAATATATATATAGTATTTTGGTTATCTGTTCACTAATAAATTATCATTTTTTCACGATTATGAAGTGTTCAGACAACTACATTTTTTAAAATCAGTTTTTTGTAAATACACAGGAAATTGATCGAGATGGAGCGGTTTTGCTTCAATCCTTTCTTGTAGCTCTCAAAACTCTCTATAAAGGAGGATTCGTGCAAGCTTGCTCTATCTTGCTGAAATTCCGGGATATTCGAAGAAAACGTTTACTTCCATATTTTTCTCATGCTAGCCTCATAATATGGTAGACGAAGGGGCATAGTCGGGTACTTTCGATTGTTTTTGGTACATGAGCCATTAGTCATTTCGCACTTGGCTTTGGATTAAAATATCTCGAAAACTATGCAACATTTATCGAGACATGCTGTGAATGAAATTCAGAGGGAAGATTGACGAAGAAAATAAGCGAAACGCTGTTCTTCTACGACCAGTAGTCTCCGAGATATCAATTTTTTAATGAATAGTTCAGAAACAATGGACGAGGCCCGATAGTGAACAAATGAGCGCTCGGACATCCTTCCTGAATTTTTCAATAAAAAATTGATATCTTAATAAGTACCAGTCATAGAAAAACGGAGTTTTGCTCATTTCATCCGTTAATCTTTCCTCTAAATTTCATTCACAACATGTCTCGATAACTTTTGAGTAGTTTTCGAGATATTTCAATCCAAAGCCAAGTGTGAAATGGCAATTTTCTTCAGAAATAAAAAGCGAAGATTATGATGTGGAGCATAGTAATTTTTATAAAAATCTTCGAGAAAAATTCCCATATTATCCTCTCCGTGTATTGAAAAAAAAATTACAAAATGAAAAAACAGTATGTATGTAGCACTCTACGCGAAGATCCTATCCCCCCCCTCTGCCGTCTTCCCTCTCCGCCGCTAAAGCATATGCTAGAGTGGCATCCCCACCAACGCACTCCTCTTTCTTGCTTCTACTTTTCCCCCACTACTCCACTACCATGTTCCCCTCAAAACCTTTCACTCGTTTGTGACGCGAGAAAAAAGTTGGTACCCTCCCAAAAGAAGTTTCCCTTCAAAAAATCTATACACGGTCGGTAAAATTAAAACTCTGTAATATACAAAGGGCATAATAGTGACGATATGCACAAGTTTCTGGAATTTGAAGGTGTGATGTCCCTGGGTAGCTTAATGGTAAAAGCAGCCGCCCGGAAAGTGGAATGATGTGAGCTTCGATACTCACCCATATCGATGCTGAGCACCTCCAAAATTTTTTCAGAAATTAGCGCATTTCAATTTATTCGATCAATTCAATTCCTTAATGTAATTGATTCATTCAATAATTTAATTTCCATAGTTACGCGATAATATGAGTTTTCAACTACTATAACCTGAACAGGTTAGAAGTTTGGGTACTCTACCATTTTGGGCCTTCTCTCCATCCAAGTTCAAATGGAATTCTCATGAACGAACACCTATATATGACCGAAATTGCCGTAAAAAGTGATGTCACGAAATGATAAAAATAAAAAGATCTATCCTTGATTCTTAACTACAAAATTTGAAAGTTCATAAAATGAAAAAAAAATCATTCCAGACACATAATTTCCAATACAAATTTCCTGAGCTCTGTCATGAAATAATGCGGAAAAACCCCATCTTCAATATTTTCATGAATTTCAAAAGTTTTTCATAGTATAGACATCAAGACTGGAATGTATCCATTTTACCCCTTACGTCCGTTTCACCCCAGTTTCCCCTAATGTTGAAAATTTTGATTGAAGTCAGATCCGAAAAAAAAAATCCGATAATTTCCGAACATTATAAAAATTGAGAACTCAAAAATTATTGAATCAATTGAAAGAGTTGATTCATCTTTCGGTCTCTCCCGTAAGGACTCATGTGTTTGTACATCTTCATAAATTCATTGAAAGCCCAGCAAAGATCCGAGTTCTTACGGGAGCGACTAGCAAAGATTCTGAAGAGACATGGAGACACTGTAGAGTCAGTTGTGCGAGACACTGCAGAGACCCGAAAGTCTCCCTGGGCGACTTTAAGGACCGTAAAAGACTCTCAAAGACTCAAAAAATTTATCTCGGATACGTATATGAACCCCGTACTTAATGGGTTAAATAATTCATTTTGATGAGAATAACGAACGCTTCAAGTTGTTTGTCATTGAAAAAAAAACACAATGTTCGGAAAAAATCACAAATTTGCATTCTTCTCAATTCTTTCCAGAGAACACATATCTTTTTTATAAGATGATCTCAAAGTGCATACTTTTTCGCATGAAACTTCATGATTCTCATCGTTAAATGAACATTAGAACCTTAGAAAAAGAGATCATTCAATCGTAATTTGATACTTTATTCAATCTGATTGGTAAAATATCAAATATCGCACAAGGCCCGAAGTCTCTGAATAACGCATAAGAAGTGTGGCTCCTGCTTTTTTGTAGTAAAAACAATGTACTTTTGAATACAATCATCGTTGCTTCGGATTAGCTAGTCTTTAATCGTAAAAAAATTGATCAAAACTGAACCTATCTTTCAAAAAAATGAGGTGTTGTCAATAAAAAATCGTAGAAACGTCGCCGACCTGGTGTTTTTGATATTTCGATACATGTAATCATATTTTAGAGCAACAATTTTTTATGCGGTCCAGATGACCCCCTGAGTGCTTCGAGAGCTACTGACGAAAAAAAGACCTATTCTGCTTTACCTCTTCACTGCTAAATTATAGATTGTTGAGGAGATTCCACAATGGCCGCACTGCAAACATAACGTGACAAATGCACACAGCATTGTTGTGGCTATCTTACGTTTTGAGAAAGTTCCGTATGGCAACGAGTTTGCTCCAAGTGTCAAAAAATGATCCATAACCTCATTTGTAATTCAACGAAAATTATAACATTACAATATAAACTATCCTAACAATTATCTTGATAATTGTGAAGCGGTGTTTTGTGAAGTGTGAGTCTCAGATACCATTTAGGTTTCATACAATATCTTGAAAAATGATTGATCTGAAAAGTTTGTTTGAGATGATTTAGCTAAGGAGAATGAGAACTTCCAAAAGGCACTTATTAGGATCTCCCTATTCCTCTTCAATTTCAAAATATTCTATGGGAACTGATGACAGATCATTGTTTGTCAATCAATCCATTACGTTCTACTGCTCTGCTGCTGACTTGTCCTGTATCAAAAATCGTGGATATCTCAAATATTTCATTCACCTTTTTTCTAGCATTGAGACTATTGACGTATTGAAATGTTGTTCTTTCCGAACGGAAAAATAAAATATATGAAAAGAATAATCGTGAAAGACTGAGGTTCAATCGATTTTGAGAATTCATCGAAATAAAAATTCCACGACAATTCAGGTTACGACTATTTTTTGACAGTTGGAGCGAATTCGTTGCCGTACGATCCCGTAAGGCTATGCAACATAAGACGCAAACGTATACGCAGCGCAGGAAGCAATGTAACACCCGTTTTTTGAATTTGAATCATACAACTGACGATGTAAATATTTTCAATTAATAGACTCGAAAGATATTAAAAAATAAATACAATCGCAATTGATAAAAATGGAAGAAATAGAGTCATAATCTTCTCGTCAATTCGGAAGATTCCTCATGGTCATTGTCTTTCCTCTCCAAGAAAATATTTGTGTAAACGCCATGGCAATCTTATTTTTGGTTAATAGGTCTAACTCGCTAACGACGACGATTTTTTATTCATAATATAGATATAGAATTCAAGAAATAATGAATGGACATTCGTCTTGAAATTTCGGGTCCACATGATTTGAATTCTGTGGTTTGAAAAATAAAATAATAAGCTTCTCCATCTATCTAGATTACAAGCAGTCTTCAATTTACTAATTCTTCCCCACTTGGCTTTCATGGATTACATCTCTTTTTTTTTGTTGCACGGTTACAGAATCCATTCAGCTAACAAAAACGTACTTGGCATCTTTTTTTTCCCCCAAAATTCACTTTTGAGGTTTTGATGGCATTGAATTAATCCACGTGGTAACGCACAACATTGCGCTTATTATGCACCTGCGTCTTATGTGGCATAGCCTGTACGCTTAGTCGCGTTATGTTTGCGATACGGCCATTGTGGAATCTTCTTTATTAATGATTAATAATTCATTGCAGCCAATCAGGGAAAAAATGTGGGCGAAAGAGTTCTTCCATTTCCAATTTGGCTCGATCTGCCCATCAGTTTGTCACCCTGGTATGAGATTTTATACATTCTTGAGGTAATATATGAATTCAATGGATTTCCATAATTTGATAGATATTTTTTTTCATTCCACTTTCATTCAGATGTTTTCAGCTTATCACTGCGGCATTTGTTACTTCTGTTTTGATAATTTTTTGTGTCAAATTAATATCACTCTAGTTGGACAATTTATGATATTACAAAAGGAAATGCGAGAGATTCATGATGAAAGTTTTGTATTATTATCAGACGATGATGATTCTGCCCGGAAACGTTTCATTGATTGCGTTAAAAAACATCAGAAATTAATTATTTTCACGGAAAATGTGAAGGAACTCTATCGAGATGTTATTCTCGGGGTAGTAGTGCTTCTCAGTTTTCTAATATGCCTAGAACTGTATCAGTTAATGACGGTGAGATGGAAATTTTTATAGAAATTTTTTTTTGTTAACAGCATCCCCTGATAGAATAGATCGCTTCTCATATGAAATTTTCTATAGTGTCATCCGAAATTCTTAATGAATTTTTGACAACAATATTTCTCGAAAATTTCAAAATTTGAGATTGAATAGTCATTTTTGAATATTGCTATTGTGAAGGTGTAGCGGAGAGAGAGAGAGACTAAGAGACATCTTTAAGAGAATTGTGAAATAAAGATGTTTTCTCATTAATATGAGATTTTATGCATGTAATACGATATATCGCATAGAAAAAATCAAGATTTCTCAAAAATTTCAAAATTTGAGATTGAATAGTCATTTTTTTTTTTTTGACAACAAGATCGTTCTAGATATTTTGCATTTTTTCTCCTATAAATTTTCCTTCATGCAGGTTATTTCCAGAATCAAATACTTTTTTCAGGAGTAAAGTATCATTCCTTCAAAATTTGATTTGAACTAGCACTTTTTTCTGAATTGAATGTATCTAAAAGAAATGGAAGGAAATTATGAAGTTGTTCAGCATGTTTGGACTGTTGACTAATTTTTTCAGATTTTTTGATGAAGGGCTTTGCTCCGAAAAAACTCTTATTCACTTTCTTTCACAATTTCATCTGGTCCTGGTCTCTCCCATGAAATTCTATTTCCAAATTTCGTATGAAAATCATTCAAGTTCCTATGAGAATCCTTTCGTCTCATAAAATGGATGTGAAAATTTTCATACGTGCATCCAAAAGTGAATGCATCGAATTTTCTTTCTCATAGACCGTTGGGGAAGCGCTTGCACGTCTTCATTACTGCTTGTACGCTGGCGGTAGTGTAACACAACTATATTTCGTTGCCCTCACATGTAATGATCTTACAGAAGCAAGTTTAGCAATAGCGGACGCCGCATATGATGTACGATGGTTTACGATGAAATCGAAAATTAGGAAAAACGAAATGGTTAGAGATCTGTCGATGGTTATTATGAGATCACAGAGAGCCTGCAGTTTGACAGTTGGTGGATTTTCACCAGTTACTCTACAAACATTTTCATCAGTGAGTATATTCAAAGAATTTACGTTGATTTTTCCATTTTCATAATTACTCAATTTAAACTGGAAAATATTTGGAAAATTCATGGATGGTTTCAGAAGTGGCTGCGAAAATACTAGAGAAGTGGGGTGAAACTGACCGTATCAGGTCTAGAGATAGCCATCATTCAATACGGTCCGTTTTGCCCCGTCTCTCCGATCATTTAAATATTATCCATTTATCTTCAATGAGTCCTTCCCCAATTTCTCGAATTGAAGCTGTTTTAAATTCCGCAGATTTGCCATTCAGCATTTTCGTTCCTAACTCTGATGCGGCAGAGCACTGCAAGCTGAAAGGCAGGTACGATTCCAAATGTAGAAGTCTCCCTTACCACAGGATATACGCTTTGCAATAGCATACTTACGCAAATGGCTGATTACTAAATTTTTCTGATAAAAGCAACTACGTAGAAGAGAAGCGTGATGAATATTTTATTATTTGACAATGGATTCTCATCAGTCACTTTATCATCATCAATATTTGTGAGTTTTTCTGGTTAAAAATCAGCACTTATCGTCCAAAATCTGACCAAGAATCCTGAAATGTATGTACAAAAAGAATCAGTTCTCACCTGGCCTGAATGTAATAAGAAACGTAGTATCTTTAAGCGCTGAATTTCATTCGCTGAAGTAATCGATGATGATATAACGATGCAGCGTGTTAAAAGTATTATAATATCTTTTATGGTATCTCTTTCGAAAGTTTCTTCCAATCTCATTCGAATATTCAAAATAAAGTCTACTGCGTGCAATATCTTAAAACCCGTATTTCTCAATTCTGTCCTTAGAAAAGGCAGCTTTCTCCTTAATTTCCTGTGAATTTCTCCGATCCTAAGTGAATAACGTGAACTGTAACAAAATAACAAAATGGAATTCTAAGTCTTATAATCATACCAGAGATTCAAAATCCACTTCACCATGTATCCACTCACTGCTTCGTAGAGAAGAGCGTCCGTACTGTTTGCGTGTCACGCACCAAATGAAGTGGAGGTCGATGCAATAGAATCGATAGAGAACGCTGTGTAGGTGGGGAGAGCATAATATACTTACACGCTTCCATCGCGTGCCTTTGTGGAGGAAGTAAAGAAAATTGCGACTGAAAGTGATGACAAAGGATTTTTCTTCTTCTTGGGCCTCTCTGGCGCCGTCAGTGGGTGATTTTTCGCCGGTTAAATTAATCGCAATATTCAGTCAATTTCTAATTTTTCATTTTATTTCATTGCTTCAATTATATGACTTGTAGCATACCTTAAATTTTACATAGAACCAAGTTTTTATATCAAGAAAGAGGGAATGAGAAAAAAATGGGAAGCGAATTAACTCTCAAATTATGAAATTCATTCCAATTATGTGATAAGGGGCCATTCATTAATTACGTAAGGGTTCCAAGGGGGGGGGGGTGTTAGAAAAATCTCTACATGCCCTCATCTTGGGGGGAGGGGAGAGGGGTAAAACCATTCTTACGTAATATTTTATAAGTCAAAATTTATCACTGCATCTGATGAGTTACCAATTGTTTCCGATTGGACAGCATGGCTTGCTAACCCATTCAGTCCAGACGACAATTGATGATCTGAATTGATCTAGGTTTTACTGCGTAATTTATTTTCTTTAAGATTAATTCAAAACTAGTCGATCATTATTTTAAAAGTAGTATTCCTTTGTAAATTGTTCAAATGATTTATGTTTGCTCGCTTCAAGATTATTTTGAAATTTCCTTTTAATTATAATAATGATATTCCAAAGACTGGATAGTTGTCTAATGATATCATGATAATCCATACCTGGTAGCAATAAAAGAGTGCAGCTTAAATTATCTGTTGAAGAGTCGAAATCTTTGATTTACGTAGAACTGTGAGTTTAAGTGCAACTGATCCTGTTCTAACAACATTTTATCATTCCAAAACAAGCAGGCCTTCGCCCTTTGTGTCATTTGAATTCTCAGATTTACTATTCTATCAATGCCATTGGCAGTATGCTTCCGAATGGAATTCTTGAGCTCTTATTGGAGCATCGCGACTTTTATTAATCTGATTCAAGTTCACTTATACTAATATGAACACATAAATTATTTTCTATTGTTCATTAATTACATTTTCCCATACGATGGGGGTTCTAATGATCATATCAGGATGAAAATGATCTCATTTTAGGTAGAAAAGGATATATTTTATTATCATGAAATAAAAACTATATGTGTTCTCAGCAAAAAATCAAGAAAAATTGAAATTCTGATTTTTTCTAAAAAAGTTAATTTTCTCATAACAAAAAGAAATACTTGACCAATGAATTGGGAATCTACAGAGTTCATTCCCTTCATTATAATGAACTTTTTGAGTTCAAGTTGGTGTGAATCAGCCCAGTAGTTTTTGAGAAATTCGCCTTTAAAAAAAGATTCATTTTTTGCGAATATCTCAGAAACCACTGGACGACTTTCGCCTATATTCAATACCAAACTGTACCTTCATCAAATATGCAAACTGACAAAATTTTAAGTCTCTAGCTCAAATATTTATCGAGTTATTGTTCCGCTAAACTCTGAACTAAAAATCACTAAAATTGAAATAATTTCCAAAACGAAAAATCAGAGAAAAATTTACCCCGAGTAAAAAATGTGAGTTTTAATGAGATGGATATCATAGCTCAGACTGGGGGCTACGAATTGATTTTTCATCGAGAAAATTAAAAAAAACGCTTTTTTGAAAATTTCATTTTTCTCGGAAACTATTCAACCGATTCCGGTGAAATTTTGCTGACAACATTTTGCACACAGAGGAAAAATACTGTCAAATTTTGAGAACGCTAAGTATAGCCGTTCCAGAGAAAATGACGATAAATGTCAATCCACTCAGACCCACACAACCACACACACACACGCACAGACCTGATTTAAAAATATGATTTTTCGACGTTTTGGATCATTTGGAGACATATTCCAATGAAAACTCAAAATCGAAAAATCCGACGTTTACAATGCTCCCATTCGGAAGCAAAACAAAAGTGAATGTTACGTAAGAAGAGGGAGGGGGGGGGGGTTCGAGGAATCTTATGTACCCTTACATGGGGGCAGGGGGGGTTAAAAATGGCCAAAATCATCCTTACGTAATTAATAAATCGCCCCTAATACATAAAAATATGTATGATAATGTAAATAATGAAAGGAAATCAAGTATAAATCGTACATAGTGAGTGTGTATGTGAGTGAGATAGAAAATGATTCTCAGTGAGTGTATGAATGAGCAATGAGAAATGCATACAAATGAATATATCTGACTAGAAATTTGGTCAGGTAGACCTGGCGTCACATCAAGATCGGATCAGGTTAACGGGAGGTGAACCTTATCAGCCATTCCTAATCCGGAACTGATGGAATCCAGATCAGCATACCCCTATTAAAAAAATAAAAATTTCAGATCAAGCTATCCTGATCTGGTCGTCATCAGGACTGTATATGAGTGGCCTGGTGGAAAAAAGGGAAGATGAGTATTTCTACATGAAAAATTTTCCATAGATGGCCTTGATCAGCATTACATCAGGATAGCCTGATTATGGAATTTCCGAAAGAAGAAAACGCTAGCTCCTATCGGACTGTCCTATTCTCGCCCTGACATTTCTCAGATCTGGACAGCCTGATTGAAAGTTATGGAAAAAATTCAAGTCCAATCCATTTTTTCCAATCCTAAGATAATCAGGACATTATCAGGTTCCCCAGATGTTTATCCCTGTTCATTAATTTGATCATAAACACCTAATGAATCATGTTGAGTTTCATACAGATTCATTATCTAATTCTGAAAATCTATCAATACGTTTCCTATGGAAAAAGCTCATGTCGATTATCAGACCTACTGATACTATGGCCGTACCGTAATCCAGAGATTAGCATGTGAGTTTCGTGTGTGACAGCTTTGAGGATCGAATCCGACCGAGTGCAAATTGATTTCCCAATTAAAAATCTCTAATTTCTGTAGAAAATGTCATCTCACGTGTGAATACAACGATGAATGACGTGAGAATGAATAAACAATATATTTTTTGCTATTGAGTTAGTTCATTAATGCTTATAGTTTTTTGAGTCATGTATGGAATTCTCCACCTGGCCCTGATCAGGAATACCTCATTCGGTTCTTGACGATCCAAGTCAGGCCTAAGCCTGACAAGGCGTTACAACTCGGACTTGAGCTAAGTTACGTATGGAGTCAGGTTAACCTTATCTGCACCGTAACAAACCCGGATCGAAATTTCTAGTCGGGTATGTGTGTGTATGAGCATTTCTGAATGAGTCTAAGACGGTCGCGAAAGTTCTAATGTCTTTCTTTGGGAATGAATCAAAATTTTATATCACTATTCAACACTCAAAACAGCTCGGGTTTGCTGTGTTCCCTCGGGAGTCTCGATACTTCATTGGATGTAACCACTGAATATTCACATTATTGATAAAAGCTCGAAATTGCTAGAGTTCGTCGTACCACACTCGGAATGCATAACACTCGTTATGAAATTAGATAAAAACATGGGACAGTCATGATTTTACTCCGTTGAACTTGCCTCGGGGAGTGTGTTACTTCCGTTGGCTGAGAACTGTCTGCCGTTCTGGGCGAGTGTCGCGTTCCATATACCCGTCCAAAGCCTTCCTCCCCTACGAACCATTACGGCACCGTAACGTAGCAGTCTCAGTAGTGGGGATAAGGTTGAGTGAGGCACTCAAATATTTTGAGTGCGTCACAGACTCTTCAGCCTTTTCTGAATATGCCCACCTTTTTACTACCTTTTCTGCTATTTCTGTCTCATAATTTCATGGGTCGACTTTTATTACTAGACTAACTTCGTCAAAGACCAGGGAAAGCGATTGATTATGCCGGGCCTTATTGCACTTTTCCTCCACACTGACGAGAAGGGCACACTAATTTCCTTGCATGTGTACCTCCCGCTCAGCTTGTTGATGGAGTCCACGAGGGGGCAAGTAGTCACCTGTTGAAATAGCAGTTAAACGAATGATCGATGTACTCGGTGGATCTACCAGGCCCCTACATGGATTGAACAGCCACCTTTTTGATCAATTACGAATGGATCTTCATTGGTTAAACCGTTCATCTCTCTCGGCTCAAATTCGTCGTGTGTACCTTGGTCTTTCTGCAGATGATAATCTAAAAGCAGAAAAACATTTGCTTGTAAGCTTTTTTCTTCGTGTATACGCGCATGAAAAAAATGTATAGAGAGCTTCTATAGACTATGTCTATAGAAACTTTCTATGGAAAAATTTTTAATTTTAAGAGGCTTTGCGGTCATAGAGAGGGCGCGTTCGTTCTTGAAATCATCGGTTCCGATGAGGGGAGAGGTCCCAAATAAACTTTGAAGAATTTTCCTCTCACCCCTTCAGCTAAATACCGAGACTCAAATTATCGTGTGAAAATGATGGAATTTATTAAATAAAATTTATACACAAGTTTCTAAAAAAATCGAAGGAGTTCGAACGCGCACTCTCTATGACCACAAAGCCACTTAAAATTAAAAATCTTAATATATTGAACGGTCGATAAAATCAAATTCTTTCTATGGAAAATCTTATAGCTTTGCGTATTTGATATTGGGATATTCTCTTATATGCATTGAATTTTGTGTTTTCCTATATGCAGCTTGAGTGTCTATAAGAAGACATTCTATACGGAAGATATTTCATGAGTTTCCATACGCAAATTGAGTGTGTATAAGAACAATTTCTAATATGAGGGGACTCCCTTCATATGGAAATGATTCTTATACACCCTCAATTTGCGTATAGAAACCCATGAAATTTTTTTCGTATGAGAATCATTCTTATGCACATTCAGTTTCCGTATAGAAAACCATAGAATTTTGTTCTCATGGAAATCATTCTTATACACACTCAATTTCCGTATGAAAACCCATGAAATATCTTTCGTATAGAATTTATTCTTAAATACACTCAAGCTAAGTATAGGAAAGCACAAAATTCAAGGCGTATAAGAAAATATCCAAATGTCATATACGCAAAGCTATGAGATTCCCTATAGAAAGTTCCTATAGGACTATTCTATAGAAATTTAAGATTTTCAATTTTTAAGTGGCTTAGCGGTCATAGAGAGGGCGCGTTCGTTCATGAATCATCTGTTCCAATGGGGGGAGAGGTCCCAAATAAACTTTGAAGAATTTCCCTCCCACTCCTTCAGCTAAATATTGAGACTCTAATTATCGCGTGGAAATGATGGAATTTTATTGGATAATTAAATTAATTGATCCAATTTTTAAGAATTAAATCAATTAGAATTTATGCACAAGTTTTAAAAATATTGGAGGAATTCGGTTTCGATTTCGAGTGAGTTTTGAAGCCCACATCTCTCCACTATCCGGGTGGCTGCTTTGAAAGATTAAGCTACTGAGACCCCCCACAACTCCAAATCTCAGAAACTTGTGCATATCGTTCATAGCCAAACGATGTAGATAGAATTTCATTTTATTCCCATCGGAACAGATGATTCATGAACGAACGTGCCCTCTCTATGACTGCAAAGCCACTTAAAAATTAAAAATCTGAAACTAATATTGAACGATCGATAAAATCAAATTCTATACTATAGAAACTTTCTATACGTTTTTTCCATACGTGTATCGGCAGTAATCTACGTCCCGATTTTCCAGGAGAGGGGTTGTGATGAAATTCATCGGGAAATATCTACATATTCTTCAATAGGCGACCCTGGGGCTGCAGCTGCTTCAACGCGTTTAGATCATTGAGTGAATTTTCAAATTTTCCTATAAATTCCTCCAATCTAAAAACAATCCCATAATCCTGGAGTAGACACATTTATCGAATTGTTCTTCTGCCTTACTGACATACATTCAAAGCGATTTGTTAGGTAGGAGCCTCAAAAGGTCGGGGATCGTTCGACGCACGCTATCATCATGGATTATTATAGTATGATGAAGGAGGACAGAGCTCGAGCTGTCGGTGACAAACCGGAAGGAGTGTTAAAATTACGTTCACTTTTTTGACTGAGAATATTTGATGGGAAAAACTGCCAATAGATTCTGATTCTCCTGTACAACTTATTGCCTTTAATTTTTTGTCTATAGAAATTCTCCGGAATAAATTTTGAAAGTCGTTCGAATTTCTTAATAAAACTTTCGAATAATCAAACTTCTTTTCACAATTATTATTAATGCTCACGTGAATACTTCAACTGAAGAATTCGAATTTTCATGAAAATCAATGGCAATTATAAGCCCGATGAGTTCTGTTAGATGCATGTTTTTTGCATTGAGAAAGCTACTCCATTTCCACACGCTATTGAGAGAAAGTATTGATGAGCCTCGCGTGAGAATGAATATGCAGAAGTAGAAATTAGGAATATTAGAAGACAATCGCCGATAATAGAGGCGTTCGAATATAAGTGCTCATTACGTGTTATTACGAAGTGGGGTCGAACGTCGAAGGGAAAGAGCAGAGTGACATGCGATGAACTCGCCAGACACTAGAAGTGGCGCCATGTCATCAACTACTGGTGAAACATTGCCGATAAAATTGACAAATTTCTTTCTCAGTGCTGCGGGTTTTGCTATTCCAGTTACTAGAAGTGAGCGAATTGTTATCAATGTTATAACAGCTTATGCAACATTTGCAATTGCATTTGCCTGTGTTATAACTGGCATGGATATTTATTACTGCTGGGGCACATTTCATGTAAGTTGAATTCTTTCATGATGATCAAATTCACCTGAGTTTTATCCTTTAAATTGCTGATTATCCAGGAATTTGTGTATTCGTTTATTGGATTCGGTACCTCTGTGATTGTCCAAGCGAAATTCGCTGCATTCATGTTTAAGAGGAAGGAATACCTCCGCATGATGATATATACTAGGGAAATATTATGGACGAAGTTTCACAATGAATATGGAAAATATGTTATTAAAGAGTGTGAAAAACAGGCCATGTATTTTATCATTGTTTTTATTTGTTTTGCACAAAGTGTTAGTGTTTGTTACGCGGTTCAACCTATCCTCCGTAGGTTTCCGCATTATTTAGAAGAATAAATAGTTCAGTCTCGAAGTGGTAAATCAGGATAAGTTCATAAAAATCAATACTATCGAATACTTATTTGAAAATCATTTATATTATTTTACCTCAATCTTCTTTTGTAATGAAGTTTAAGCGTTACCAAGTAGGTTGAGGTCTTATTCGCCCTATCTCACTTAGTTTTCGGGACATTATCAAAAATTTATTAGGAAAACAATGATTTGTTTATTTCACCGCTTCGCTACTGAATTCATTTGATAAAATTGAGCTTTACGTAATTGAATTATTTTCACACACTTTTATTCTCCTTTTCCTTTTGTTAGTGAATATTGCAGCAAACGGTAGTGATAGATTTCTTCCATTCACTTTTTGGATGGACTTACCATTCTACACTACACCATGGTATGAAATGATTTTTTCCATGCAGGTGAGTATTAAAATTGATTATAAGCATGAAAAAAATCGAGAGAAAATCTCAGGACATTTACTAGAAGAATTTTGAGTTTTTGAAAATTTTTTGGATAGAGTCCGCAGAAAACGTAATAGAATTTCAGTATACGGAAGATCAGGGCACAGCGAATCGTATGTTTCTCAGAATGAGTGCTTTCGTAGAAGAAATTTAGAGAAATTCAGCAACCACATGTACTTGCTGGAGCATCTTCTCAATTTTATTCAGATTTTTTCGTGCAGGTTTTTACTCTGACAAAAAATCAATTCATTTAGCTGCAAGCTGCCTCATTTATCTAACTAGATGATGAGGCATGTTCCACGCGCACTTTGCAGGAGGCACACTTCAACGAAATCAGTTTTTATGCATGTTTCTATGCGTGATCATTAATCAACATTGAAAAGGAAATTTTCCTCCTTGAATCATAGATGCTTCAATCATACAAAACTCATCAGAAATAGTTCTTTCTGATAGATATCCCTAATAAAACGCTCGACTGCGAATCTAGCGATACGACCGCTCACTCGACCGCTATTCAAGCGTAATTCGACTACGATTTCTAATTGTACTTAATACAAGCACAGTTAAACAAAATCCTTTTGGATCGACGCGTTATCAATCCGATAACGCGTCAATCCAAGGGGATGTTCAGTAGTTTCAGATATTTTGAATAGGGAATCAATCAATTTATAACTTATATTTCAGATCATTCAACACTCAGTCGTCTCATTCTGTGCTCGACTGAAATTCAATTTTTGAAATATTTTTTTGATCCGTACAATCTCATTTGGAGTCTTATCATTTGACAGTTAGTTTCCGGATGAAGAAATACACATAATATTGTTAAGTCAGAACTATTATTGCTAATAATTCTAAAATAGCATGGATTATTTATTTCTCCTGTTTTGAGCCTAGTTAAAAACCAATAGCTCGGGATAGGAAGAAGAGAGTTTTTACGTCTAACTGCATCCAATAGGATGACAAGATAAAAATAACGTAAATTTTCAATAATAACTTGGCTTATATTTTCTAAATAAAAATAGTTTCAAAGATTTCACAACCATAATTATTTTACATTCTTTAATTGATTCTCAATAGGTTTGAATTCCAACTATTTATTTTCTACAATAAAACGATTTCGAAAATTTTTCGAGAATAATAATTTCGAATTTTTAATCAATTTTCCCATAAAATTTCAATTTTAATCATTTGAATTTTTTTTTTTTTTTTATAGGAATAATTCAAATAAAATAATATAATTTCTTTTTTTTTTGTTATTATTATGAATCTGACAGAATTCTCTAAGTTTACATTTTTTAATTTTTATCTATTTTTCAATTAAACCCAATCAAAATGAAATAGAATAATTTTTATGATGAAATCCGATTTCATATATAAAAAATTATTTACCGAATACGCGACATCTGCGCGCGCAGTATCCACCGATTTTTATTCAACTTGTCCACTTACTTTTTCTGTTTTGTTTCCTTTTCTCTTTTTTTTTAATCCAATTTTCTCTCGTTTCTCTCAGTCTTTCTTTTCACAAAGTTTCCAAAATAACTCAATGAAATTGTCTTATTTCTACCTCTTTCTCACACTCAAAAATCACCACAATAGTTCAATAGAATCGTCTTAATTCTCCCAGTTTCCCATATTCAGAAATCCCCACAGTAAAATTCTTTGATTTCTCCCTATTTCACACTTAAATTTTCGCAGTAATTCAATAAAATCCTTTGATTTCTTTCTCTTTTCACACTCGAAATCCCCACAATAGTTCAATAGAATCTCTCGGTTTCTCTCTCTTTTTTTTTTTACACTAAAAATCCCCATAATAATTCAATAAATTTTTCCATCCAACCTAATTATTCGAGTGCCACGCCCTAATTAATTCGGGAAGGAAGTGCATCGCTCCTCGCAAGTGCGTTGCCCCTTCCTTACCTAATTCCTTTGTTTTTCCACTAGTGGGGTCAATCATGTGACAAAAATCACATATGATTTGCACCCCACTTATTGAAGAGTGGGAGAAAATCCGCGATTTCTTTCTGTTGCCAAGGCATTGCAATTCAATGCCTTCGACAATCAGAAAAGACTTATTTTAATATAATAATCTAAAAATCGATATCGGACGACCAGTGTTATTTACACCGGACGTCTTCTATCTTTTGGAACAATGGTGAATCATGTTCACCATTGTTTTTATTAACTTTTTCATTCAAAACGAAAGGTGTCTTTCGTTTCAAATAATTCAAAAAAAAAATTTAAAAAAATAAAAAAAAACGTCTCAGTTTCTGGATTTTACAATATCATACTTTTTTGAATATCTCATACAACTCTTGGGATTCCGATTAACCAATGAAATTAGGCATGACAGCATTTGTGTATCGATTATCAAAGTTTGACCGGATCTCGTAATGTATTTTCTAGAAAGGACAAATGCTAAGATTTTCTCTTGAATTTTTAAATGCGTGTAGCACTCGAATCAATTCAAATAACCCTTTTTTCATGTGTTTCAGGTATTGAGTACTGTCCATACATCCATTTGTTACTTCTGTTTTGATAATTTTCTCGCTCTAATAAATATATTTGTAACTGGACAATTCAAAATTCTCAAAAACAGATTGGAAACAATATTTGACAGACATAATTCACCCACTAAATTCTATAATGAGGATAATAATATCGATAGACTGGATTTATTACAGAGAAGTACGATAGGAGAAGCACTTCATGAGTTTAGAAGATGCATAAAACAACATCAAATACTCATCGATTTGGTTGCGGATGTTGAGGATTTGTATTCGTTCATAAATCTTGTACAAGTCCTTGTATTTAGTTTTCTCGTTTGTCTTGTTGGATATCAACTCATACTGGTTTGTGAATACGTTGAAAAAATGTTGTTAATCATACGATATCTATGAATAATTTGATACTTCAATGTTGCCATTATTCTGATGAAGTCGCTTGCTAGTTTAGTTAATCGGCAAATGAGTATGAAAATATTCAAAAGACATTCTCAGAATTTATATTTGATATAAATATATTTAACATATAGAGTATAACTAATATAACTACCGAATGATCTTCAAAATATAATCTTCATTCCATGGAGAAATGAATATATTATAGAAAATATCCAGAATACATACATTTTCAGAAGGAAATGATATCGTTACCTAAGAAACAAAGTGACCCAAGTGGTATACATAATCATGACACTTCTGCCACTTTGACTCTATGGTGACGATATAACTACATAGGTATCTTACGTAAACTTCTGTAAATTTTCTCTTTTCAGCCAGGAAATTCGATGATGAGACGTGTATTGTTTATTGTATATTTTGGCGGATGTTTCACTCAATTATTCACATTTGCATTCACATGCAACAATTTGACACTGGCTAGTGCAGAAATAGGCGAAGGACCCTGGAATTCAAAATGGCATTCAACAACGTGGTGTAGAGAAGGCAGAGCACTCACAAGAGATTCAGGAATGGTTATTATGAGAGCCCGACGTCCTTGTCAATTAACAGCATTTGGATTTTTCCCAGTTACTGTTAACACTTTCAAATCGGTGAGCACAATCATACATTTTTTGAGCATCAAATTTATAATGATAGAAGAAAGTGGGGGAGAATGGGTATTATAATGGAACGGCTTAGGATGTATTTTTTCTCAAATAATTCCACTGTACGGCTGAGAAAATTTCCCGTGGAAAGAATAAGTCAGAATTGATTTATTTGGAATTTTTCGGAAATCATTTTTTGACCACAAATGGAAAGTCAAAATTCTCCCTACAATTGGAGAATTGAAACTGACATATATTTCCTAACGGAAATTCCTTTCTTTCTTCAATAGTATCATCAGAAAAAAACTATCTCAAACATTTTCATCGAATACCAGTCATTTTTATAATATAAAACATTAAAACTGAAATGTGTCCATGTCACCCCTATGTCCTTTTCATCATATCTCTACTTATTATTGTGACATTTATTCAATCTTTCAGATACTCAGCACAGCATTCTCTTACTTGACTCTCATGAGGAATAGCGGAGAACAAATACAGTGACATCCATTGAATTTTCTAAAAATGCCAATTCAGTTTTCCTCTGAATATGATTTAGTATCGTCTCTGATGAACATCTAAAACAACATATCTAAACGAATAATTGAGACCATAAACTGGAGGACAAAGAGAAGATGTAAATTAGTTTTTAAAATTTCTGTATGAAATTTTAATTGAATGAGTTGTAGATAGTTTATTACATTACAGTATATAATTTTTTCTTAGGTTATTTTCAAGATACTCACTTAGAACTTGATGCTCCGTAGATCAAGGAATGTCGAAAAGATAATTAATTCGTCTGATGTAAATAATTGAAAAATTTAACTCAGAGATATTAGCTAAAAGTCCTACTTCTTTTTGTCAATTCTTTTGGAAATATTCCCATTTTTCTATGCAACTTATTCTGTTGAAATTTTTTTTTGCAGAATTTCCTTATCACTCCATTTATTTCTGTCTTTTATTGAGAAATAAGAGGAGATAACTTGGAGAATTTGAGCCAAAGAATTACTCCTGGAGAAATCCCAACCGAATAAGTTGTATAGGAAAATGAAATTCTTTTTCTTCCACTGAATATTGCTACCTGATTAAAAGTGCGGAGGTGCTGCAGAGTTATGGATACAATTGGAGCAGATATTAACAGACAGATCATTCGATCAACTTCAAAACGACACTCCGTCAATTCATCACTCCCATACTCATATGGCCCCGAGTCCCCTCACACCCCCTCAGAGCCCTCACTGGAAGGTACTAGACTATAATAACTGAAACGACTTTTATTCCAAGAAGAAGTCATTCGCCCATGAGTGCTTTGTCGTCGACATGAAATCGTACTTCATTCACGTATGAAGTTGCAACTGTGTGAAAGCGACGTGTCCCTTCAAGATTAAAGACCAACGTCTTTGGAAGTTCTGACGTCATACGACAGACGATTTTTTTTCACTTCAGAGAGTCACCCGTAGCCTGTAATTTTATTCTCTACGCCCATTTTTCTTCCTGTCATAGAGAAGAAGCTTTTTCGTACATAATGATTGTCTATTCTCGAGAAACGGAAAGACTTGAAATTTAAATATCACACGATAGATATTCTATCTTAAAAGTTTTCGCATTTCCCTCGTGTGTAACGATAGATTACTGATGCACCTGTGTAATAAAGATAATGGAAGGGTCTCATCAAAGAAAAAAAATCCAGAACTTTGTAGAGCTATAGGAACGGATCGATATTTTAGCTTGACAAGAGACGCTGTAGTTCCTCCTGTGCAGTCGTGAAGTTGAGTTGAAGTACTAAGTTAAAGTTTTGAGTTTCAATTTTTGCAAGACAATGAGAGAAACGATAGGGAAATGGGATAACTTGCAGGAAGTTGAGGACCACTTTTCTACGAAAGCGACAAGAATTTTCATGACGATTGCCGGAATGTGGTACACGGAAAAAACAATTGAAAAGATTATGTCGGATTGTATTCTATACTTTTTCATAACTGCGATGACAATGGCACTGATCAATGAAGCCATTGAAGGCTACCTAGCTTGGGGTGATTTACGTGTGAGTATTTCATTTCTAATTTTTGGGCTCAAGTGAAATTGTCTAATTTTCTGTCATTTTTGTCGAAGGTCTTCACCTATCAGGCACCGTGTACTATTACAGTGATGGTTGAGTACTTCAAACTACTAATATTCATAATGAATCGGCAAGAAGTACAGAAATTAAATGCATATACATACAACACATTCTGGAAAGTGCAATATGAAAGAGAAGATCTCGCAATACTCAATCAATGTAATAGACAGAGTATGACGACGTATGGATTATTCTGCATTTTGATGCAGGGCATTGCTTGGGGCTATCTGTCAATGCCGATATTTGGTAAGTAACTATCCGGTATGGAGTGGAGGGAATTAACTGCATTTGTTGGGATAGTGGAAGACTATTTGCAAGATTGGAGATTATTGAATGGATTATTTGAATTTGAATGTCGAAAGAAGCTCGGGAACTTGGAATAAATGTAGTAGTGGAAGAGTAAAACAAGATTTAGTATATTCACATCACAACGTGAGGAAAAAGTATTTTCTGATGATAGTGGGAGTTGCAGGATGAACTGAAGGTAAACTGTACGATCAGACAAGCAGGGATATACTGATAATTTTCGTACGTGTGAGGTTCAGTATTTTATTGTCCCTAGCGGACCTGATTCACGGTGATTTATGGTGAATTACCGTGAATTACGGTAACATGCGGATTCACGGTGAATGTACTGTGAATCACTGTGATTCACGGCGAATCACTGTGATTCACTGTGAGTTTACCGTGCTTCACAGTGAACCTTTGCGGATTCAAAACACGGTGAATCACTGTGATGTATGGTGAAACACCGTAATTCGGTATTTCATGGTACAATCAATCAAAGGAGAATTAAAAAATGGCGACTTGTTGGTTGTTCATTATCATCGGTAGTCTCTGAGGTTATAAGCAATTCCATCATACACGTAGATAATTATTAGTGATATTAGATCAAAAATTGGGACAATTGTTATTAATATTGAATTATTCATGAACTTCTTGAAAAAATTGACATAAAATATTATTTGACTAGAATATTTGAAGTTGTTTGGATGATATTGAGGTTATGTCAGAGATGATATGGCGTTTAGAAAATATGTCTTGATTCAACGGGGAAATTCATCTCGAAATGAGATCCTGCGTGCGAGCAAAGTTTATGTCGAAGAGTGGGAAAATAAAAAGCGAAGTTATAACCCTTCACCTATGGTAGAAAAATTCATGAAAACACATTTCACGTCGTGTTCACCGTGAATCACCAAACTTTGTAGTTTGAGCATTCCAATGATTCACGGTGATTCACTGTTATTAACGGTGAATCACCGGAATGATCAAACTGTAAAGTTCAGTGATTCATGGTGAATCACTGAACTTCCAAGTTAGATAATTCCAGTGATTCACCGTGAATCACCCTGATTCACCGGGAATCACCCTGATTCACCGGGAATCACCCTGATTCACCGTGAATCACCCTGATTCACCGTGAATCAACCTGATTCACCGCAGGTCCACTAGGGGTACAATGTGTGGAAAGCGTCAAAGAACATACTCATAGTATACGAAAAATCGCCACTTTCCGCACAGCATGCAATAATAGTCTCTTCCATCAGTTGATCTTTTTTCTCGAATACCTTTCTGTCTTTCTTCATTTTATTTAAGACTCCAGGTTTTGAAAAATCCATCGGAGCACTGAACTGTTAAAATTGCTGATATAGTTGAGCTTCACACAAGTCAAATTCAGTATCATTTACATTTAATATACGATGATAAAGTTGCCACTGAAAATCGGAATGATAATGTTAATGGATAATGAATAAAAGTAAAAATGATAATAGTAGTCGTCAACCAGAATGAAGGAAAACTAATAACGTCAGTACGAAATTGGACGGATTGGGTTTTCTTCAGTTTCCTAAGCTATTTTATGTTCAGAACGAAAGCGCAGAAATAGGAAGTGATGGAGCACACTCGAAAAATACTTCGGAAATTGATGGATACGTCCTTTTCCATTTCCGGAAATTATGTCGAGAGCTACAAGAGAGTATCAAGGCAAAAAGGGTGTATCCCCATTAGTTTCCGAGATATTTGGGAAGAATTGTTTGAAACAAAACATTGACTGTTCCAGACGATGTAGACCACGTCCATTCGACGAAATCTACTTGTTCTGAAGAGTTCTTCTTCTTCATGACTAAAATAGACCGAAGAATTAAATCGAGTAACAAGATTGGAGGGAAAGTAATTGTCTAATTACGTTCTGAATACTACTGCCGTTGTCTTTCATTATAATTATAATCTTAGATTCGATTAGTTACAGTTTTGGAGCGAATTATCTCGATTTTTTCAGGTAGCTCAATTGGAAAACTATCTAGTGCATAATCAAAAGGTCCCGGGTTCGATTTTTGGCTTGTGGCTATCAGTTTTGATCCTTCAAATTCAGCTCCTCAATATAATCTCTTGATCTGAATGAATTACGTCAATGCCTTGTTTTTTGCTCCAGAATCGTGGGGAAAGAATGCATCAGAACGAACACTACCTTTCAAATGGTGCTGGGATCTTCCCTACACTGAATCACCATGTTATGAAATAGTTTACTCCATTCAGGTCTGAATCCGACCACTGCTCCATTAAATTTGAATCACCTTTTTCCCCATTATTAACGAAGAGTTCCTTGAAAATCAGGCAATTTTCAGGCAACTTCGACGTTGAGTGTCTGCGTACTCGCTACAACATTTGCGGTATTTTTATTCACACTCAACGTGTACGTAGTTGGGCAATTCAAGATTCTGCAACGAAAACTACGAATAACCTGTGGTATGCACGATCCAAATTCATGTGATGGGGTGGCTCTCAGCAACAGAGGAATGGAAGAATCCTATGCCAATTTGAGAGCTTGCGTTAAGCAACATCAGATGTTGCTGGAATATATGGAGAGGATTGAGAATCTCTATTGTCCAATTATGTTGGTTCAATCACTAGGTGGCGTACTATTAATCTGCTTCCCAGGTCTTCAAATTATTCTGGTATTTCTAACAAAAGTTTTGAGTCAGTGATTACGTGGTGAAATGAAATGAATTGATCACACTCCGTGCACAGTTTTTTCGGCATTTCATAAGAAAAGGAATCAAATACCGAATAATTCGACTTCAAGAAAAACAGAAAAAAAGATGGAAATTTCTTTCCATTTTTGAGAAGAAAAAAAGGCGATAAGAATTGACCAGAACCAAAAGCTGTATTTTACTTGAAGTATTGATTGGGAAGGGTGGTAGTTGAGGCGTCGATACAATTTTTTAACCCCTCAGCGGTCGCGCTATGAGACTTCCTCTCACACTTTTTTTTTTAAGGTATAGGAAACTACGCTTAGAAATGAGAAAAGAATTTCGATTTTTTAGTTTTTGTCAAGAAACCATTCTCCTTTATCATGGTGATCGCAAAAATCCAAATATAATTTTTCTCTCTGAAAATTTTTTTTTTCTTCTATGCTGTCGGCTAGCGTGAGACTTTCTCTTACTGCGCACCTAATCCTTTCAATCCTTTTTTTTATATTCCTTTGTAAACGGAATTGAATCTATAAAAAATACAAAAAAATTTCAGATAAGTCCACCTAATTTTGCCATCGGTTTTTTGTCAATTTATCGGAAACTAAGTGAGATACGGTAATTTTTCTCTGATTTTTTTGTAGAAAATCGCAAGATCTTTAAAAAAAAATCAGGACAAAACTACTCTATCTCGCTTAGTTCTCAAGATATTCAGGTGTGAGAGAATCTCTCATCGCGCACCTAAAGACCGTTGTCGAGCTAACGTGCCTGCTGACGGGTTGAAAAAATATAACGATCGGAATTGATTCAGTCTCCAGTGAGGAGATGGATCCATTCCGAGATCAGCACATGATCATCAAAATCACTTTGTCCAAGTTTAAGCAAAATTCGTTTGACCTATTTGAACTGTCAAACAGAATCTTCCACTCAATATGATGTTGGCATGTACATGAACACAATTTATTCGCAATAGAAAGATTGCTGATGGCAGTCGTGAAACAAAAAATAATTAACCATCTCACATCCCCCTTTCACTACAAAAATATGACAAGTTCAGGTTGTTTCAAATTCCAGGGACTTGACACTTCATTATCACGAACAATACTGAGTGTAGAGTTTCTTATTGGTGCAGTTTCACAGCTACTTCTATTCAGCTGGTCCTGTGACCAGATAATTCATGAGAGTGTATTAGTTGCCGAAGCTGCATACGCAGCATCCTGGTACTACATTGAGGATTATCATGATAAATCATCATTTAAAAGAGCAGTTGCAATTATGATTATGCGGGCTCGTAAACCCTGTGTTATCACTGTCGGAAAATTTTCACCCATGTCCCTCGAAACATTCGCATCGGTGAGTCAATGAAGCAATTCAAGTAACTTATCCAAATACTCGAGTTTTAATTGAATTTTTTAGTTATTCAATACGTCGCTGTCGTATTTTACCATTTTATGGCAGATGGAGGAGGAACAAGCTGATTGAAAATGCTCGATTGAACGATTGAAATGAAGGATGTATTAGCTGTACTGATGGTGTTGAATAATATACAATTTCCATTTCATATGGTTCATTCAGATCTACGAATAAAATGAATAAAGAATAGCGATTGAGTCAAAGAATCATTCGTCGAAATATGAGAGATATTCATTCTTTCAAAATTTGAATAACTCAAAAATTTCTCGCAATGAAATATATTTTGCATCATCAATGAATAAGTAACAGCACATGAAATTATCATTTGGAATAATCGAAACCTTAACAAAGGTGGATTATAGAAAATCTACTAGAAGCCACGTGATGTTATCACAATCATAATAAATACCCTACCTGACGGGTAATGTACATAGTTCTACTTCATTCTGTGAATGAATGAGGTTCAAATGAGGGTAAAACGAAGAATATATTTTGAGTGTTTATTGATATGATGGATATCGGGTTAACTGGCCTACCGACCGATCATTCGTCGGCAATTTCTTTGTAAATAATATTATTCCATTTTAAATGCCGTTATCATGTGATATTACTGGGTTCCACGAGCGTCAGATGCCTATTTCCGTACATACCCGACTAGAAATTCCGTCTGGCATGCCTGCTGTTGATTCATATATGCACACGCATTTATATATGTATAAATGTAAAGAGTGAATATGTCAAATATATTTCACATATATGCGCATATATGTGATATATATAAATGACATTTACGTATTGTATATTTTGGGAATGTCATTTTTTTGCCGCAATGATAGGGCAGGGTGGAGCGAAATGGAGTACTTAACCACTCACGTACGGGGTCCATACGTCGTATCGACCCACTTGTTTGTCCTATCGGCCGGGGTCCATGTGTCGTTACGACCGTCTCTCTTAACATTAAGAAATCATTTTCTCAAATACTATCACAGATATGGAAATGAATGGAATTGATTCGGGTAGATAATGGAACTGTCTTCGCAGTAGTGAATTTTCGGAGTGAAACTTCTTTGCTGAGCGGCGTCCAGTTGTTTCAATTCGTCTCTTCTCCATTTGACAATGCCAAACTAGTAGAGTAGGACTGGAACAGCAAACATATTAATAGCAGCGACCTTATTCCTTCCAGAAAGTTGTGATTTCCAGATCCTCTGAAGTCGGTGTTTATATTCACTGCAAAGAGTCTCTTTTACAGTTTCGACATTAATCAATGATCGCTGATCGAAACCGAGATAACGATAAGACTCCTCAGCATCAAGATGATGAATGGCACCTCCATCCACTCACTGAATATCTCGCTCCCCATCCTCAGGCCTCCCTCTCTTGAGATGGAAGACAGCACATTTGTCCAATCCAAAGGACATCCCCACTGCACGGGAATGAGTGGCCACCACTTCAATGAGTAAGTTGAGCTCTCTCATTCCGGATGCGAACAATTCAAGATCATCCATATAATATAAATGGGAGCATATAGATATGCACCCGGTGGCCAGGGCGACCAGCTTCATATCCCCGCGCAGTTCGGAGGGCGACCGATAGTCGCAGCAGTGAGATGCAAAACAGGAGTGGACTCAAGGAATCTCCCTGGAATATACCTCTCCTGTACTGCACCACTCTGGTAGTAACCTTCGTCTCACCAGATGTTATGGTGAAACGAGTCCTCCAAAGTGGTACAAGATCTCTAATACATCTCACCAGATTTTCGTTCACCCCAAGGCACTCGAGCAAATGAAGTAAAAGCTGATGGCTTGTACTATCAAATGCCTTGCGGTAATCAATCCAGGCAACTGACAGGTTACGCTTGTACTGAATCGCATCCTGGACAAGGCTGCGATCAACCAGCAAGTTCTCTTTACAACCTGACAGCCCCCTTTCTGCGCCACGGTGTTCATGAATCAGTCGCCATATCAGGTCCACTTGCACCAGAATACACCAGATATTCACCAAAATTCTATATGAGCATATAGAATTTTGGTGAATAGTTTGTAGAGCGCATTGAGACACGTTATAGGCCGATAGTTCCTCGGATCAGACAGATCACCCTTCTTCGGAATGAGCACTGTCCTTCCCTCCACCAGCCACTGCGGAATCGGAGTGCTCCCGTTCAAGAAGAACGAAAACACCCGAGCCAGATGCTGATGCTGGTCGAAGTAAGCTTCTTCCACCAGAATATTGTCAAGCCATCTGGCCCAGGTGCAGAATGGTTATTCGCGCCCTTCAGCACCTCACGAATTTCCTTCACAGTAACTGGCTGACACTCATCGCCCTGTCTCTGATGTTCACTACAGAATGCGACAAAGTGTTGTAGAGCAGGAGTATCTTCGTGGAACTCTAGCTGATGACTATACCAGTTTCTCCAAAAGCCTTCAACCCGGTCAACCGTCAGCGCTACTCCAGGAACAGGCGTGGCAGGCCGAAACCATCGAAGGGGATCAATCCTGAAAGTTGAATTCTCCATCGGCAGCTCCATCCGCTTCTCCAGGGACTGTTTGATGATCCCTAGAGCTCGCACTTTCCCGACAAAACGCTCCTTGATAACAAGGAGGTTCATCTTGTTCAGCGTGTGATGATGGTATATCAGGTCAGCTCTGATGCGACGAACCTTGGGTGTAAAAGCCCGACCACTTCAGATGAAACTGATCGCACAGTAAATGCGGGACGCCTGTCTCCGCGCCAAGTCGATCTTCTCCCGGAGCTGTGTACAGCGTCTACGCATTTTCACAATTCACAGTAATTCACAACTACGAGTGCGTGGAACCAATTTTGCTGCATGGTCATACACAGCCCCAGTTCAAGCTGAGCAGGTCTACATCTTCCGGGAGACTGGTTGCCAGGTTGACGTACTCTGATGCCAGTTGTTGTGGCCCAGAAGGAATTCCGCTGTTGATTTTCCTCCTCGTGCTCATGTCCTCTGGTCTCTCATCCTCTGATCTCTCGATATCTTCTGATCTCCTGATATCCTCGGATCTCCTGATTTCCTCACGCTGTTGAGGGGCCTGCTGAGGAGTTTGTGCTGGAGGAGGACCAATGAGAACTCGATAGTTTTCATCAGCTCCTTCACCAGTTGAGTTCCTTCGAATGACAAGCAGTTCGTATCCATGCCATGCCAGATATGCTGCCTGATTCCACAGATATTTTTGCGTATAATGCGCAAACTCCGGATGCATTTCACACCATAAAGCCTGCATTCTGGTCATTTATCCCCTCTGATGCGGCCCACTATCCACCCAACACTGCATGAGGTCTATCTTTACATCCTCTGTCCATCTACTGCGTCCATTGACAAGCAAAGGTCGTTCCATTGGATCCGGTCGTTGTCCCCTCCCAACTCATCCATGATCCCCATCTGAAGGGGACCGGTTGTGGTGGACCGTACTGCGGTTATTTGACGTAACTGAGTATACAGGAAGTCAGGGAGTTGGCCTGATCTACCGAAGACTATTGCGAATGGTTTATACAAACCCTCCGGGCGATGAGTGCGTCACGTCCTCTACGCCAATTATTATTATGATTCACATTCATATATTGACCATATTAATTGCTGAGTAATCTTCGGGGGCTCCGACCCCCTCGACGATTACTCAGCAAGCGAGCGAAAATATATTCAAGCGCTCTACAACAGTGACCACTCCCACCAACTGGAGGGTGAGCAATCACTGCAGCCGAGACTCAAATTGCCGTAACAGACGGAGAGACCCAAGAATAACAGCCTTCTGCATCTGCCCAGCTACCTAGTAAGCACGGGACTTACATGCTGGAATGATGGATAATTCAGACACAAAAGACTGCTTCATGCCTCCAAGAGAACCGATAATGAGGACAAACAGCTTCACACTGGAGCCACGGTTCATCTGACGAAGGTGGAACAGGAGATATTGATATTTTTGCCGTTTCTGCTCTTCTTCCCACTCTATATTATTTTCAGCAGGAGCAGAAAATTCAATGACATAGATGACCTTGTCATCGAAATCATAGAGGACGACATCAGGTTTGGTTGCTCCAATCGGTCTGATGGTGGTGAATGAGAAGTTCCAATATATTTTACATCTCTCATTCGCCACAACGGATTCAATTTCTCCTGGTACATATGGCAGCACTGGCGTCTTTTCTATTGCGTAAGAGTGCCGCAGGAAATAGTACAGCACTCTTAAAGCCGCATTATGTCGATGGATATATCCAGAGACTGCTCTCACTGGACACGCTGATAAAATATGCGTGAGCGTCTCTGGTGCCCTCCTGCAGGCCTGGCATGCAGTGTCCGGGACCTCGAGGCCCATAATACGGCTACGATAAACGAGGGTGTTTATGACCCCATCCTGGCACGCACAAATGAGTCCCTCGGTTTCTGACATCAGACCAGCCCACTTGAGGAAGTTAAATATCAGCGGGACAGACAGACCCTGTTCTTGCATATTCCTGAAGAACATACCATGCATGGGCCTGTCTAAGTGCTGCTGAAACAACGCGTTTTGTTCAGCAGCTCTAATGATCTGCTTACGCTGGAACTTCGATTCCTGCACGATAGAATTTACGGAAATATCCCCAGAATGTGAACACAACTCTAAACCAAGGGATTCGGCGGCATAATTTGCTGTTTTGTACAGATTTGCTCCAGCTCCCTGGAGTTCGTGATTATGCACGAAGACCAAGATTGGATCCTCACTTTCCCAAACGTTAGATGCAAGACCAAGGACTCAGTGGTCATGAAGACACTCCAATCCCAAGAGGTCATGCCCACTCTCTTCACGAGGTATATATGATCGTGGCGTAGTAGACCGAGGATGAAGACTGCGATGCAGGTGCATCACTTTCCGCGTCACGATATCCAGATCTCTCAATTCATCTCTTCTCCATTTGATAATGCCAAAGGAGTAGAGTAGGACCGGGACAGCAAACATATTAGTAGCAGTGACCTTATTGCTTCCAGAAAGTTCTGATTTCCAGATCCTGTAGAGTCGCCGTTTATATTCACTGCAAAGAGTCTCTTTCATAGTTTCGACATTGATCAATGATCGCTGATCGAAACTGAGATAACGATAAGACTCTTCAGCACCAAGATAATGAATGGCGCCCCCATCCACTAATTGAATATCCTGCTCCCCATTCTCAAATCTCCCTTTCTTGAGATGAAAGGTAGCACATTTGTCCAGTCCGAAGGACATCCCTACTGCACGAGAATAAGTGGCCACCACTTCAATGAGTAAGTTCAGTTCTCTCATTCCGGATGCAAACAATTTAAGATCTTCCATATAATATGAATGGGAGATCTTATGCACCCGGTGGCCAGGGTGACCAGCTTCATATCCCCGCGCAGTTCGGAGGGCGACTGATAGTGGCAGCAGTGAGATGCAAAACAGGAGCTGACTCAAGGAATCTCCCTGGAATATACCTCTCTTGTACTGCACCACTCCAGTAGTAACCTTCACCCCACCAGATGTTATGATAAAACGAGTCCTCCAATGTGGTACAAGATCTCTAATATATCTCACCAGATCTTCAGGCACTTGAGCAAATCAAGTAAAAGCTGATGGCTTGTACTATCGAATGCCTTGCGGTAATCAATCCAGGCAACTGACAGGTCACGCTTGTACTGAATCGCATCCTGTACAAGGCTGCGATCAACTAGCAAGTTCTCTTTACAGCTGACAGTCCCCTTTTCGCGCCACGCTGTTCATGAATGAGTCGCCAGATCGGGTCCACCTGCACCAAAATATGCTCATACAGAATTTTGGTGAATATCTTGCAGAGCGCATTGAGACACGTTATGGACGCTCTGCATCGTCACTGGAATCACTTGACCTCCATGACAAATTACCACAGTAGTAAGCGCGCGTTTCTAGCGAAAAGGGGCGGGGCTCCCCCCTCCCCGGTCCCTATTGTCGGCGGGATGATTGATGGCGAAGCCCATTGTAGGGCCCTTCTATGGTGCAGGTGTTCACCTGTAAGAGGTGACTAATGGCTTTTCCCGCGTGGGAAAGATTTTTTCCGAAGGTGGGTGGCAGAAGGTGGGAAAGGAATTTTCGGGAAGGTGGTTTTCTGAAGTGAGGTGGTGGGAGGAGGAGAAAGGGGGCGGAGGGTGGCGTGTGAGGTGTCTGGGGAAAGGAGACAACGTGGGGAGGTGGGTGGTGGGTGAATTTTGAGGATACAGGGGAGAATTTTTTCCAAGTGGGTGATGGGAGTGGGTGGTGGGAGGAGGAGAAAAGGGTTGGAGGGTGGCGTGTGAGGTGTCTGGGGAAAGGGGAGAACGTGGGGAGGTGGGGGGTGGGTGAATTTTGAAATTACGAAAGCGAGAAAGAATCTCGCAACTTTGAAAGTTCATTTTTCGAAACTCTCCTCTGAAAAATGAAAAGAAAAAGAAAAAACATTCATGTTTTCTCCTCATACTCTTCTCCTCCTTTTCCTTAACCTTGTAACGGTTTGCTCACTGACCTTGAGCCAACTGTTAAAGGCACTGAAAAAATCCTTTATTTAAACCCAATTTAATGATCGAAAATTTTACTCAATTATTTCCCAATTAATTTGCCTTCTTGAAAAAATGGGCGCCAGTCGTTTTGAAAAATTCCACAAATTTGGGGGAAAACGACAAATCCCCAAGTTTTATTTGATTTTAATGAACAACAAAAATCCTGAAAAGACTCTAATTTAACCCGCTTTCTTACACGAGACTCCTATATTGTCTCAAGGGGGGGAGGGGACGATACCCTTCATTTGGGTATTCGGACAAACGAAAAAACTTTACACAAACTCCTGAAAATTTCGGTTTGAATAACAAAAATTAGATATATTCAAAAAAATAATATAAGTACATTTAATCAAAGAAAATAGGAATTTTTCAGGAATAATACGATGATTATTTCACTTTAATTATTAATCTTAATCGTAACTCAGAATAAACAAAAATAACTCTAATGTTGTTTGGGTGGATACACTCCAAACAGACGCTCACTCGACGTTTTCTTTACTCTTCACCTTTTACTCAAAATTCTTTACTTTATAATTCAACCTATTAATTATACGGGGACTCGCGTACCTTACTCTATTTGTGCTATCTTTCCTCCGTCTTGGCCTCTTTAACTTCTCTTTTACTTTTGCTTAATTTCTCGAATTTCTCTACAATTTTCTCTTTACTTTTCTTTACGTTTCTCGAAATTGTCTCTACACGATGTGGCCGCCACGGTGTTCCGGGAGAAGAAGAACGAGTCTTCTCTCCCACGAGTTGTGTTGGGTGCTCTCGGCCGTTCTCGCTCAACTTCGGTAGAGCCGAGGCCCAACTCGACCAATAGTCGCGCGAGTCCCCCACTACTGTCCTTAACGTCACTGAGTTTGATGTTATATATATATATATATATATATATATATATATATATATATATATATATATATATATATATATATATATATATATATATATATATATATATATATATATATATATATATATATATATAACGCGCGAAAATAATCGTAATAATAACAACATGACAATATTTTCCCGACAATTCAACGAAGAAGTTTTGTCTCTGGTTTCACTCAAGTCTTTTCTTTTCACACTGATAAATAGTCTTTTTCTTCACTGTCTCCGGCGTTGTTCTCGACGATCTTCAGATTCCCCCGCTGTTGGCCAACATCTCCTAGTGTTGGCTGATGCTGGACCACATGAGTGGATGCTGCTTCCATCCAGGCTCCTCCAGATCATCCTTGATTCTGCTACTTTGTTTGTGGGACTGGGAAAAATCCTTCCCAGTCCTACTCTCGTACTTTCCTCCAAATTTTGGAGGAAGATTGAATAAAAATAAACAAAAACAATTAGTGAGGTCATTAGCTTTTGCTGACCTCACTCTGGACATATGCTGACTTGACTCAAAATGAGCCCCATCCTCACCGGGTACCGCGAGTTGCGGCCATTATCGCGATTTTAATAAAATTAATTAATTTTTATGAATTTTCTTGATTCTGTGACGGTAAAAACCGTCACAACCTCATGCGGAAAAAGGTTCCTTTTCTAGGCAACCTGCCACAAGAAAACATGTTTTTTTCTTTTCGTTTCCCCCAGGGGGAGGAAACATAAATTGCCCCAAGGTCTGAATAGCCAATTATATAATTTAAATTACTTTTTTTCATAGAAAACCCCAAAAGGATCGAGAAAGGTTTTTTTCTCTCCTTCTTTCTCTCTTTTTCTCGTTCTACAGGTTTTCCCTCTCCCTAAACAGAAAAAACCCAACGCAGCAAAAGAATGACCATCCCAAAGATGACCCTGGAATGTGAAAAGGCCTTTTCTCAAAGATGAAAAAACCCAAAAATTCTTTCACTCTCTTTCTCTCTCTCGTTCTGTGGTCATCTATCTTTGGGATCTCACCATTTGGGGTGAACTCAAGAGAAAACTCAAAAGTTTTTTCTCTCTCTCTCTCTCTCTGTCTTCATGCGGTAGGCCTTTTTTCCAGGAAAATATTTGGAGGCTGTAAAGGACAAGGCTAGGTCGAATAAATGGGAAACAAAGTTTTTTTTCAGATTTAAAATTTCACATATATTTTTTCTTTTCAATATTTTTCATACATATGTATCATATGGTGTAGAGAAGGCTGGCACCTCAACAGGTGCGCCTAACGCGTAGCTTAAATTATCAAAGTCGAAATTGAATAATTCACCGAAGAATTGATATAAATATTCCAAATTATATCGGGGGAAACGCTCGCGTAGATCTGCATAACAGCCCTTGAAGATGTCCTCAAAATCGGCTTGGATGTATTCTCGTAGCTGAGCAGCATCCGGTAATGCGTTATACTGCATATTTTTCATCACGACACGCGTAGCAATATCAAGAAGAGAATCCTTGTATGCAACGATCGGCAAAGTGTTCAAGTAATTCAGCCATTGATTGGCCCATTATGCTTTCTTTTTCAGCTCCGTTATTGTTGATTTTAACATCACAATTTTTTGTTCCCCATCAGCGTGGGAAAATGTGATGGAACTATTTTGGAAACTGGTTGTGAATTTAACAGTCAGTTTCCCATAATTCTTTTCTTGGAATTCCCTTTGGAAATCTACTGAATGTCCCGATGCCTCGAAATAATGTTGTAGGTAAGGGAGATCCTCACACAGCAGGTGCCATTCTTCACCACTTAACGGAATTGCAGCACGATGTGGGCGTGACGCGATAATCTGGACTGTCTGCCCAAATTCTTTTACAGCGTTCCATTTTAAACCGACACGAAGTTGCTTTGTGTCGGATTTATTCGAAGAGACTAACTGCGCCAATACCACATGCTGTTCGAGTGCACTACTACTCACTGACTTGCTGGTGGCCATGGTCTCACAGCAGGTATAAAGTCAAGAGGAAACTGACACCAGTTTTCATCGGAACCTTTTTTATAGGGGGTTTTTTCGAATGTTCAAAACTTTCCACCCCTATGCTCTGACTTTTCACTCGCCCGCGCGTTTATAGCGAAAAAGGGGGCAGTACGTATCCCCACTACTAAGGATCTTCAGCGCTTCCGCGATTGGGGAAAATAGAGCCAACGTATCCCCCACTCCCGTTAATTTTCCTTCCATCAAAGGTGTAAAATTCGGTCTTCATCTATTTTCCAATCTTCTTCGGCAAAGTGCCTGAGATTTGGGGGCACAGTTTCCATCTGAAAAAAATGGCATCAACATCGGGAATCACTAACAGCAGCAGGGCATCTATGGGGTACAGCGCCTTGGACATTTCGAGATCCAGATCATCAGCATCACGCGATATCGAGTGAGGGAGAAGAAATGTGAATAAAGTGAAAACAAAAGTGAATAAAGTGATTAAAAAAGTGTGCGGAGGAGAGTGGATTCAACTGATTGAATCGAATGTGACAGAGAGCGACGAGAACAGTGGAGTGTCCCCAGGGGGTCCCCCAATAATGAAACACACCGTCAAAACTCCTCAGTTAGAATTACCAAAAGTAAATACAATAAATTCTGTCATAAATCGACAAGCTGCCAGCGGGGGGCCTGTGAGGAAAAGACGAAGGATATCCGCGGAGGACGAAGAATGGTTGAAACGGGTTAAAAAAGTGTTCAACGATAAAAATGATCGTTCATTTCATTCAGTGATGGTAGGATGGTTGAAAAAAATGGAAGAAGAGAAGCAGAGGCGGCTCAGTAAAGCAGCGAAGAAGAAAGAAGAGTTTCTCGCCCACGATAAACTTCGCAAGGAAAAGGAAGGAAAATTGATTGCAGCATCAATTGAAAAAGAAGCTGCGCTGGACGCTGTATCATGCATGGCGGAGTGCTTCGACGAAGAAAAATTCGACGACTACGGTAAATATTAATCATGAATAACTTTTTTTTTCAATATTTTTACAAATTTTGACAATTAATTTTTTGATTTTTTTCTTTTTCACAGTCAAGCATCTCCCATCGATTGACGCAACCCCTCCGGAAAGATGCCCACGTTTCACCTCACAGGAGTGGGTTGATTTGAACATGTGGATCTCCGATAACGAAGATGAAAACATGCTGCGGCAAGGAATAGATTACGCAAGTCTCACGCAACTTTTATAAAAAAATTCAATTAATTAAAATTTTTTCTTCCAATTTTTAAAATAATTCTTTCTAGAATAATGATTAAAAAAGAAACTTAACGATACTTGTATTGATTCTAACTACTCATTCTTATTGTAATGATGCATTGGTGAGAATTTTTATTAATAAAAGAAAAGGAGAATTTACAGAAGAAATACGCTGTAAAAATTTATTTCCAAAACTTTTTCCCGCCCCTCTACCGTGAAACCTTTTTCCTAAGAAACATCGTGTTTCTTTTTCTTTCAAGGGGCCTTTGCTGCGAAGAATATTTTGTCAGGGAGAGAGAGAGAGAGAGAGAGAGAGAGAGAGAGAGAGAGAGAGAGAGAGGGTTTGCCTGAAAAAAAACATGAAAATCTTCTCGCCTCTTTTTTTCTACCTGAAAACATAAAATTGCATCTTTTTCTCCCTCCTCGCTTTTTCGAAGATGTCTTCCTTTGGAGTACGGCTTCGGGGGTGCTATCCCCTCTTCATCCTGGTTTTTCAACGGATATATAAGCTGCTCGGAAACTCTGGTTGTCACAATCAGTTTTCCAAGCAGCTTGGAACTTCGAAAATTTTCTTCACGGATTCAAAAAAAAAAAGTTAAAATAAAAAATGGCCGTTGCTATTTTAGCTGCCATCAGAGTGTTGTTTCTGTTTGAGGTGAGTTCTGTGTTATTGTTTCAGTGGTTCTTTGTTTGAATTTTCGTGATGGTATTTTATTATTTTAAATTACCCATGTGTTTTTGTTTTTTTTTTTGGCACAGATGGAGGAACGTCGTCGCGAGCGGGCCATGGACCGGGCCATGAACGATTGGTTTTCCTGGACGGACCCGGATCAGGAGAGGTTTGAGGGAGAGGACGTGTGGGGCATCGGGGAGCTCTTCTCCAGGGCGGAGATAGTGCAGCGGCAGCTGGAGCAGCAAGCATACCTGGTAAGGATTTTTTTGAATTTTCTTTCAGTTCCTCCCCCTTTTTTTTAGCGTCTTCATAATTAATCTTCTATTCCTTTTTTCTGTTACAGCGCGGTGAACAGTTCCCCGGAGAAATAGGGCCGGATACCCTCAGGGCCCGTTGGATCGTGGATCTGAGAGAGGAAACCCGCCAATACATCCGCGGGGAAGAGGCCGCCGCAACACTTAACGACCTGGAGGACCATTGGAACCTGCGCAGCCTCTTCGGAGAAGCCCCACCAGCCCCCGAAACTCCAAAAGAGGATTGGGACCTGGAGTCCTGGGATTAACCCCACCCTCCCCTCCACGAAATGATAATAATAATAATAATAATAATAATAATAATAATAATAATAATAATAATAATAATAATAATAATAATAATAATAATAATAATAATAATAATAATAATAATAATAATAATAATAATAATAATAATAATAATAATAATAATAATAATAATAATAATAATAATGATAATAATATGCTTCTTTATTTAGCTTTTAGCTACATTGAACATACAAAGTTTAGAAAAAATAAAATAAAAGATAATGATCTAAAGAATCATCTTATTTACATTAAATATATATATAAAGAAAAAAGAAACTATACACGTCTACCAACTTGAATCATTTATATTTTGTTATTTCGTATTTCTTGTCTTAAGAGTCTTTTGAATATTGTCAATTTTGTTGCATTCTGTGTCTCTTTTTCTAATTTATTATACAATAAAAAGCCGAATGAATTTATTGTCCTTTCACCAGCTTTAGTTCTCGATCTTTGCACTAACAGTCCAGTTTTATTTCTTGTACTATATTTATGATCATTTTCTACAACCATTCTATTTAGGTAATCAGGTACCAAGTTATTTTTCATCTTATAAATGAACACACATACATTAAATTTTAATCTTTCTTTAACTGACAGGAAACACAAGGCATCTAACATACATCTAATTGGTGTGTATCTATTCACTCTTAGTATTATTCTCATCGCTTTATTCTGACATTTTTGTAATTTACCAGCACATTCCTCATTGATATTTAACAGTAGAGTCGAGCAATAGTCAAAAAAAGGAGCAATCATTGACTTATAAATCAATACTTTAGAGTAATCACTAATGTAACCACTCAGTCTGTACAATAAGTTGATTCTAGCATTAATTTTTCTAATAATATAGTATGTATGACTAGTAAAAGACAAGAATTCATCTAGTATTATTCCCAAATATTTATTCTCACTGCATTGCTCAATTTTTTTTCCTGCTAAGAATAACTCTATGTCTTTAACATTCTTCTTTCTTCGATCCCTAATTAACATAAATACCGTTTTATTAACATTTGGTTTTAGTGAGTTAACATTTAGCCATAACCCCAGACTCTCCAATGCCTCATTCAATACCTTTTCAATTACTTTTTCATCTTTCGCGCTATAATACAGCATCATATCATCTGCAAACAATTTACACTGACAGCCATATTTATTCGCAATATCTACAATATCATTTATGTACAATATGAATAGCAAAGGACCCAAAACAGATCCTTGTGGTACACCATGATTGACAGCAATTTTCTTAGAGATACTCTCACCAAATTTTACTTGTTGCGTTCTTCCACTCAAATAGCATTGAAACCACTCCAATGCACTGCCACTCACACCATACATTTCTAACTTTTTTATTAATCTTTTTCTGTCGATAGTTTCGAATGCTCTTTTAAGATCTAGAAAAATTACGCCTATCATATTGCTTTGATCAATTTCATTTCTCCATTCACACATTGTCTTCTGTAATGACGTTTCACATGAATGAAGTTCTCTAAAGCCCGATTGTTCTTCTTTTAATATTTTGTTCATATTGATGTGTTCAATTAATCTTTTTTTTACGACTTCTTCCAAAATTTTTTCTAATTCAGGCAACGTGTTTATCGGTCTGTATTCATTCGCCTCCTTTGTCCCTTTGACTTTGGGTATCGGATGAATCAGTGAATTTTTCCATTCCACTGGAATTTTTGATGACTCTAAGCTACAATTAATCAAATTTCTGATTACGACTCTATCGACATACCAAATTTTACAAATCATATCATAGGATATTTCGTTTCCTCGACCTTTATTTTTATCTAACTTTTTAATTATAGAATCTAATTCAATTTCGTCTACTTCTCTTAATTTATCAAGACTTATCACTGTTTCATCATACCCAAGGTCATTTCCGACATAATTACATTTATCGATTCCATTGACAATATCTTCCACACTTTCTACGAAATAATTGTTAAATTCATCAGCAATACTCGTTTCATCACTAATTAATTCATCCTTGAAGACAATATCTGATTTTCGGTTTACTTGACTTTTACTGCCTAATATAGATTTCATATTTTTCCATAATATTTTTGAATTACTTTTGTGAGAATCAATTAATTTTTCATAATATTCTTTTTTAGTTTTTCTAATTTCATTTACTACTACATTTCTCAACCTTTTATATTTTTCCTCTGCTAAATTACAATTTTTATTTTTGAATTCTTTGTATGCTTCATCTCTCATACTCATCAATTCCTTAATATGACTATTAAACCATTTACTCTGTTCCCATTTATTTTTAACTATACATTTCTCTACTGGTGCTACTGAATCAATACTATTTACAATAACATCCGTTAGAAGACGCATCCTCACCTCTGCTGTTCCACATTCATACTCCATATTATCTGTACATGAATTTTTAAAGTAATTGCACATATTTCCTTTCAAAGTAGCATAATTAAATTTACTGTAATCTCTTCTATATTTAACACTTGTAGTATTATCGCAACTTTTACTTTTACTCTTAACTATTGGTAAAGACACTTGTACAATGAAATGATCCGAGATCCTTGGTACCTCTAAAACTTCAGTGTTTACATATTCATTAGAGAAAACTAAATCAATTATAGTCTTGGAGTGAGATGTCACACGAGTGTGTTCCCCAACCCATTGACTCATACCCACATTTTTCATTTCTCTTATCAACTTTCTCGCATACTGTGAATCTTTGCTCACGTCGATATTGAAATCACCCACCATAATAACTTGTCCTTTTTCACTTAAACTGTCATATTCTTGCATTAATCTTTCTATAAATGCACCATTGCTCTGATTAGGAGAGTGATATACATTGCTAATAATTGTATTTTCAAATAGACCTTTGAGCCTGATGCTACTCATCCACATATTCACCTCAAGATCCACATTATCAACCATATTGTCTATTATTTCATACCTAAGGTCCTTCCTTATATATATCACTACTCCCCCAGTCCTTTTATTACTAGAGAACATTTTCACATTATTATAATTGACAATATCGTATTCATGTTCACTCACGTCAACTGTCAAATGTGTTTCAGTTACACATACTATATCAGCCCTCTTGTCCACCAACAGCATTTTCAATTCATCTAAGTGCCATAATAAACCCTGAATATTTATGACTAACATTAGACCTCCTAGTGAGTGATTTTCATTTGTAATTCGTTGCTATTGAGTACCATATTTAATATTTTTCTGCGCTCTATTTCTCATTTTTTTATAATACTCACAGTGAGCATCATTAGCACAGTGATTAACCTCAATAGATTCAATTTTATAAACTTCTTTCATTTTTACACAATTTACACATTTCTTGTCCGTACTGCTACACTCTTCCTCCTTGTGGTCACCAGCGCATTTTCTGCATTTAATTCCAGTCTGACAATCTTTTGCAAAGTGATAATAACCCCAGCATTTATAACATCTTAGCACACTCACACAGTCTGATACGCGACATTTATTCCAACCTAGTTTAATTCGATTTAATTCCAACAATTTTTTATGTATTTTGGGATCTACCTCTAGAATAATCATACCGTCTTTTTTCTTTCCAATAGCCTTTTTTTTTATTTCCATTTTACTATTCTGCTCCAACGTCAAATCATTCTGTTTTTGTACCATGTTTATTATGTCTTCGTCACTTTTATTTGAAATAATATCCTCTTCTACATCAATTATTTTAATTTTTGGCATTTTCTTATCATTCAATTTAATATTGTATTCATTGCCAATAGTTTTTTTCAATTCGTCCACTAACGCACATGAATCTTGTTTTTGTTTACAACCAATAATGACTTTTCCACTTCGTGTCTTTTCAATTTTGTCTACTCCCAGACCAAGTTTGCCAATATCCACACTTTTCTTAAGCTTCTGTATAGTTACTGTAGTATCTTGCTTTTCCTTTGGCTCGACTATGATGTTCTCCATTTGGGATTTTTTAACTTTTCCCGCATAGCTTTCAACTCTCGAACTGTGTGTGTCATTCGGTGCTTTTTCAATCGGTGTACTCCTGTTCACTTCCAACAACTCCTTACTCACTGCTTTATTTACCATTCCAATGATTACTTTTTTAAATGAATCCAATTCCACTTTTACTAACTGTTTTATTTCAGCTTTGAACACATCCATATCCGTATTCAAATCATCAAATCGGTCTAACAATAGGTCCAGTTTTTCAGAAATATCATTCTCTTCTTCCTCTCTCTCTGTTCGCCTTCTTTTATAACTTCTTCTACTATCAGTTGATTTCCCACTCTCCGTGTCCATCATATCCTCATCATTACCCACACATGTCACTAATTCACCCACAATGTTCGTGAACTTATGTTTTTTATCTCTACAGCTACGGTGAAAAACATTTTTACATCCTGAGCAAATGAATGGGTTTTTAACCGTAAACTGTTTACAATGATGACATTTTTGTGACATTATATCTATATTTGAGTACTGTTTACACAGCACTCACACACAGGATTTGGACGCCCTAACCTCATCAAAGACAATCACCTTAATCTTTAAAATATTAAAGAACTCGTTTATTAATTCACTAAAATCACGTTCAGAAATGAACTTCGTCACATAATAAACATAAAATGCCAGATTTTTGTTTTTTTTGATGCACTATTTATTACGTATTAATGAAAATTCATAGAGCGCCAAAAATCGCATGTTCCCACACAATAATAATAATAATAATAATAATAATAATAATAATAATAATAATAATAATAATAATAATAATAATAATAATAATAATAATAATAATAATAATAATAATAATAATAATAATAATAATAATAATAATAATAATAATAATAATAATAATAATAATAATAATGAAATAATAATAATAATAATAATAATAATAATAATAATAATGATAATAATAATAATAATAATAATAATAATAATAATAATAATAATAATAATAATAATAATAATAATAATAATAATAATAATAATAATAATAATAATAATAATAATAATAATAATAATAATAATAATAATAATAATAATAATAATAATAATAATAATAATAATAATAATAATAATAATCATAGTAATAATAATTAAAAGAAAGAGAAAAAAAAGAAATGATTTTGTAGTAGGTTTTAAGACCATTTAAATAAAAAAACTATTGAAAATTAATACTTTCTCATCATTATTTAAGAGAACGCCTTCCTCTTTATTTCTCCTGTTCAAATTAAATAAATAATCCTAAAAGTTGGGAATTAAAATTCAAGAAAAAAATAATCCGTAAAATCGAAAAATAAAATTTAAGAAAAAAAAAGAAAGAAGATATTGCAAAGATTTAAAAAAAAGGGGAGACAGGAAAATTGGGAAATAAAAATGGAGAGGAAAATCTTCGGGGGTATAAATGAAGAGAGCTTCTTTCTTTTAATTATGCAGTTTTTATTTTAAAAATATATATCAACTGTGACAGGATTATAAATTCTATTTTGGGTATAATTTTCCGTTGTTTCATGGGGTTTTTCGCACTTTTTATTATGAAATTCCTATCATTTAGTGTTTTTTCATTCTTTCCTCCAATGAAAGGTAAATATTATTATTATTATATTTTACCAATTCTTTCCATTGATTTTCAACGGAATTCGCTGCTTCTTGAGAATTTTTCACAAGACTTATCGATTTTCGGTAGTTTTCCGTACACCTTCCGGCATCTATCGGATTTTTCACGAATTTCCTCGATTTTCGCAATTTCCATTGATTTCCAAAGTAATTCACTGCCTCTCGCGGGTTTTTCGCAAAACTTATCGATTTCGGGCAGTTTTCCGTCCACTTTCTGACATCTATCGGATTTTTTTTGCAAATTTATCGATTTGCAATGGAAATTTCTTTATCCATTGTTTTTTTTTGCGATTTCATCGATTTCCGATGGAATCTTCGTTATCTATTGCTTTTCCTTGCAATTTTATCAATTTCCAACGAAATCTCTATTATCTATTGCTTTATTTTTGTATTTTGATCCATTTTCCATGGAAACTTCATTATCTGATGCATTATTTTTTAATTTTATCAATTTTTTCATTGAATACGTTGTTTTTCTCCACTTTACGGACGAATCTGCGTAATTTACCACATTTTTATATTTTTTTAATCAAAAATCATGCATAATTTCCTACTTTTTACAAATTTTTAATCATTTTTTCCATTATTTCTCATAAAACTATACCATTCTATTATTTAAAGAAATAAATTCCATATAATTTGGTATATTTTCGCGCAATTTTATTTATTTTTCATAATGGTACATAGTTTTTAACGAATTTCAATGGTTTTTCATATGTTTGATTTTGTTTATTATTATTATTACTGCTACAACATATATTCTCTTAAATCTAGAATTTTTACCAAATGGAATTTGTGATTTCTCTTAAATTTAGCTTAATCTATTTTTCCCCCGATTTTTTCTCTATTCTTTTTCTTCATTTTCATTTTCAAATCCTTTCGCAATTTTCTAATATTTTTCTTTTAAATCTACTGATTTATTTTCTTATTGATTTCCTAATCTACATTATTTCTCCCTATAATCTATCGCTTCCTCTAAATCTATCTTATTTTCTTTATTTTCTTTTTTACTCATTTTCATTAATTTCCACATTTTTTTCATATTCTTTTTTCGAAAGCTATTGATCTATTTATCCATTCATTTTCTAACCAAGCTTATCCTCCATAACATCTACTGTTTTCTCTTTGAGTAGATCTTATTTTATTTATTTATTTTTTACTGATTTTTATTCATTTTCAAATTTTTTTCTTAATTTCTATTTTTTTTTTTTTAATCTATTCATTTATTCTTATATTTATTCTCCAAGCTAGCTTATGCTTTATATCATCTATTGTTTCCTCTAAATCTAGCTTATTTTATTTATTTATTTTGTTCATATTGAATTCTAAATGTTTTTTCAATTTTTAAGATTTTTTTCTCAATTTCTAAGTTTTTTTTTTTTGGAATCTATTGATTTATTCTTCTATTTATTTTCCAATCCAGCTTATGGTTCATATCATCTATTATTTTCTCTAAATATAGCTTATTTCATTTAATCTATTCATTTATTCTTATATTTATTCTCCAAGCTAGCTTATGCTTTATATCATCTATTGTTTCCTCTAAGTCTAGCTTATTTTATTTATTTGTTTTTTTCATATTGAATTCTAAATTTTTTTCAATTTTTCAATATTTTTTCCTCAATTTCCAAGTTTTGTTTTTTTTGAATCTATTGATTTATTCTTCTATCTATTTCCCAATCTAGCTTATGCCTCATATCATCTATTGGTCTTTCTGAATGTAGTTTATTTTATCTCGTTTTTATGTTTCGATTCTAAATTTTCTTCAATTTTTAAAAAAATTTTGCAATTTTTTCAAATCCATTTTTTTAAAATTCAACTTATCTTTCTCAAGATCTATCGTTTTTCTTCTCCTCCTTCTTCTCGAATCTATTGATCTCTCTTAATCTAGCTTATTTTATTTATTTGTTTCGTTTTTATGAGATTCTAAATTTTCTTCAATTTTTTAAGATTTTTTTCCAATTTTTTTCTTCAAACCCATTTTTTCTAAATTCAACTTATCGTTCTCCTTCCCCTCTTTGAATCTATTGATCTTTCTTGATCTAGCTCATTCTATTTATTCATTTCGTTTTTATGGGGATTCTAAATTTTCTTCAATTTTCAAGATTTTTTACAATTTTTTCCCATTTTTTTCCACTAATTTTTCCGTGGTTTTTTGAACCCATACGGAAGAGTAATAGCGCCCTCATCGATACGACGTTTGGGCCCTGTGGCTCTAATATTTTTCGTCTCAGGCTTTGTAACGACGTCGTGGTACATTGTACGACGTATCCCTTTGTATAAGATCTTAAACTCTTTCGCTTTATCGACTACAAGGGCTCGGATTGAATCATAGTTTATTTCTTCTCTTGTTCCATAATTTAACCGAACTCCTTCAATTTTAGAAACGTCGACGATCGAACCATCTGGATTTTGTACACGATATGTGTAAAATTTTGGGCCTCCGGAAACGAATGATTTGATATAACTTCCGTTTTTGGAGCCTTTTACTTCGTCGGTTAAATCACCGAGGAAGTTACCTAATGGTAAATCATTTTTTCCATCACTTACATAAATGACCGAATCTGTGTCATAATATAAAACGCGGTCTTGCTGCTTCTCCAAGTAGCTATAAAGTTCCAATCTCGCGTGAGCTGTTGTATACGCGGCTATCACAACATTCGCTTTCGTAGAAAGCTCCGCTGCCTCTCTCAAATGTTTCCAGGATATGAAGAGTGTATCATTGTCAACTGGAACCAACCCTGTTATTTCTACTTCCGGATTAAACATCAATTCTGCGAATTCTTGATAAGAACGAACTATTGCTTTTTTCGATAAATTTTCTCTTTCTCCGAATTTCCCCCATAAACAGTTCAGACAAAGTTTAGCGACAGCCCTTAGTCCCGGATTTTCTCCAATTTTATCTTCATCTAATTTAATGCCTTCTTTTATTTCATATTCCGCGATATATTTCTCTTTCAATTCCTTATTCACGCATTCCTCAGGCCAACCTGATGCTTCCTGTTTAATTTTCAGGAACATATCGATATAGCCCGCAAATAAGCCTCCCGTGCGAGTTACAGGGTTATAGCATGTTGTTTTTTTATATTCCCAAATCTCGCAAATCTCTAGAATTTTATAGCCGACCTCTACAGCTTTACGTAGTTCAATTGATACCCAAGTGCCCAGAAATTCACGGTCTTGAGGATGATCGTGAGGGCAATCATCTTGCACTAATCCTTCATAGCAAGAACGACAGAGCGGGAACAATAACTTTCCATGAGCCTTAACCGGTAAAACAGGATGAAATAATTGCCGCGGTGGTAAAACTCGACATTTTATAATCCCTTCAATCCGCGATATATCATTATTCGGACATATTTTCTTACATGCGTCTCCAACATGAACTTCAGGATGACCTACAGGGAAAATACCTGTTTTCAACACATACGGGTACAATGAGCACCCATCAACGTACCGAATTTTTTCATTTCCTTTTACATCATAATGTGTAACAGTATTCCCTGTACGCCCTCCAAAAAAAGCTTCTCGGGGGTCTAACGGTACGAATAATTATTGATCAGTGTCACTCAAAAATTTGGATAATATAGGGTCATTCTTTTTACCACGATTGAAATCACATTCCCACATTTCAATAACCTTGTAGCCTAAATTTTGCAGTTTTCGGGTTGTAGATTCAGTCCTTTCATAACGCGCTTCTAAGGTGTCATTGTGGGACAATATTTTATCTCTATTGAATTTGAAAGAGCGAGGACAACCATGCCAGTAACATCCGTGGAATTGATAAGCATATTCTATACCTGTAGACTCATTTTTCCAATACCCATCTAAGCAGTGCCCTGATTCAGCCCTATGCTCGCGCCCATTCCCCGCGTGAACTATCTTATGTCTTTCTCTGTGTTCCCGCCATAACAACCATTCGATCGCTGCTCTAGACTGCGTTTTACTGAGTCGATAACCCCCTTGCGGTATGATACCAATTTGTTTCTCTTTCAGAAAATTCGTCTGATATATTCGCATACATGTTGAGGCGATTGTCACGCACTCCGTTAAAGGACAGACATTACTAACCCCTAGAATCAATTGACGGAATTTAATACACGCCCGTCTCAAAATTGTTACATCAAGCTTACAATAATGTAGAATCTCACTTCTGAAATCGAAATTATTATCTTTATCTACGCGCTCATTGTACCATTTTAAGATATTTTCACGATCTTTCACAGTCATATTGTCACATCCATAATATTCCTCATCCGGTATACGTCCTACATGATTTTGATTGTCACGAGTATTGAAAAAATGAGGGAAATATCCCTTCCCTATACCACACAAGCCAAAAACTTCTGGCAATTTAGCCAAAGGCATATGGAAATAATTTAAACTATCGATAAATTTATTTTCATTAAATTCCATCAAAATTATATTTGTGCCATTGATAATAGTTTCAATTTCACTATTTATCCGCTTTATTACATCCCGTAAAATGAATTGTGCGTCATACCCCTTCGCATTATGAGCGATGCACACCACCTTTTTATATGTTTTCCCCATCGATGTAATATAATCCACGAAACCACGAACCGGATCATCCCCGTCAAATATATTTTCACTTTTTTTACAAACCTCACATGGACTGACTCCTTCCACGCTCCCAATGTCATCATCATTCGTTTCAGCACAAAAATCACACACAGTTTGGGCCACGCAGAGTGTTGGTACATGTATGTTCACTTTTTCATTACCGTCCATTGTATCATCGCAACACGCTTCACAGTTCCACGTTTCCTAGGTTTCAATGGAGGCATATGGCAGAGGTGGGATGTATCTTCGATTCGATGGCATGGAGAACACCTATATTTATCACACTCGTGTCTAGTTTTAATAGGATCGAACTTTGTGCTGCATGTCTTACATATCTGAATGTTAGCACACACTGTTGGTTTTTTCCCACTGTATGAACCTGCCAATTTATGTTGATCAAAACATGGTTGTCCATGAAATTCGCGAGCACAAGCTTCATAAATCATCTTATTCACAATCGCGCTATCACATGGAGGGTTTTTCAAACATCTATCGCAAATTTTGTCACATATGTGACCAGGCGATTCGTACGGTTTCTCACAATGTTGACAGTGATATTTAGAACCAAAAAACGCATGGATAGAAACAATCGGTTCATAGTGCTTTTCTTCCTCATGATATACAATGCGCAATGTGCCTTTCAAGACCACTTTATTTGCAGCAACTTCCGAAGTGCCGTCATAGAGGATGGGTCGTAATTTACCATTTCTTTTCAGCGAATGTACTATAATAGCATACCCCTCTTGGGCAAGATACCTCTGATATTGCTTGATTTCTTCCATGCCGCATCCGTTTCCTGGTATCGTTACCCCTGCTGCCTCGGTTAATTTTACTGCTTCCCCTCGTTGTAATTTCCCTTTGACTTGTCGAATAGCATTCCATTGTTTCTTTATTTTCCCTGAATCAGCTCTAGAATTCGTCTTGTGGCCGTGGATTTTCGTAACAACGAGTGAGCGGGGTAGGCATAAATTATCAGTGTTCAAAATTTGTATCACACCTGACCCCTGTTTCCGTGTTCTCTTTTTTGTGTCTGGATCAGCCATTCCTGCAGGTACTTCTGCTACATGAAGTTTTATCCAAAAAGTGTCAGCACAATCAAAACCATTAGCACTTTGAGCGACAGAACTAACAAGATTCCATAAATCTTCAAATTCATATCCATTTATAACACGAGGACTCACCCAAGCATTATCTTTTTGCATATTAGCAAAATTGAATGTCAAACACATACGGTTATTGCCATCTCTACCCGCCTCAATAATTTTATTGTAAACTTCACGAAAAGCAGATTCAATCCAATTTTCTGGCGTAGCACCTTGAGGTAGTGGGTTAATTCGAAATTCCATCACATGTGTGTCCAATTTAAAACGTTGAAGACGTTCACGTGATCTGCGTATTACTCTCAGAGCTGCATGAGCTGCATTTTCTTCTCCAGCAGGCTGTACTCCTGTGAAATATGATAAGAAAAGCAGTTAATTATTGTTTTTTTCAGTCTTTCATTGTAGTTTCGATTGAATTTCTCTGTACTTACCATTTCCTAGTTGATCGTTCATTATTGGCTGGTCGAATAATTGTGGGTCAAAATTGACAACGTATTCTTCAGCGTTTTCCGGAATTTGAGGATTATTAAATAAATTTTCCACTTCACTTTCACTTGGTTCGATGAATAAATCCGGGTTGAAATTTTCAATGTAATCGTACGCATCCTGTTGAATTTCAGGATCATCGTACGCTAAAAATGCAGGCTGGCTAGAGCCGCTTGGTTCGGGAGACTTGGGACGCTGTGACATGGTCAACAACTAAGTTTGAACTGACCACAGCATCTTAGAAAAAAGAGGAAACCCAAATTTTCAGTAGGCGCACATAGGAAAAAATGCCACACCCCCACTATGGGCTTTTCCTTCGCTATCAGGTGCGACAAAGGGTCATCCGGCGCAGGTAGATTCTCCGGCTGACGCTCGGACCCCCCAGCGCGCTACCCTCAAAGAAAGGCTCAGGTGCTACAGTATCCATTGAGGAATGCATAGTTTTATTATAAAAGAAGTGTTTTTTTGGTAAATTCATTCACATACGAAAATGGATCCGAGATGGAAACATCCTTTCACATCTATGATATGTGGTCCTATAGGCTGCGGAAAAACTTTTTTTGTTAAGCGGTTCTTGAAAGAAATTAAAGAAATTTGTGACATGGAAATAAAAAAAGTAATATTTTATTACGCCGAATGGCAGAGTGCATACATGGATTACGATAAGGATTTCGTTGAGTTTCGGGAAGGAATTCCAAAATCCGGTGATTTTGATGATAATCTCCCAAAACTCGTGGTGGTTGATGATTTAATGCGTGAATCGTCAAATGGCGCCATAGTAGATTCATTCACTAAGGGTAGCCATCATAAAAACCTCAGTGTAATGTTTCTCTCGCAGAATCTTTTCCATCAGGGTAAAGGTCAGCGAGATATTTCATTGAACACTAACTACATAATTGTTTTCAAAAATCTCCGTGATCGTGCTCAAATTGCCCACTTAGCACGGCAGATATATCCTGAAGATCCGAAATTTTTGCAAGAAGCATATTTCGATGCTACAACACCTGCACATGGATATTTATTACTTGATCTCAAACAATCGACCCCAGAGAATTGTAGATTTAGAACTTGCATCTTCCCTAGCGACATCTACCATTATGTTTATGTTCCGCGAAAGAGTCAGCTTATAAAAGGAGGAGGTAACTCGACGGATGTACCAGTTGTAAGATTGTAATGGCTGAGAAAAGTCGCTGTGGATCCAGCTCCATTCGTAAGTCGCTGGGTGAAAAAAATACATCCCTATTGTACGCGCTCATTCACGCTCCTCCCAAACTGCACCGCATTCTATTGAAACACGCTCATAAAGATTTGATACGCTGCATCTGCGAGTGTGCTCTGAATCTGTTGCACGGGAACATTCATTTGAAAGAGCCTGAGAAAGCGAATCTGAGAAAATTTAAGAAAATTGGCCGATAAAAAAGAACCTCTCGGGAAGAAGAAAAAAATTATTAATCAAAAAGGTGGTGCCCTTCTCCCATTACTCCTAGGTCCTATAATCAGTACAATCATTTCATCTCTAGTTTGACCAACTGGAATAAGAAAAATTTTTACTGGTCATGATGCATGCTCAAAAAATGGTTCTTGTCCCGGAAAATCGGGTGGAGCATCTGAAGCATCAGCAAACTGTAGCTGATAATCAGCACACACAGCAAACACTACAGCCTGTTATCCAAGAAATTCAGTCCACAGCCCAAACACCTGGTGATGCTATCAGTCGTCTAGATGCGCAACTGCTGGAGATTTTGAATTCAAAAAATCGTACAGATGATCATGAAAAGTGGAAATTGTATAATGATGTTTTGAGGCGCTACTTGTTTTATAGCAGGAATAACACGGAGCATCCACAAATAATAGAAGGCTCTACGCCCGAATCGCGATATAAAGCAGAAGCAATTGTGGCAACTATTTCTAGAACATATAAACGAAAGGCTACAGGATTACTTGACCATATAGATCAGATTGATGGAGGGAGGAGATTGAAATGGGATGAACGTGAACAAGTGACGTTGGATGGCCAATCAATACCCGGGGCTAATATAATTGATCTTGTACAGGATGCCCTCCGTGCCAGGAAAAATCATCACGCTAGGGGCTGGGAAGCTTTCGCTAAATTTCTTCGGGAGATAAACACACCCCTGGAGTTTATGGGTAACCCCGAATACCAAGCTGGAGTGTTCAGACGTGTATTTACAGCACCACAGCAACGTGTCGACAATATTCAAGAAGGAGCAAAAGAAGCGCTATCACCACCCTCATCACCTCCGGCTCAGAAGAAAAGGAGGAGAGAATGGCTCCACTTCTAGAGAAGTTGTCAAAATCATATTATAGCCCTTCAGAACCTGTAGGATACACGGGGGCTCGGAACCTTCTACAGAAATATAAACGTGAAATCCCTGCAGATGATGTTAAGAATTGGCTGAATGCTCAGGATACGTACACTCTTCACAGACCGATAAGACGGAAATTCCCTCGTTTACACTATGCTGTTACGAATATTGATGATGTGTGGGAGGCTGATTTGGTAGAACTTAGATCGTTGAAAACTTATAATAATGATATATGTTATATATTGGTAGTTATAGATGTTCTGAGTAAATATGCGTGGGTTGAACCTTTGAAGGACAAGTCGGCGTCACAAGTGCTTGACGGTTCCAGAAAGATTTTGGAAAGAAGTGATGGTCCTGTGCCTATTGCCATACAGACAGACAAAATTTTTTTAAGGAGAATGATATAAAATTTCGGATTGCTCGTAATCCTGACATAAAAGCTGCTATTGTAGAGCGTTTTAATCGAACTTTGAAAGAACGAATGTGGCGTTATTTCACGTATTCTAGAACTTACAAATATGTAGATGTACTACAACAAATCGTCAGTGCTTATAATCATCCAAAACATACTTCAATAAAAATGACGCCTGCAGCAGTCACTATTGATAATGCTTCGCAGGCATGGCGAAATATACAGAAACGATTTATTAATAAAAAACCCCGTAAAGAATCCTTTAAATATAAGGTTGGAGACTATGTTCGCATCAGTAAGGCTAAGGGCGTCTTCGAGAAAGGATATGAGAATAATTGGAGCAAAGAAATTTTTGAAATACGTAGATGTCTACTGAAGCAATCTCTTCCAATATATGAATTGAAAGATTTAGCTTCGGGAGAAATTGATGGGATATTCTATGAACAAGAGCTAGTTCCTGTGAATAAAAACATTGAAGAAGAAGAATTCATAGTAGAGCGTGTTATCCGCTCTAGAGGAAAGGGAAAGAATAAAGAACTGCTTGTGAAGTGGGAAGGATACCCCGACAAATTTAATTCTTGGATAGCTGCAGTCAACATCCAGAATATAACGGAAAAATGACGAAAAACAAGTTTTATGTTGTGTTGCCTAGTGACAGCAGCATGGATTATTATCCAAATAACACTGCATCAAAGTATACGACACATCTTCCTAATCAAATTGAATTGCATGGCGAATGGGTGGTAGGACTGAGTGACTTTCAATTCCCTTGCAGTTTTCTACATACTAACACAGCTCAAGATCTTATTGAAATATCCACGTATTTAAAACTGGTGTATGGGAGTCATGTCAATACGGCTAGAGTCCCCATTCAGTCTGCACTCTATAACACAATTCAAGATTTGGCAGAAAATTTTAATAAAATAAGCGTGATGGTGGAGCATTTACAGTTTAAATGGGAATCGAAGAGCAATTTCATTACAATACAGCGTAGCTGCAAAAGACATGAATGCTCGTTCATGGGGCATGAGATCAAGTTTTCTCGAAAACTCGCCGATATATTTGGTTTTACCTACACGCATGTCAAGTTCAACAGCCCCCGTGTGATAAGAGGCGTAAGGCCTGCGAGTCTGTTACGTGCACTTCCAATGAACCTGTTCATTTATTCGGATTTATGCACCCCGTATGTAACAGGTGATGTTGTGTCGTCACTGCTACGTGTGATTCCTCTGAATGCTGCTAAATACGTGTATGGTAGCACAAACTGCGTAACATATTCGAAGCCTCATTATATCCCAGTCATACGATCATCCTCCCCTACGATAGAAATAGATATAAGGAATAATCAAGGAGATGCGATACCATTCGAGTACGGACCTTTAAACATGACACTTCATTTCAAGAAAATTAATTAATTATGGCACCCTATCTTGAATATTATGAGCATCAGGCCGGAGGAGGGACTGTTGAGAAATTCAGCAATTTTGGGAGGGTTTATGTTGGAAGCCCTTATCAAAGAGGCCATGGAATCGGGGCATTCCTTGGAGGACTTTTTCGACGTATTTTACCTCTTTTTGGTAGCGCTGCACGCACTGTTGGTAAAGAAGCCCTCAGTGCGGGCTTGAACGTAATAGGAGATCTGGGAAATAGAGTACCACTGAAGGTGACGCTCGAGAACCGATTAACCGAGTCAGGCCGAATCTTGAAAAGGAAGGCCGCGGAGAAAATCTCATCTATGATGCAGGGCTCGGGTTATAAAAGAAAGCGTAAACGCCGAAACACCCAGAAACGAGTTAGTCGTAGTCGCGTCAACAACCTTACAAGATTAAGTAAGAAGAAGAAAAAGAGTGCTTCAATCAAAAAGAAAAAGAGCAAAGGAAAGAAGAGTTTAAAGAAAAAGAATAAGAAACGTAGTGTCTACGATATTTTCCAATAAATAAAAATGTCGTTCTTACATTCTCACTCCTCCGAGTGTGCGAAATCTGAGTTGGATCTTTTCACACTGCCTCCAACGCAAACAAGCATTGAACAATCACAATGTGTTTATTACAACCCGATTTCAACAATAGGCGATGATGCTCCGATTGAATTCGTTGTACCCGGCCACGGTGAAGACTATCTAGATTTAGCGCATACGATGATGAAAATACAAGCCAAAATAGTAAAGCCTGACGGTACTGCCATGGATGCAGACTCCATTGGACCAGTGAATAATTTCTTACATTCTATGTTCAATCAAGTGGACGTGTTCTTCAATCAGAAAATTGTCACGCCCCCTAACAATTTATATGCGTACAGAGCCTACATTGAAACACTATTGAATTATGGCGAGGATGCTAAAAATTCTCATCTTCAAATGGGCTTATGGATGTCGGATACTGCTGGCTCAATGGATGAAGAAGCTGCTGCAGCAACTAACAAAAATGAGGGGCTCGTTGCTAGATACAATTTTACAAAAGGAGGCAAAACACTAGATATGATTGGGCATTTGCATTGCGATGTTTTCAATCAAGATAAATTTTTATTGAATGGTGTGGAGATGAGGGTTCGCCTCATTCGCGCCAAGGATAGTTTTTGCCTCATGGATTATACAGCTCATAATTACAAGCTCCAAATTATGGAAGCATCACTAATTGCCAGGCGTGTTAAACTCAGCCCTGGAATCCTGATTGCCCATGCGAAGACCTTATCAAAAACCACGGCAAAGTATCCATTAACGCGTGTTGAAGTAAAATCATTTGTACTTCACAGCGGAATTCTTGGGGAAACTATCGATAATGTAATTTTAGGACAATTACCTAAAAGAATAATTTTAGGCTTCGTGGAAAATGCCAGTTTTAATGCTACAAAAAAGAAGAATCCATTCAATTTCCGAAATTTTGGTATTAATTTCCTTTGTCTGAACGTTGATGGCCGCCAAATACCTACGAAACCCCTCCAACCGAAATTCACTGAAGATATTTCAGCATCAGTCGAAGCTTTTAAAACTGTATTTTGTGGAACCGGGACACACTTTAGTGATCACGGCAATGGTATCAATCGGTCCTCATATGCAGACGGTTATTGCTTATTCGCTTTCGATCTAACACCAGATCTATCGGCAAGCTGAGCAAGTCATTGGAACCTTGTCAAGAGTGGATGTGTCCGTATCGAGGTAGGCTTCGCGGAAACTATAGCACAAAATGTAAATTGCGTTGTATATGCTGAATACGACAACTTATTAGAAATTGATTCTACCAGACAAGTTATAATGGACTACAGCGGATAAAAAAAAATCTATATATTGGGATCTTGGTTTAATATGTATCGCAGTAAGGTACGAGCATCCTTTTGAGCAGCACAGTTTATTGCTACAAACTGCGGACCTTTTTTTATGAATACCCTACAGTTGCGTAAAGCATTACCGTTTACTAATGTCGGTATCGGAGGGGTCTACCCTGTGGACAGAGTTCCCTGGTCGTGGACGAGGCCTTGTGCGATCATTGTCAACACCGATAATCACTCACAGCCAGGAACCCACTGGGTGGCAATATATCTCGGTTCCAATGAACGCGGACTCTATTTCGACAGCTTCGGAATGCCACCTTTCAACTCAGGAATCACTCAAAGCCTTAGGAGAAATTGCCGTATATTTGAATGGAGCGAAAAAAGACTCCAGAACATATCGTCTAATGTTTGCGGCCAGTACTGCATTGTTGTGCTTCACTGGGTTCACAATAATGGGAGTTTACGCTCCTTTCATAGATTATTTACAAATGATACAAAACGGAACGACCGTATAATTATCAAACTGTTTAAAGCTATCACGACTAAGATGAAGAGGAAGCGTAATAATACGAGAAACACCTTCCAGAACTGGTCTGGTAGAGGATTATCTCATTTTAATCAATATGCTAAGCCACGGCTGCTTGTATCCTAGTTTTAAGATTTAATTTGAATAAATTTTGTCAATTTCATGAAATATTGATTTGTTCATGTTCTTCTTCTTTTACCCGTTCCCCTGACACCTCACACGCCACCCTCCACCCTATTTTCCTCCTCCCACCTCCCGCCACCCCATTTTCCTCCTCCCGCCACCCACCACCCACTTGGAAAAAATTCTCCCCTGTATCCCCGAAATTCACCCACCACCCACCTCCCCACATTCTCCCCTTTCTCCAGACACCTCACACGCCACCCTCCAACCCTTTTCTTCTCCTCCCACCACCCACTCCCATCACCCACTTGGAAAAAATTCTCCCCTGTATCCTCAAAATTCACCCACCACCCACCTCCCCACGTTGTCTCCTTTCCCCAGACACCTCACACGCCGACCTGCACCCCCTCTCTCCTCCTCCCACCACCCCACTTCAGAAAACCACCTTCCCGAAAATTCCTTTCCCACCCTCTGCCACCCACCTTCGGAAAAAATCTTTCCCATGCGGGAAAAGCCATTAGTCACCTCTTACAGGTGAACACCTGCACCATAGAAGGGCCCTACAATGGGCCCCGCCATCAATCATCCCGCCGACAATAGGGACCGGGGAGGGGGGAGCCCCGCCCCTTTCCGCTAGAAACGCGCGCTTACTACTTACCACGTCTCGTACGTGGATTACTTTCCTTGCCAACTGAATACCGGGATGAGGACGGTAGATTTTCGTGACCAAATGAACGAGTTGACGTACGACTAGCGCTTCGCGTTCGCTCATTTGGTACTGACGCTCGACTAGTGCTTCGCGTTTGCTCGCTTGATACTGGGGGTTCACTCCGATTTTGCGGCACCTCTGTCAGTCTCTTCATTTCGTTGTATTGATCGATTGTTACGAAAACTTCTTTCGATTCTAATTGACCGTCCGGTAACTGTCTACTAACGATAATTTGAACAAAATGTGACCTGTTTGGTATTAAATTTGACGGTTGTTGACTCTGAGGGTTTCCGCCACTGTTCGGTAGTGGATTTATCGGGGGAAAGCCTCCGGTAGGATTCTGACTCTGATTGAAGTGGACGTGATGGTTATTTGGCTCAGGATGATCAATATTGGGAGGCACTGCTGCGCTTGATGTTCCCTCTGGTCGATTACTCGGGTTTGCATTGTGTGGCGCATGACTATTTGATCCATTAATATTACCCGTTCCGTTTGACCGCTGACGTTGTCTTGCCGCTCTTCGGCGGTGTTTATTGTAAATCGTGAATGATTCATCGGCTTCGCTAGAACCACCATCATAGTCACTCGCGGTAGAAGATCGTGGATCGTCTCCCCCTTCGGGCTCTTGAGACCGTTGGTCGGAATTCGTTGATCGACGATTATTTTGATCTACGCGACCAGCTCCAACGAGGGTGACCACTTGGCCCATAAGGGTGGCAAGACTATTCTGAATCGTATGAACTGCGTTTTCTAATGACTCTTCTCTCCTGGCATTGATCGATAACTGTTCCTCTTGGAAAGTATTAAGAGGTCTTCGCGGGGATTGTTCTCCATTCAGTGAAGCGCGACCCCATCCCCTGCTGCTTGGTCTACCATTCAAAGTTACCGAGAGATCGTTTCTCGCAAGTGCATTTAGATTTAGCTCGTCGTCGGTCGCAGTCGGTTGCGAGTTATCCGCGTTCACCGGTGCTATTACTTCGCCCACATCACCCATTCTTAGTGGACCTTCCGGTGGTGTTCCTATCATTTGATCGATTTAACCGAACTAACTCGCCAAGGCTCACGCCGATTAGGACTTAATTTGATCGAAATTTTATGTAAAATCTGTTTTGTCTAATCTGTGGACTTCTATTCAAACCCAACCTAGTCATTCCAACTCTCACAATATAAAAAAATCCACTAGATTAATATCATTATCCCTATATTCCTCTTATCTCTTTAACTTTTGACATTCCAACAGGTAAATAGAAATGTTTTTCGATTTTTAATTGTAAAATCGTATAATTTGCGTGTCCTTTGTTTATAAAAAAAAAAAAAAAATTTCCACAAAATTCTCCGTAAACAAGTGATTATATTTCTTGACAATGTATCATAGTGATTAGTTTTTATACTCTTCGTAACCACTGTATAACATATTTCATAACCTAAAAATAATTTTCTTTGGAATCAACATTTTTATATTCTTTCATACAATTTTTATATTTCTGTTATACACCGAAGACTCCTTATAAATCTTTATTGTAAATTTTCACAGAATATTAATGGAAGCCCCTGATGATGGTCTCGGATATGAGACAGAAACGTTGGGCAATTTTTAATAAATAAATTACAATGAAAAAATTCATGCTCGACCGACTAAGCCATTATTTATTCCAAAAAATATTAATTTTTGTTTGGTTTCTACCTTTTATTTTGATCATTACTTTTCAATGTGACTGTACGAGTCAGTGTGTTTACTTCCGGCTGCTAGCGCCGGCTCAAGTGCCGTTGCTAAGGCCGTTGCTACGTGAAATTGACCGACGAACGTTGGACAATGATATTTTAACGTGAGGAATTTTCCTCAATTTTATTTCCAAAATGATGTTTTAATTTTATTTTATAAAAATATTCCCAAACGTGCCCCACGTTGGGCGCCAAATGAGACAGGCTTCTTTTTATTTAAATAAATTTTAATTATTGATCGAATTTTAATTTTGATCGAATTTTAACTAAATAAATTTTAAAGAAATTATATGTGAAAATTGGTGAAAATGAGTAGAAGCCTACACCGAGTGCAGCTTGGGTCAATGGCTACTCGGGCTCTTTGACTGTAATTGAATAAATTAATCAACAAACCTGAAAAGCTGGGCGCCAATTAGTTTTAGGGAAAACTAATAAACCTTCAAAGCAATTAATTATGTCCAATGTCCGACGGTCGAAGTGGAGAAGAAACGAGGAATTTGGGTTCGATTTGGGAGACCCAGAAATGTAGAAATAAAGAATTGCAGAGCCAAGAGGATAATTGCAGTTGAAATTTTACTTACAGTTGTCCCTCTGCTTTTCAAAGAATCCTTGGATCAATAGAAGAACCACTTTATGACAATTTGATGAAATTAACTTTTAGACCAACAGTGATTATGTATCCTTAGTAATTTTATTTATTAATAATATCAAACAATGAATTGAACGATTTAGAATTGAATTTACGTGAGCTCACAAAAGAACGCTAGAACGCATGAACAACGAGTGCCTTTACTTGTTGCTGTTACTACCACGTGGTCGCTCTGGCGTTCGATCGATATTCCAGCTTCTACGCACTGGACACGTTGACCGACTGAGTCAACTCATTTCCCGCGAGATGTCGAGGAGACTTACTGATTTAAATTTCTTAGACTCTGTCTCACTACTAAATTCAGATGTAGTCCCTTCAAGAATTTCGTATTCTGATTTCTGTCGCTTTTGTACTTTTGTACTCAGACTCTACCAGAGTTATATAACTTTTCTGCTTTTGCAATTTCTTGCGACATGGTCCAATAGACCACAATTGAAACAACCTTCTCCAGATGATTGTCTCCCTATGTATCAACTATTTTTTCCCTTAGAATGTCTAGCACTCTCAGTAGACTTACCTCTTCCCCCTGAATTGGTGAGAATCTTTTTCTTTGCCGGTTGGCACTGAAGAGCTCGCACTTCCTGTACTATGCTCAAATTTCAAACTATGGACATCACTATTCCTTGTCGTCTTGACTAGTGATTCCCTAGACACTGGTACGTCTACCAAGTGTCCATCTGTGACTGGATCCTTTTTTTTTTCAAAAACTTGACATACTGGTCCGTGACGTTGGCACTCCAACCATATGTCCATTTGCTATTGACACGCAGGCCAAAGCATATTCAAAAACTGACATACTTGTCAACGACGTGGGCCCCGTCTAACTGTACTCTGTCTCCGTTTGAGACGTAACTCCTTTAGGTTCTAATGGAAATCATCTATAATTCTCCTCCCCCTTCCGGAGACTCGATTTTAACTGTGTTAACAGCTGAAAATCCTTGACTATTCTTTCGAATAGATTTGGTAATTCAAAAAGTCGCTTAGTACGATTCGAATCTTCTCTTATTGGATAACAAGTATGACGTGAGAGGTTAAGAATGACAAATGTTATGTTATTCAATGCTAGTTACTTTCAACCAATAATCTTAGCTGAGCTTTCACTGCCAATAACCTCTACGATATTCTATCCGACGATAGTCTTGTTTCCTCCTTGATAGTGAGGTGGTTTGAGTCCTCTTCTCTTGGTCTATCTAGCGATAGTCTATCCGAAGATAGTTGCTCTCATGATGAAAGCGATTTTTCCAAAGTTCACTAAGTTATTCTCGTACTCACTGTAGTCGTCGGCAATGGTTGATCAGTTCTTGCCTTCGAAGAAATCCACTGCCACCAAATGTTAGGACTGGAATTGGTCTAAGAGTAGGTTCTTTGGGTTTATCTGTAGAGATACCCTCTACAGTGAATGGATACTTCAACTCGGTGGTTTATTAGAAAAAGAATAAATATTCATTCATTTAAATGATTAATTAATGTCCATTATGTATAATAAAATATAATGATAACAAGTACCAGTCTCCGAGGTGACTGGTACAATGACACACTGTCGTGTCTGGTTGAGAACTGACCTCTCGAACATCAGTGAGTTCGATTCTTATAGTCAATTATCAGTGTCACATTGCAACATGATTATACATGTAGCAATAAGACGCTGAGTCAAATAATATGTGAAGTAAGTTGAACTCATCAATGTGTTCAACCTCTTCACTGTAATTATGAAATAATTACATAATTTTAAATAATGCTTATGGGGCATAACAAATGGAAAATCGATAAAATTTAAAAAATGGAAAATCTAGAGAATCCCGTCGGGTTTATGGAAAATTTTTTTGTTTTATTCCATTTTGATTGTTTTGGATGAGAAATTGATGAAATTTTAGGAAAAGTAATATTTAGAGAATCCTGTCAGATTCATAAAAAAAAAAAAGAAAATTATGTCATTTTATTTCAATTATTTCTAAGGAGGGAATGAAATGATTGAAATTGAAATTTTATTTGAAAGTTGATTAAAAATTCGGAATTATTATTTTTGTAAAAATTTTGAAGTCGTTTTCATTGCAAAAATTGAATAGTTGAAATTTGAATCTATTGAAAATCAATTGAAAAATCCACTTAATTATTTCTGTAAAATCTTCAAAATTATTTGTATTCATAAAATATAAGCCATGTTACTATTAAAAATTTACGTTATTTTTACCTTGTCACCCTTGTGACGTTGAAATTCATTTATTAATTCCAACGCACTATTTTAAATATTTATTGATTGATTTCTGTATTGTTCGGGCCAATTTTATTTTATTGCAGATTATTAGAATCTCACCTGTTAATTATTACTTGAAAAAAAATAAGAGAGTATTTCCCCAAAAAGGAAATAGAACTGTTCGGGCTTTATTGTTTTATCATTTGAAATAGGAAATGTTCGGGATATGATTATATTTATGGAATTAATGTTCGGGCATACGTTGAAAATAAGATACTCTTTGAGACGATTCGAGATGTTTAATTTTGACAAGATTTATTTAAAGAAAATGTCTATTCAAGGAAACTTTTGACGCACCCGGTACCTTTGTACACTGAGTGTACCGGGCGTTGGGATATGCTGCGTCCAGCGATATCCCCACTCACTCGCTCTGTCTCTCTCACACTTGCACTCAACTCTATTTGTATATTACATTTGTCTCTACTGACCAAAATAATTATTATTTCCGGTGGAAATTAGTTTCAATACTTTCGGATAATTACCCTCGATTTTTCTGTGCTTACAACTTAATTGTCCGGGCAATAATTATTGCAATATTCGGGTTTTTTGATTATCCGCCACGTGGCAATATGCAAGTGGCCAAGATGGCGTCGCCGGAGAAGCCGGGGACGTTGTTATTACAATAATTATCTAACTATGATTGATGGGCGCACTTGATACTTGTAATTTCATAAACCGATTGTCAATAACCAACCTATTGCAACAACAATACCTTCGGGCTCATTTACTCTATTTACTTCCCGCAATCGCTACGGGAAAACACGTGTTTTGCCTATCTTAAATTCGCACACACACCTGTCACTTTATGCAACAATTAAAGTGTACTCACGTACAATATTACGCTCGAGAGCTGCTCTAGATTTACTGCTCACTTGTGTAGTATTTTTCTGGTCAATTCGGGTCCTCTATTTCAGTTCAATTATCTTAATTTATAATAATAAAAATATATAAATTAAGAAGTGAACCAAAACGTGTGAAAACCAAGACCAGAGTGTCGTTGTCCGGGGTCAGGGAGCCAACCACAGCTTCCTTCTTCTGGATTCATAGATTTTGGCCAATCCAGATAGAGAATTCCCCTTCAGTAGTTGCTCATTGGCTCGACGTGTCGTCAATATCGATTCAGGCGCTCGGTGGCACTAATCGATACCTCAGGCCCAGTTATCCAGTCGATAACTGGGTCAATATCACGACTGACGGTAATTGTCGTTTTGGCCTTGAATTTTGTTATTCCGGGAGCAATGACATTAGGTGCTGTCCTCTAGTCTTTTGGCGGTCTTTTCCCCGTATTTGAATTAGCTTGTAGCTCTTGATGACTTCTCCGGGGCTTTTGGACATTACTCTGGCCCTGGCACTTTTGAGGCACTGCTGCTCTCCCCCGTTATCCTCCGGGTGATAACTCCTCTTCAGCACTCCGGGCGTAATATCGTCTCAATCAGTCATCATAAATTCCATTCATACATCACATTCAGTCTTTTAGTTTAGAGTAGGGAGGGCCAGGAAAGTACTCTCATTTTAACTAACCAATTTAATTGACGGGCATTCATTCCCGTCACACCCTATTAGAAATAGTTAAACGCAAAAACTCCCTTCTTCCTATCCTGAGCTATTGGTTCTTAACTAGGCTCAAAACAGGAGAAAAAAATAATCCATGCTATTTTGGAATTATTAGTAATAATAGTTCTGACGTAACACTTGTATATTTCAGTCAATATTTTCCTTGAATCCTGCTTCATTGAAAATATTTGTGAAAATGGACAGAATTTTTCTAACAGTGTGCATTGAGAATCTCTCGAATTTGTTATCGGAAAATATTTCGGAAACTAAGCAAGATGGAGCTATTTCGAAAAAGAATGGAGATGCACCCCTTTGCCCCAAGACACTTCTGTAGCTCTTGAGATTTTCCGCAAAAATGGATGAAGCTAAAGAGCGTAACTCAATTATTCATCAAGATATTCCAGAAAATGACAGAAATAATAGTGAAGCGGTAAAACAGAATGAGTTCATTTTTCTCGTTTTTCTCTTCAACATCTCGGACAGTAATGGAGATAGCCCGATTTTATCCAGTATCTTTTTGTAGAAAATTTCAAGAACTACAAAAAAGCACTCCAGCGAAAATGACGTAACTCCATGAGTTTCAAGAATATTCTTGGAAAACTGTCGACAGAAAAAGTAGTGAAGACGTCAAACTGAATGAACTCATTCTTCTCGCTTTTTTTTCTAATATCTCGGAAACTGAGTAGGATAGACTGATTTCGCCTTCATGCTTTTTCGTAGGCTTTGAAATCTTCTACAAAAAAGCATCAGTGCAAAGAGAGAGTATTTCTATTATTTCCAGAGATATCCTTTGAAAATGAATAACAGAAATATTGCTGACGAAGTGAAAGAAATGACCCGATTTTTCTCGTTATTTTTTTCCAATATTCCAGAGACTAAACGAGATAGCATAATTTTGTCCTGATCAATTTCCGAGCTCTGTCTTCTTTTTCTTCACACTCATATTACAGATCTTCCGCTTACAGAAAATTGTCTCCATGACCTCGCCTCAGGTACTTAGGCTGGGGACCTAGAGGGGATTTCGGGCCTTTCCAAGAAAATATTTCTAATCCAATCCCAAACTTTTGCTACCTGGTAAGAAGTCACCATAAAATCATTTGACTTCCCACCACGCTTCATAATTATGTACTGCCAGTGGTTCAAATATTTTCATGAAACTTCCAATCGTTTTTGCTGTCTCAGAAAACGTTTTAAAAAATTTGAAAAAATTCCTACCGCTTTTTCTATTCTATAAGCTAACGGTTTCGGATACTGCAACGGCAAAACTCAAAAATTTTCATTTTATGGGCCAGCCTAGTGTACATAAACGGTCCGAGGGGTTATTGTGGCCGGATCCTGAGGGGCTGTAACCAGCTCAGGGTCAACCACTTCTACGACGTTTACTCACGATTCGTGAACTCACGCAACAGGGATATACACGCACATCTAACGTGTGTGAATAAACCTGAAGTCTGCAGTACCAGGATATGGGGCTGGTGGTGAAAAACTAAACACTAAGAAGAGTAAGTTCATTTTTAACCAAACATTCAAGTACGGAAATCAAATTCACACTGTTAGAAAAATTCTGTCCATTTTCACAAACATTTTCAATGAAGCAGGATTCAAGGAAAACATTGACTGAAATATACAGGATAATAATGAATTATAAAAACAGCACGCTTGTGAAAATACTGCACATGATGTCAGTGAATTCACAAATATTTTGTCAGTCAAATTAACAAGACGCGTGCAAAAGTACAATACATATCATTCGTGAATTCACAAACTCTCTATGACTCAAACTGACGAAAAATTCGTAAAAGTATAGCACGTATCGCTCGTGAATTTACTAACATTTTATGCCTTGATTAGACAAGATGTTTGTAATTTTCCATAACCGTAATTGAAATCAATATTTCTATATCATGCAGGGATTTATGAATTAAAAATGAAAAGCTTAGTGGATTATTGGATACTTATATTTTTTATTGCGTGAATATTGCAGACGCAGAAAGGATTCTTAATTTTCATAAACATAATTATACTGATGATTTTCAATAATTCCGGCATTATGTCTCCGTACAACATGTCCTCTCAATGCATTTTCGGAATTCTCCTGAAGCAACACTCAATTTCCAAACTTTGACATCGAATGATGTGGTGCAGCGTTTTACTCCTTTGATAAGCTTCGTTCCATTTGCCGGATTGGTGTTCAAAAAACTCTGAAATCCCAAAATTACAAAATTGATTAATTAATTTTCAATCCGGGAATAGTGCACTGTCTGATACTCAACACTTGACATGAAATTACAGAATAGTCTTCTGAACAATTTAGCGCTAGGCATTTTATGCAAACGTTAAGCTGATAATGTTAACCCGCTGCTATTCCCTGATTATATACGAAATTCTCGAATGATTCGAAAAATATAGAATCAAAGTCAATACATACCTGAGTAATCCAGCATAGTCAATCTGCTCTTTATGAACTCACTTTCACTGAATCCTCCTGGAAAATTTGATACACAAAACTCACGAAATTACAACGAAAAGTTGTACAGAACACCGACTAGTTTGAACGTTTTCAACGTACTGAAAATATTTTTGAAGTACGAAAATTTGTGTTTATGAAGTAAAGGAAGGAGGAACGCAATGAGGATAGAGGGGTAGGTATATCGCAGAAGAAAGTATTGAATGCAAACAAAAGCAAAGTGTGGAAAGTCCAAAATTGTCTGGACGTTTATGACTCAGGTATACGGAGCCTAGCACGTGTTAAAGAACGATGAATTGTTCATGTTGAAGAAAAAAATGCATTTCCCCACCCTCTCTCCTAATATCAGAATTCAATACCTAGAAATGTTATATATTTTCTTTATTATAGAAAACTATTTTTATGCTCAACGGATTCAAGAAAAGAAATTATGAAACCCGGCAGCGAAGATTTAAAATAAAATCACATCATTTGATTCGTCATTTTTGACAATTGTATATACATGAACTCGAGGTGAAACGGAATCGAGGACTAACTTATCCCGGATTCTTTTCCAAAGTGGAGGCCTTCACTGAAGAATCTGAAAATAATTGTGGAGTAGATGCAATTAGATTAATGCTCCACCAAATAATGAGTGAAGCTTAAATATCATTTGCAATTTCACCAAGCAGTGTATGTGAATATTACCTGAAGAGGTGAGGTGTATACGATTGACGAACAGAGTTTCTACTTTTACACAACTAAATTCATGTAGATGCGATCGCATCCAATAACAAGTATCATCACAGTACATTTCTATTGTATTTATCCGCGACGTTCAAAATTTAGTGAATTTACATGATTTTTGTTCAGTATATTAATATTCAGTGAAAATTCTTATAAATATATCCGCATTCATCAACAATTGGTGAAATTACTTCATATTGCTATTTGAAAATTACAAACTTTTTTAACAGTGCAAGCCTCCGAAATTCTAGCAGTGTCTCGCCATTGGTATTGCATTAGAAAATTTAAATTTAAACAGTAGAATCAGTATGTCGTGTTTACCTGGTCGATAGTCACATGCGAAGCCATACAATATTGATTACTTGAGATTATTTCAGTGTTAAATTCACATAACATCTCAGGTAATTATTTTGGATATTTATCAATTGCCACAGTAGGGTGGCGGAGGTTTTTAATCACAATTTCTTCATCGAAATCCTAAGAGTCGATTGACAGGCTGGTCGTTATTGACTCTTCTTCAAGGCTTACTTGAAACTTAAACGTTCAGCGTATCCAAGGCCACTACCCCCATGAAGTGGCCTTCGGTTACGCTAAACGTGATGGTCCCATCAATCAGCTGATTGTCGTTTTTATTTTCAGATAATTTGGATGATTCAGTTGAAAGGAACTTTTCTCAAAAAATTTCAGTAGTTGACGGAATTTAATTAGGATCTTCAGGCTCTTCCTTCATGATTCATCTCTCGCTAGCTTGATCAATCCAGAATAAACATGTCTACAATAAAAAAAAAATTATTCCAGTCAAACTCAACAGTTTCTTGTTTAGCGTCACCAAAGTAGTACATTACCGATTGATGATGTGGGCTACTGGATTCCAGTAGATGACGAAAACTAGATATCACTCCATTATCTTTTCTTAATTGATCAAAAAATAAATGATTTAACTTCACTTTTCAGTTTCAATGAATTATCTTTTGACTCTTCTTCTTTCCCTAAATTTAATGTCAAAACTCGCATTCTCCTTGTGTTATTTTCCCGGGAAAAAATGTTCAGATCTCATCAAATCTAATCAGATCTAACTAGATCTGATGTGATTCATGTCTGACTAGATCTATTTGAATCTAAGTGTAGCTGATAGGATTTCGTTGAATCCCTAAAGCTGATTAGATCGAATTGAGGCCATTTATATTGATTCATCCGTTCCCATTGAATCTATTCAAATCTAGGGAGATGTCTTCAAACATGATCGAATTCATTCCAACTCACATTTTGATACATTTGGTGATCAGAGGAAACTTTATAAAGCAGAATTCAATGAAAATGTAAACAGCGGAAAGTTGACAATTCATAGTTTGTTCAATTTTTCCAACAGATAAATTATTTTTGAAAAATGAAAAGTATGTACGTGTAGAAAATTCAGAAAACTAGAAAAAATCTTATAGTCGAGAACTAAACGAAACATGTTGAATCAATAAGTCAATTTATATTTCACTCCAGAACCTTCATAATAATTGTTGAAATGCACTCATTTATTTATTTATTTATTTATTTATTGTGAAAAACAACCCAACAGCCGAGGCCAATAAGAGGGTTTAAAGTGATTGTACATAAGATTCACAAAGGTAATGTAGTGACAACGTGTCAATGATAACGAAAGAAAAATGCACACACAGGAGGCTTCATGTTATATCGAATGAGAACATAAGATACAGTAAAAAATAGTGTAGAAAGAAATAAGTGAACGATAATTACATGAGATTTTTAACAAAATTATACATTTGGAAACAATTGAGTCAAAACTATCATTAATGATATCAAATTCGGGGAAGCGTTCAAGGATTAGATTGATGTAAGTTACTTTCGGTATAACAAAGAAATATTTAATGAACGCCTTCCCGAAGTGAATGAAGACTCGCTCAATGTTGAACAATGTTGAACTCGCATAATGTTGAACGGTTAGCCGTTCGGACTCTGAATGATGATGATGATGACTCATTTCTCAAAGTTGATAGTAAGACTAGCAATAGCTCAATTGGTAGAGCATCAAACACGTAATCTGAAATCTGTAAGTTCAAAGCTCCCTTGTGCATTCCCTATTTCTCCGAAATTTGATTCCTTGACAATTTCTCAGTTGGAAGTCTGTTGATTGTCAATATCATGAGAAGGTGTGATCTGCTCCAGGATCGGAAGCGAAGGGGGGTAATACATCTGAATCATAATTTCAATGAGAAATAGTGCAACTCGCAGTAGCGCAATTGATGGAGCATCAGACTGGTAATTTGAAAACTGGATGTGATTGCAAACCTCGCTTGCGCATTCCTAAACTCCTTATTTCAAGATTTCATAGCAGAAACTGAGCTGCATAAAGAATCAAATGAGAAAAATTTGATTAAAATTCATGCATAGTCACTATTCAGATCAGATGAAATTACAAAGATTTCGTGAAATTTCCACCGGTTTTCTCTAGTTTGTGAGTGATTCCGAGACTTCTCTCACGATGTCATTAGATTTCACAAATTCAAAAAATTCAGGAATCCTTGAAAGAATTCAGAAATTTTTGTACGATTTGTGATTGGAATGTACTCTACATTCTACAATTAAATCCCCCCTCGATCTGTTGCGGCTGCTTGGGTCGCGAAAGTGAGTGACGGCAACTAATAGAATAGTGAATGTATCCCGGGTGAACGTAACTAATCGCGATTGTTTCCTTTAACCACGGAATAAAAAAGGGAGCCTAGAGAAAATCAGAATACTCGTACCTCAATACCCCACGTTGATATGATCATAAAGGAAGGCACGTGACAGCGCGGACTAAGTACTAAAGTATACGATGATGGAACGCGTTGGAATGAAAGAAAAAAGAGATGATTGGTGGTCAATCAATTATTAGTAAGGAAATTGGTATGAAAGTCTTTTTCTTTAATTAACAAAAAAGATTGAGTTACATTTCATCCTATTAGTTATTTATTTTTGTGGATACGGGTCCCGAAGAAGAATTACCCAGATCAGATTTGTGGAGACTCAATTGTTAATTCAATTAATAGAAGAAAGAAAATTGATAAAGTTGGGGAAAGGTGCGGGAAATGAAATAAACTTACTTTCAGTGAGAATCAGGTAAGGCGTAGAGGAGCAGGAACCTGTGATAAGAGCTCAGGTAGATGTAGCGGACGGATCGGTGAATTCCGGGTCACGGAGACTCTCTTTGGTGAATTGCGAAGACGTCATAGTAGGCTGATGGACACTGGCGTAGTTGACCCTCTTGCAGAATCCAGCTGGTAGGTGAATTCACTCTGGGAAACACTGTTGAGATATTTTTGCAAGGATCTCAATTGAGAAACAGTTTTTAGGACGCTGCGTGACTTAACGGACAGAAGCTCGATGTGAGACTCAAAAAATCGGAAACTGGACTGCCTCAAATTTCGGATTCATACCCCATTCATAGACAAGTCTCTCCGAGGAGTGAGCCCCTATGCTCTGTACTACTTCACCTCATTTATTGCTTTTCACTGGTTTTTCGGAAGAGCCAGGTGAACTTTCGTTTCTGAGTGCTTGTTAGCGTCCTTTTTCGCTCACTCTTCTAGGTAAGATCCTTCAATTGATATTCTTTGGTCGCACGGTTTCCATTAGCGGACTGCATCCTCAGTTTGATGAGCCTTCGATTTTTTTTTATTTCACGACCTGTCAACCGGAGACAATTTTACCTTTGGATTTGGTAGGCCCACGCGGATCTATTACCTCTACTTAGACCGTCGCACAGTGCAATGGGTGACCGTTGGCACTAAGAGCTTCTGTTTTTTCTCTCATTGTTTATCAGTAGGAGGAGTCGCTTTGCTTCTCTTTCGGCTCCATTTTCAGTAGTTGTTTTCGGGAGCCACCTGCCTTCTTTTATCCCTTTCTTTCATATTTATTTTCCTGAGTTGCCTTTTACATTGCCCGTCCTTTTGCATTTCTCACTTAGTCTCACCTTCGCTGGCCGCTAAGTTTTCTTCTCAAGTAATACACTTATTATTTCTTCCAAGGTACATAGTAAATCCAAGTGCTGAAGTTGTTATTGAATTTTTCAGTTATTCAATATGTCACTGTCGTATTCTACCATTTGATGGCAGATGGAGGAGGAACAGGCTGAATAAAGTTGCTCGATTGAACTATTCAATTGGAAGTTGCCCCTTAGCGACCACACTGGGTGACTAGTTACCCCAGGCCCAGAAACAGTGAAATGAGAGGTCTGAAACCTTTCAAATTGATATAAATAATGACATCCACTGGTAGTAGACAAGTGTGGGAGGTGACTCCCTTAAATAGGAAGCCGAAAAACTGGTCACATGTACGACCAGTTTTTAGAACGCCTTCTCCCAATTGACCAATAGAAATCATTAGGAATGTTGAAGAACTCTTCAACAAACATGAAACTATCGATTAGAAGTCTTGAAACATCCATATGTCTTATACAACTACGTTTTTCAGCGTGGGGTAATGAGTTACCCCATGTGGTCACTATGTGGCCTGGCTGAGGTGTGGCCGCTAATGGTTAACCATAATTTACTGTGAATTCAGAAGAATTGAATATTGTTCAATAGTGCACACTTTCCGTTTCACATTTCCGGTTAATGGGATCTAGGAATGATATGAATAGAGAAGAGCAATTATATCAAGGAATCATTCCTCTGCATATGAGAGATATTCATTTTTAGAAGTTTGAATTACTCAGAAATTCCTCGAAGTGAACTATTTTTCCTGCATTATCACTCAGTATGTGACTGCACATAAGTCATCATTTCATATCATTATAATCTCCACAAAAGGGAAGTATAGAAAGCTACATTGTGGAGTTATCAGCAGATATATCTTTTCTCATTTGAGTGAGTAATTTTGTGGCAGATATGAAACGCTATCAGAATTCATACATACTGCCATTCAAGAGTTTCTCAGTCGCTTATCACTGCACTTGAGAAGATCGATGGAGTACGTGCAGAATAGTTTATCATATTACAAGTCGTGGTAAAGTGACTTTAACGAGGTGAAACCGAGTGATCTAGTCACAATCATTAAAAATGCCCTACCCTATGTGTTATGTATTTAGCTTTACTTTATTCTGTGGGTAAACAGGGTTTAAAAAAATTTCATTCTGAATACCTATTTATATTACGAATATCAGGTAAATTAGACTACTAATCGACCTTCCTTCGGTAATTTCCTCGTAAATAATATTATTTCATTATGAATGTATATTTACATGAGATAAATATCATGTAAGTTGAGGCATTTCATGCACGGTAAATGTCTGTTTCTGCACGTAATTAAACTTTCCATTTCTATCCATTTTTGAAAATAGAACATTTCTTCATCATTTCTCTATAAGTCCACTTGGTCCTGTTCGACAAATATTCTCTACTTGAGAAAAATCTTCTATCCCCATAAGTTATGATTAAAAAAAAGTATAGAAGAGCGTCGTATGAGGATTGATGAGCAGAAATAGAATGTAGAATATTGAGAGACCATCAACGATAATTATCGCGTAAATATAGATAGTGTGTATTATGTGTAACTCCAGTTGATGCGGTGAAACAGGAAGTAGGAGTATTAGGAGGCTATCAACGATAATAATCACTTGAATATAGATAGTGTTTGTTACATGTAATTCCGGAAGGGGTCGAGAGTCGAAGGGAAAGAACAGAGTAATATGCGACAAATTCATCAGACAATATAAAGGATACCATGATGTTAACTACTGAGGAGGCATTGCCAATAAAATTGACAAATTTTTTTCTAAGTGCTGCTGGTTTTGCTATTCCAGCTACTAGAAATGAGCGAATTGTTGTAAATGTTGTTACGGTCTATTCAACAATTATACTTACATTTAGCTGTTGGAGGAATGTAATGGATATTTATCACTGCTGGGGCACATTTTATGTAAGTTAAATTCTCTCGGTTATGATGATTAAATTCACCCGAATTCTCTTCTGAAAATTACTAATTATACAGGAATTTGTGCATTCGTTGATTTTATTTTGTACTCCCGTTCTCGTGCAAGTGAAATTTACTGCATTCATGTTCGAGAAGAGAAAATACCTTCGTCTGATGAAATGTGCGAAAAAAATATTATGGACGAAGCAGCACAATGGACATGGAAAATATTTAACTAAAGAGTTTGAAAAACAGGCGATGTATCTCATCATTAGTTTCATTTTTTTTGTACTATGTACCGCTATTTCATACACGGTTCAACCATTCATATGTGAGTGCGTGCATTCTATGGAACAAGGGAAAATTCAGTCGGATGAGATATTTTGGGCAATTAGATGATTTTTCCATTCATTTTTCTTTTACTTTTATTAGACAACATTGGACAGGATGATATTAATAGACTTCTTCCATTATCTCTTTGGGTTGATTTACCTATTCACATTACGCCTTGGTATGAAATTAGTTTTTCCACAGTGGTGAGCATTAAAATTAATTAATTCCACTCGCAAGGAAATCAGAAAGGAGTTCTAGGGCTTCCATTACGTAATTCTGGTCTGAAATTGGAATTTTTGATTCTAATAGAACAATCCAAATAAAGAAAAAATAGACTGGGTGACCGATCAGAATTGATTCATGTCTCAACAGGAAAAAAAAATATAATAGAATTTCAATATATTTCTGTTTTACTTATAAAACTCGAATCAATTTGGATAATATGTTTTGTCACGTGTTTCAGGTATTGGACATTGTTCATATGAGCATTTGTTACGTCTGTTTCGACACTTTTCTCGGTGTAACAAATATATTTCTCACCGGACAATTCAGAATTCTCAGGAATAGATTGGAAATACTTCCTAACGGTTTAGAGGTCACGGTCGAAATGCGGTGATTCTGCGTGAAATCGACGGTCGAAATTCGGTCTTACTGTGGTGTTTTGACGGTGTATAACTAGTGCGCTTGTTTCATTTTGATACTGTAAGAAGAAAGTCAATATCGAATTATTAGATGGTAGTTCTGCGGTCGAAATCAACCGACGTATTCAGCTGTATAATCTGGGTAAGAATCTTCAGATATAATTGGTTGTCGGATCTATTAATTAGCAGCATGTGCATCTTCTGACATATATAAGAATTAACAAAATTGAGTTCAAGAAAAAAAAAAAAAGAAACGAGTGGGTGGGATCGAACCCGGGATCTTCACATTACTAGTCTATCATCGACTACCTGCGCCATCGGACGTTTTCATATCATAACATCAATTTTGATCCTGATATTCTAATTGGTGCCCACCTTCCTTGAGGAAATGGAATGCAATTAGATTTGTCAGAAGTTATTTCATAGTCAGAAATAATTTCATCAATTAAAAAAAAACTCTGATTTTTGAATGTCAGATTTTCGACTGCTATATTTTTTTAAGTGAAAAATGACAGATAAATGATATGAAGTGAAATCAGTGTTATAGTTCGTTATTGTTTTTTCAGCCTATGAGTTTGGCAGCCGAGTATCAGTCGAGCTAGAAATTGAATCAACTGCACTTCAACCATGAAGTGACGTTTAAACTACCGGATTTTGACCATAAAACGACGTTTAAACTACCGGATTCCAACCATAAAACGACGTTTAAACTACCGGGTTTCGACCATGAAACGACTGCTTAGTCATCATCGATTCACCATCTAAAGTCGGTGCGAGAATGAAACGAGCACACCCATCATTGACCGTGAATCAACTCTGCTTCGACTGCAAAAAGAACGTCGATTGACGGTAAAGGAAATTGACCGTGAATCGACCATCTATTCACTGCAGCTTCACCGTCATTACGAAACCGCTAGGGCTGTTTGACACATACAATCCCCTTATTGAATTTTATAATAAGGGTGATAATATCCAAAAACTCTATTCATTGCGAAGAATCATGATGAAAGAGGCACATGATGAATTCAAACGATGTGTCGAACAGCATCAAATACTCATCAATCTAGTTGAGAGTGTTGAGTATTGAACCAGTGGACTCAAGAGAGATTAAACAACACGTTAATCTATTAAATACGTTTATTAATTATACAACAGTTGTTGATACGTGAGAGTTCTAAATTCAACTGACAGATGTCAAAACATTGAACGGGATGAAGATCTCACGATGATTGTCTTTTCTTCAATACTTCCCCTCGAAATGTATACGATGAATTTACTTCTCGACATTTCGTAAATGCAAGATTTCTAAACATCATTGATGGTTTGATTTAGGGAGTCCTTCCGTCAGTACGTCAGCAGCCATTTCATTTGTTGAGACATACTCAATATTGAAGTGTTCTTCGTCTCTGAGGATTTCTCTCACGAAATGGTGTCTCACATCAATGTGTTTTGCTCTAATGTGGAACACAGCATTCTCTGCCAATTTCTGAGCTCCACAGTTATCACTTAAGAGTTTGACGTGCCTCAGTTCCTGGAATGCGAGTTCGATTAGAAAATGTTCCAAATATACGGCTCCTTTTGCAGCTTCAGTTAACGCCATATACTCTGCTTCGGTGAAAGAAAGAGCTACTGTCCGCTGTTTTCTTGATTCCCAAGAAATTGGGCAGTCTCCTAACAGGAAAGCGTAACCAGTGAATGATCTTCTATCATCTGTGCAGTTTGCCCAGTCGGCATCAACGTATCCAACGAGTGATGATCGCTGTCTGTTGAAGAATAGTCTGATATTTTCAGTTCCCTTCAAGTATCGTGAGACTCTTGTTGCGGCTGTCCAGTGTGAAGAGTCGTAATAATTGTTGTATTGACTCAAGTAACTAACCGCATGAGAAATATCCGGTCTTGTACATACAGCTAAGTACATCAGTGCTCCCACTAATTCTCTGTATGGTAATTTCTCTTCTTCTTTCGTTCTTCCTTCACTTTTCTTCAATTTTATTGCTGAATCCAGTGGTGTGGCTACTGGATTCACTTCAGTCATTTTAAAGCGTTCAAGAATGTCCTCAATATATCCCTTCTGATTCATTTTGATTCCTCCTTTTGTTTCAGAAAATTCTATCCCGAGGTAATGGTTTACGATTCCAATGCTCTTGATTTCAAAACTTTTCGACAGGTGTTCTTGAAATTCTTCTACTTTCTTTTGATCTTTTGATGCTACCAGGATGTCGTCCACATGAGATGCTACCAAGAATATACCTTCCCCTCGTCCTGAGTAGTAGATACACTGGTCTGAACTCGATTGCACCAGCCCAAATTTCTTTAATTCTTCAGACAATCTAAAGAACCACTGCCGTCCAGCCTGTTTAAGTCCGTAAAGTGCCTTCTTTATGAGACAAACTTTGTTTCCTTCTCTGAAGTGTGAGAGAAGTTCAGTGGCCTTTTTGGTTATTTGACTGGTTTTTGGTTCTGAAGCAATGATAGATTCCAATGCGTCTTCAGTGTAATCAGGGACTTCCATGAAGATTTCTTCTTCCAATACTTCATTCAGGTAAGCAGTCGTTACGTCGTATTGGTTGATCTTCATTCCTTGTTGGGCAGCGAGGGATGTGATCATACGGATCGAGCTCCCTCGTGCAAATGGCGCGAGTGTCTCGTCAAAATCTACTCCGGGGCGTTGAGAGAAACCTCTGGCTATAATTCTGGCTTTCTTCCTTTCCACGGTACCATCAGTATTCAATTTGTTCCTGAGTATCTCGACTTCCATCACTCGACTTCCAACAATTAATTGATTTTCAGGTCGATCAACAAATACCCAGGTGTCATTTTTGATTATGGATTTCATTTCTGAAGCGATGGCTTGAATCCATTCTTTTGAATCTGGTCCGTTCATTGCGTCCCGAAGAGGGATTTCAGCAAGACCTCCAAGTTCTTCAATTAAATGATAATCTTTCTTCGGTCTTCCTGGTAATCCCGTCAGTACTTTCTTTGGTCTCCCTGGACCTCTCTTCAATGTTCTTACATGATCAATCTCTGGTTGATTTCGATCTACAAGTCGATCTTCAGCTCGATCTTCAATCAATCCTGGATTGTCATCGCTCATGTGTTCTTGATCCACTTCATTTTGTCTTCGTTCATCTTCCATTTCTTCCATTACGTCAAACCAATTTTCTTCGTTGTCTTCTTGATCTCCATTTTGATCAGGCTGATTATTCCTTGGTGTAATGGGAAAATCGCTGAAGTTCTTCAACTCAGTTTCTGCTCCAATTTTTCCAACTTTCTTGTGATCTCCATTTGAGACAATTTCATTTCTTGTCAAAAATTTCACATCTCGAGTGGCTTCTACTTTCTTTTCTTCTGGTATCCAAACTCTGTATGCTTTGGATTCTTCTGAGTATTCTACGAACACACCCTTCTTCGATCGAGGCTCCAACTTCCCTTTTGTTGGATTTCTGTCCAGAGAGTAGACCTCGCATCTGAATTCCTGGACGTACTGAACATCTGGTATCTTCCCTGTCCATTTTTCGAATGGTATCATTCCCTCGATACTTCTTGAAGGACATCTGTTGCGTGTATAGTTCGCTGTTAGTACAGCTTCCCCCCAGAATGATGCTGATAGTCCTGACTGAATCAACAGACATCTCGTTGTTTCCATTAAGGTACGATTTTTCCGTTCAGCTACGCCATTCTGCTGCGGGGTGTGTGTCACTGTCAGTCTGCGTCCAATTCCGTTGTTACTCAGAAATTCGTTGAATGCTTTATTTAAATACTCCTTTCCATTATCGGATTGTAGGAATTTAATTTTCTTTCCAGTTTGGTTTTCAGCAAAATTCTTGAATTCCTTGAAAGCGGGAAGAACTTCACTCTTCTCTTTTAGAAGTCTGACTTCACACCATCTTGAGGAGTTGTCAATGAAGGTGACGAAGTATCTAGCGCCTCCCAGTGTTTTCACTCGTGCCGGTCCCCACACATCAGAGTGTATTATTTCCAGCAATTCTTTTGACCTTTCAGATTTTATTGGGAAAGGGGATCTTGTCATCTTCCCCTGAAGACATATGTCACAATCAAATGCTCCAGAAAAATTTTCCAGGCTGATTCCTCGAACTGCTCCTCTTTGAACGCACTCTTGTAGGTCTCTCACATTCAAATGGCCCATTTTCCTGTGCCAAGTTTCAGTTGAGCTCTTCACTGAGAGTTTACTTCCAGTTACTGAGTGACATTGTACTATTTTTTCTTGTAAAAAATAAAGCCCGTTCATTCTAGTAGCTTGGAGGATGTTTTTTCCCTCTTTGTCTAAAATAGTAGCTTTCTTGTCATCGAATAATACCTTCAATCCTTTGTCAGTTATTTTTCCAACTGATAATAAATTTGTTCGAAGGTCGGGGACATACGATACGTCGTGAAGATTGATATTCTTGATTTTTCCTTGCAATTCTGAAGTGAACATCACATTTCCTCGACCAGCAATTTCCGTCGAGACGTTGTTTGCAAGATTCAATTTACCAAACTTTCTGTCTTCAAGTTCTACAAATTCGTCAGGATCTTTACATAAGTGAGTAGTGCATCCACTGTCTAAACACGATATATTGCTTCTGGATGATTGGACTTCTGCTGAATAACTCTCATGTACTTCAGATTCCCGTGAAGATATAATCAGACTGATATCCTCAATATTGTTTGCTTCAACTTTCTTGGAGATAATTGCAGTGCAATCCTTCGCTTTGTACCCCTTCTTTTTGCATCGATTGCATTTGAATTTGAATTCTTTGTCTTTTTCCTTTTCATTCTTTGATTTGTCTGATGAGTTCTTTGATTTTGAGAATGTTTCCCTAGCAATCATAGCATTCTGAAACATATTATTGTCTTTGCCTTTTCTGACATTGTATTCTTCAATGATTTTGGCTCTTAAGACTTCAGGATCAGGCAATTCGTCTCTTGCTTCGAAAGAATATTTGAAATTCTCTCAATCGGGTGGAAAACTGTCCAATAAAAAAGTGGCTAATACCCTTTTGTCGGGATCAATTATCAAGTCTCTTAATTTCACATTTGTCTCAAGAAATGTGCGGAGGGCTACATGGGGGTTTTCAGAATTCTCCAATTTGAACTGTGTCAGTGTCCTCAACATTGAAGACATTCTACTAGCCCCATAAGTATCATAAGTTGAACTCAATCTGTCCCACAATTCTTTTGACGTTGTGCACCCTTGAAACTGACTGACAATTGATTGGTCGATACAAATTATAATATCTGATTTAGCTTTACGGTCAACGATCTGCCACTCACGAGCTCGTGCTTGAGATTCTGCATTATTCTCTGTAACTGCAGGTTTCATTGATTCACCGCTGACATATTCCCATACATCATTCTTGATGAGAAGAGCTTCCATCTGGATTTTCCACGCTTCATAATTTTCTGAATTCAGTTCTTCAATTCTAGCCATTCTGGATGTCATCCTCTCTGCTATTCAAATTGTTCTCTGGAATTCCTCAATTTCTGAAGTGCTCTTCTCTTTTTATTTCTTATGTCTTCGTCAGATTAAATTTATTCAAAAAATATAAATTTTCTCTCTTTTCGTTATACTGGGCCCATAACCTGTTGAACCAGTGGACTCAAGAGAGATTAAACAACACGTTAATCTATTGAATACGTTTATTAATTATACAACAGTTGTTGATACGTGAGAGTTCTAAATTCAACTGACGGATGTCAAAACATAGAACGAGATGAAGATCTCACGACGATTGTCTTTTCTTCAATATTGAGGATATATATTCATTCGTGAATCTTGCACAAATGCTTATACTGATTTTTCTCATGTGTTTCGTAGGATATGAACTGATACTGATTCGTAAATCCGTTAAGAAAATAGAATAAATTGCACGATATTTATGAATTATTTTGTTTTTCTATTTGGCCATAATGTTGATAAACTTTGGAGGCGAATGAATTTCGAAATATTTACTGAGAGAAATTTTCATAGTTCATATCGAGTGTAAACACATGAAATAGATAGAATTTATTTCTATATTCTATGTATTGTCACGTATTTTTTAATCCACGGTAATCAAATAACTCGTGAAACTCTAAATAAAATAAACTATCCATAATCAAAATAAATTCAAAACAACGTCAATTGTTGGGTGCCAGGACGACCTTTCGTCCGAAATCAGAAAAATTAAAAGAACTACAAAAGAACTACAAAAAAATAATTCCCAGGTGAATGTCCGACTAGACAGCAACAAAAGAATTCCGAAAAATCCTAATGACTGCAGAGGCGGCTGGGTTCCAAAATCCACCTGTAAATTCTTTGGACTAGGAATACAGATTTAAAATGAAAATAACAATCAATTTTAGTTTTAAAATATAATTAGAGCGATATCTTTTTTTTTATAACTTTTGATCTTCTTTACAAAAAATTGAAATAAAATTACAATAAAAAAAACAAAATAAAAAAATAAATATTTCGTTACTGAATTTTTGTTCCTTTAAACATTTATAAACAATGCCGTTATTCTCGGAAAAGTTTCACACAATTCATTTATCATGATTCGTTACAATCAACTTTGATAATAATAATAATAAAGAAAATATATAAAGAATCAAAAGAATCAGAACTAATTCAAAAGTCCCGACAAAATTAATTAACACGACAAAACAAAAATGAACAACATAATTCTAAATGTCGTTATAAAAAAAATAGTCAAGAAATGCTAAAATTAAAATTTGAATTAATAGGCAAATTGCATGAATCTCAGATTAATGCAAAAGTTGTTGAAATTGATTCTTGGAAGCAATCGAAACGCGAAACACACGCGATTTGATTTTTTTTACGCTATAATTTTTCTAAATTAATTATTAAAAATGTGGAAAATTTAGCCCCGAGGAGGGGATGATGACGTCACTATTCCCTACATTTCCACTGTTACTCAGAAGATGGTGCTCCCTCCACTCCACGGTTGAGAGAGAAAAAGAGTTTATACCTTACTACGTGGTATCACTTGACTGCTGCATTACTATTTTTCATAACTATAACTATGAAATCAAACAAATCCGAACCCCTAAATGTATAATATTATGTGAGTTTACAATTAACATGAAATAACTGTATTATTTGTACGAGTGAGAAACTAATTGAATCATTGACTTAGAAATTTCAACCGATGCTTTGATTGATTAGTTGATGAATCGAAAGGGACGAGAGAATGGAAATCACGCTATTCATTGCACAAAACATGATTGTTTCACGTTCCATTAATTAAATTTGGTTCTTTTCATCAATTCACGATTCCCAATCTTGAGACGCATAGTCCCGACCCAATTATTCCTCGTTTTATTCCAAAATTCACGAAATTTGTTAGGACAGTGCATGCTTCTACGAATATCTCTGGAATGAGTGGATTTAGAGAGAAATGTAAAGAAATCTTTTTTGTAGAGAATTTAATTCTCTACAAGTAAGATTCCCGATAATTCCTCTCAAATCTCAGTGTTTCCGAGATATATTTAGATAAATGAACGCATAATATTCAAATCGTGCATAGTGAGAAATTCGCACGATAGGTGACACTGCAGGACCCAAATAGTGACGTCACTCAAGGTCATCTGAGTGTTTTGAATTATGCATTTTTTAATTGCAATTTTTAATAACTAAAAGCGTGAATTTCAAATTTTCTTTTCACGCATTATCAATATTTAATGATATATCTTAAAATGAAAGAGAAAAAAAATTTGATGCAATTTCCCTATCCTGATTTCCCGCGGAAGCACCTTAAAGCATCACAGTCACGTGGATTATCGGCGTCTGTTTTTACCGTCACAGAACCAAGAAAATTCTGAAAAATCAATTATTTTTAGTAATATCGCGATAATGGCCGCAATTCGCGGTACCCGGTGAGAATGGGGCTCATTTTGAGTCAAGTCAGCATATGTCCAGAGTGAGGTCAGCAGAAGATAATGACCTCACTAATTATTTTCGTTTATTTTTTGCTCAATCTAACTCCAAAATTTGGAGCAAAGCACGAGAAGTAGGACTGGGAAGGATTTTTCGGTAATTCCGCAGTATAGCTCTGCCAACTGAAAATTAGTGTTTTGATTGTTTTCTTTGGAATTTTTTTCATCCATCATGTTCAGTGCGCCTATTCTAGGTTCGCATTGAGTTTGATTTCCGAAAATTTTGATTACAAAAAATGCTTTTACAAAATAAGTGGAGTTGTGAATTTCGAGTCAAAAAACTTGAATTTTATTCATTGTGTTCAACAACTCAATGAATGTAACATTCTTGCTTTATCAAATTTCATTTAAGAGTAATATAGAAAAATATTAAATTTAAAAGAGAGTAGAGTTCATTGTTTTGATCGAGTGTGGGAGAGGGGGCATGATGAGAGGTGAGGTAGTCGTGAAATAATCGATTCCTTCCTGACAAAGACGGGAGCCGGTCTATTTAACATTTGTAAATGTTGACATTCGGTTATTCCAACATGAAACTCAACATTTTATTTTTCAACATAGTTGATTTCAACATTTTATTTTTCAACATGATTTATTTCAACATTTTTTTCCTCAACATAATGTATTCTGACATGATTTTTTTGGTTATGAAAAGGAAAAATCGGTGATTCATGAGTTTTACTCTGCCAAATATTATAAAAAATTTTAATGATTTTTCCCAATTTTTTTAATTAAATTGATGTGTTCTGATGTAGTAGAGGTCGGTAGCAAGATTTTGAAGCAGGCAGACAAAATTCTAATTGAATTTTTACCAAAAAACAACGAGCTTTTGTTGGCAGTCCCTAATCAATTGAACCAAAAAAAAACAATAAATAAAATGCCCTACCTCTCATCAAGTCCCCTCCTCTCTCACTCAATCAAAACAATTAACTCTACTCTCTATTGAATTTATTATTTTTCTATATTACTATGAAATAAAATTTATTGAAGCTTGAATATTGTATCTACTGAGCTGTTGAACACAATGAATAACTAAGTTTTTTGATTCGAAGTGAAAAACTCAACTCATGTTGCAAAAAAATTTAAAAATCAAAATTTTCAAAAACCAAACTCGATGCGAGCCCAGAATAGGCGCACTGAGCACGGCAGATAAGAAAAATTCTGGAGAAAACACTCAAAACACTCATTTTCAGTCGGCAGAGCTAAACTGCGGAATCGCCAGAAAATCTTAGGGAAAAATCCTTAAAATTCTTTTTAGATGATTAAAAAAAAAATATGACAATTTAATCTCAAATTTGGAAAATCTCGAGAAATCTTCATCTTTTCTATGCGATATATCGTATTATATGCATTAGGCTGGCCCATTTTGGAAAATTTTTGAATTTCAACTCTCGCATGCTCGAAAATGAAAGTTTATGAGATAAAAGAACAGTGTGATTTTTTTTTAATTTTTTAAAATAATTTTTCAGGCCGCGCAAGTTATTCAAAGTTGTATGAAAAATTTTGACCTACAGGCAATTCCCAACCATAAAATTTGATGGGAAGTTAAACGGCACAAATTACCCTCCATTGTCAGGTAGGAAAAGTATCAGGTCAAAGTGATGGGCACTCTAAGTCATAAATAAGAGGCTTAGTACCTACACTACCTGGCTTCAGATATTGGGAAAATGTTAGAAAATGTTTTTGTCGCAAATATTTTCATTAATAAATCTGTATTCAATCGTGACATTTTTAAAAAATTATTACCGTTTATATTCTATCAAATCAAGTAAAGAAAACTTTGAACTATAATTGTCCGTTTATGATCTATCTTTTGTCTAGTTTTATTCATGAGAGTAATGAATAACAGACATTTTAGTAGATTTGCCTGACTGAAATAGATTCTAGAATATATCATTCATTACTGAATGAAATTCATTTAAAAAATGGTTATTTCCTATTCTGTTTCCTTGTCTCCTCTACGAGTATTTTTCATTCAGAGGAGATGAAAAACACATTTGATGTGCAAGTTATGATGTTTTTGAACATTGTAACAGTCATAGAAAATTAACTGTGTTTTTTCGTATTGAACCGAACGCTCAAATTGGAAATGCTAAGAATATGACCATAATCCTACGAACTTCAGCTTTTCCGGGTAATGCAGAATTTATTGAACATCATCGGGATGAGTAATTAACGTGTACCACGCCCTGGCGAGTATTTTTCTAGGAATAATGTTAATGAATAGCTCCATAAGAAGTCCAATGACGCTCTCTTTCTCTAGTTCTTTTATGATGCTACCTACTTTATTCCAGCAGGACAGAATACTTTAACAGATTGTCAGGCAAACATCAACGTCAGTCCAACATAGTCCTCCAAACAGTTGACATTGAAGTCAGTCCTGCACTTCCACCATTCTCGTGTGAATTTTCTGGTCATAGCGAAATGCCGGAAACGCGACAAGACACTAATATTCCATTGATCGGTAATGGAACGGCGGAAATTTGTGGAAACCAGTTGCCTTCAAATCGACAAGTTTTGCAGTGTTATTATTATTATACAAGACATGCAATACCGAAACTTACTGCTCGCGAAGTGGCCAGGTGTGTTGTGCGGAAGTGTACAGTGTTTTGGGAATATGCAGAAATTCCTATCATTGCAGACCACCACTAATAAAAAAAAAAAAAAATTGCAGACCACCACGCAATTGAGAAACTAGAAAAATTGGTGCGGCTACATACAAGTCTCCGTAAATTTGGTCCTTCTCGACGAGAAGATGACAATGTTCAAATCAAGGGAATTAATTTTGAATGTACGCTAAATGAATTATTTGATATCTCCCACCAAAAGGGAGTTAACTCCATGAAGAATGAAGCTGCGAGAACTTTGTTGAATCTTCACCGAGAGCAAGGACGTCAGGGATTTCTAGACAAAATCATCGACACAAAAACATGTGGTGTTTCAGATACGCACCAGAGCAAAGAAGAAAGTACTGAGGACGAAGCTGAACAAGGTATAGCTACTATTGAACCATTTAACTTCCGAACCCTAGAACCCATTATTGCAAGGTGAGGCTATCAAATAAAAAAAAACTCTTCCTCCCACTTTCACTTCAATATTTTCTAAAATTATTTTCATAAAAAATAAATAGATATAATTGGTAGAGAAATTCAGCAGTTTTACTACAATCCAGAGAAATAATTTCTATTTCTTACGTTAGTTTTCAGAGGGGAAAGTCAATCAAAATCGGAGTGCAAAAAAATCAGTCAAAAAAATTCGCAGATATTGTCAGATTAATTTGAGAGTTAGCTGCGGAATTTCAAGAAAATTCATCCTACGAATTCTGCATAATTGATTGAGAGAATTTTTTATTTCGCCTGAGTTCTTATTTGTTACGATTTATGCCTTCACCCCTCACATTTTCACTATCTAGATTGATTGATTCAAAGACGATCAATATTGAAATTTGATGAACTTTCATTCAGCCAGTTTTGAACGATTGAAGAAAGAGAAGAGTAAAATATTGGTGAGTCTTTGTCAAACGAAGACAATCCTAGAGGTTACTTATCTGGTGCACTTCGTTCATGTGTACCTGGTCCCTACGCCCATTTCTTCCCTCGCTGTGCCTCCCACAGATGACTGCCGTTCCCTCTTATAGTCGAATAAGGAGACATTTTAGTTCTTCATACTCAGGACCGGCTCCATTTTTTTTCTTAATAAATTATTTCATATTTTTCAATTATCTCTATTTCAAAAATCGTAAAAGCATGGCGAAAAAGTAAGAAAAAAATCAAAAATACCCGGAAAATTATTTTTTGGAAATATTCCGGAAATAGCAAACAATTCGAAAATAAAAATAATGGAATAAAAGTTGACGATCATAAAATTATCTACAAAATTGTTCTGATGCACGTTTTGTGTATTTGGAAAATTAACCCAAGATCTTCACGATTTAAATTTTCTAAGACAGCTCAGCCGCGCGAAGAATCGGGAAATGCTTAAAAACTCATAAAAATTTGAAAACTTCATAGTTTCACATATCTTTTCCAAATGTGTCTGCAAAACATGCAGAATGGATCCAGAGTTACCAATTTTTTTCATCCATTTGTTCAAAAGTTATTGAACAAATCGTATGTTTTTGCTCTCATTCGTTTTTGTTTTTTTTCGTATTCTTTAATTTTTTTCCCTCAGACTCTTTCCTCTATCTCTTCACCTATAATTATTGTATCCGTCTAAGGTTTCGTTCATATTTCGTGGTGCTGCGCCAATGCGAACGCTATTTCGCTCCTACTCACAGTGATCATTCCCGCGTTCGTGCGCATGCGTAGCTCCGAACCTGTATGCGTGCGAGTAGCTCAGACAACTGCTCTCTCTTTCTCGCACGCTACACAGCTGAGGACGAAACTCAATTCGCGTTTCGCAGGTCTGGCTCGCTATGTTTACTCTTGTCATTCTTTGAAGTTCATGAAGCTCCCCACAAAGAAGAATTGAAGCAAAATTGCTCTATTTTGCTTAGATTCCGAGATATGCTTGAAAAAAAGTACGCAAATTGAATTTCGCCTTCAGCTGTGTAGCGTGCGAGAGAGAGAGCAGTTGTCTATCTCACTCGTACGCATGCGAACTAGTAGCCGACGCATGTGCGCGGGTTCGGTGATGGTCACTGTGAGTAAGAGTGAGAGAGCGTTTCCATTGGCGCAGCACCAGAAAACATGCACGGAACTTCGAAGTTCAAAAAATTCATTTTTAATAACTTTTCAATGGAGGAATGACAAAGAAATCGGTAACTCTGGATTCATTCTTCATGTTTTGTAGATCTATTTACAAGAAAGGTATGGAAAACTACAAATTTCTAATATTGTTACGATGTTTTAAAGATTTTACCAATTTTTACTGAGCTATCAAAAAAATTAAATCGTAAATATCGCGGTTAATTATGCAGAAACGCAAGAAGGACATCAAAATAACTTGGTCCATAATTTTGTGATCTTCAACTTTTGTTTCTTATTTTTTTTTTGCTTCCGAATGGAAGCATTGTAAACGCAATTTTTTTCGATCTCGAGATTTCATCGGAATATGAGTCAGGATGTTCCAAAACGTCGAGAAATGACATTTTTAAAAAATGTCTGTATGTATGTGTGTGTGTGTGTGTGTGTGTGTGTGTTTGTGTGACAGATATCAGCTCATTGCTCCGGAACGGTAATACTTGGTGACCTGAAAATTCAACAGTACTTTCTCTCCCCATGCAAATTGCTCTCCGTGAAATTTGAGCAATATCGGTTGAGTACTTTTCGAGAAAAATCAAATTTTTGAAAAATCGTTTTTTTCGATTTTTCTCCGCGAAAAATTGATTCACAGCCCCCACTCTCAGCGATGAAATTCATCTCATTTGAACACACAATTTTCACTCGGGGTAAATTTTGCTGCGATTCTTCGTTTGCGGATAATTTCAATTACAGTGTTTTTTATCCTGAATTTTGTATACACGATAGCTCAAAAACTATTTGAGTTAGAGACTCCAAATTTCGTGGGTTTGTGCATCTAATGAACGAAAAGTTTGGTATTGAAATTGGGCGAAATCGGTCCAGTAGTTTCTGAGATATTGCACAAAAACCATTTTATGAAAAAAGGTTATATCTCGACAATTACTGGAGCGATTTCGCCCAAGTTCAGCTCAAAAGATTCATCTCAATGAGCCCCACAAATGGTGAGAATTTCAGATTTTTCAAAGGCAGTCTCTTATAACAGTTTTCGATAACTTAGTTTTTTCAAAAATCACGGTTTTTCTTAGCTTCCTCCCTAGGAACACTACTATTTTTTATTTCACCATTCGAAAATAGACAATTTTTTCTACCAAATGAGTACATTTTGTTCTGACGACAATCGGAAAGAATAGGAATCCTATTTGGAACCCGAATTCCATTTTTTTCAGACTTGTCGTAGGGTCTTCCATTTATGATTGAAAAATGGATTGTTTTTTTTTTTTTTTTAAAAATGAATAAAAAAAGTCACCAAAGATCGAACCATCATTGAATTCGTCCTCATAAGTACATATTTGTTGAGAAGATCATGTTTTGTTACTGCATTTGGAATAATGAAAAATATAAATAGTAATTTCATGAATACCGTCTTAAATTTCATTCGAAAAAAAAATGAAAAAAAAAAAAACAAAAAAAAAAATTTCATTCGGAAGCATTTTGCCAATTGAATTGGCAAAATATTAAATGTCGTGTAAGGAGTGGGGTTTGCGAATAACGCACGGGATATAACGCCTCTGCTTGTTTTCGTATTATTCTATTTCGTAAGATTCTATATTTCGTATTATTCTATATTTCGTATTATTCTATTTCGTAAGATTTTATAAGAAGGAGAACAGATTGATAATTCGAAAGGTCATACTTCTCAACTACTTTTTGAAAGTTCTGAATTGGTTCACTGATTTCATGATTTTTTTTAGTGGGACAGAATAAGATTATTACAAATCTGAGTAATTATCTGTTCGACGAAGACGAAGATATCAACGAAGTGCTGAAACAACTTGAAGAGACACATGACAACGATAGCGATTATGAAGCTCGATTGCCTGCTATAAGTTGTAAAAAACTTAAGATTACGACACCAGATATCACGGCGATTTTGGATCGAGCAAAAGTCAGTGATCGAATGGCTGCTCGTGTATTAGCGGGAGCCTTGATGGCAGCTGGTTTGACTTTAGAAGACATACACTTGAGCCGCGAAACTGTCCGTCGAAATAGACAATTGCAACGGAAATCTCTGGGTAATACAATCAGAGATAATTTCAAAAAAGCATCGCATAGCATCCTCACGGTTCTCTGGGATGGAAAGCAGTTCTCAGCACCGGAAAATAAATTTGAAAAAGTCGACCGTCTCCCGATTCTCATAGCAAGTTATAAAGGATCTCAATTACTCGGTGTTCCAAGACTCAAGAGAGGAACTGGAGAAGAACAAGCGAAGGCAATTCACTCTTGCTTGGAGGAACGGGAAGTTTTGGACGACATTTGTGCCATGGTTTTTGATACTACTGCGAGTAATACGGGTGGTAAAAATGGTGCATGTGTCTTGCTTGAAGAGTTGTTAGGGAAAAATCTGTTACATTTTGCTTGCCGTCATCATATATTTGAGCTTCTCTTGAGGACTGCATTTGAATCTACGTTTGGTCACACTTCAGGACCTGATGTTCTCATTTTTAAAAGATTCCAAGGGCAATGGACTTACATCAATAAAGCAGAATTCTTATCTGGCATGCAAGATATTGAAGTCAAGGAATCTCTGAATGGCAGTGAAAAAAAGGCACTGGCCTTTGCCGAAGCACAATTGAAGGTTGGTTGTAATTTATAATCAAGAAAAAATATTAAATTCGACACGTAATAACAAGTATCCCACTTCTCATATTTAATTTTCAGATTGCACAAAATCGTAAGGACTACAAAGAGTTTCTGGAACTGGTGGTGCTGTTTCTCGGAGGGAATATCGCAAATGGAAATCGTTTTCGAGCTTTGGGACCAATTCATCATGCTCGATGGATGGCCAAAGCAATCTACACTCTGAAGATATTTTTATTCAGAAATCAGTTCCATTTGACGCATCAAGAAACTTCAAATTTACGACACGTTTGCATTTTCATTGTCACTATGTACCAGCAATCGTGGTTTACTGCTTCAGACGCAGTTGCAGCTCCAAAAAATGATTTGGAGTTGCTGAAGAAATTAGCAACAAATACCGAATCCATTTCGCCAAAAGTCTGTACATCTGTATTCGACAAATTTCTAAAACACCTGTGGTATTTGTCTGAAGAATTAATTGCTTTTGCTTTCTTCGATGATAGCGTGAGTGTAGAATGTAAAAGAAAAATGTGTGAGGCTATCAGATCGCGATCTGGTCTTAAAAATGATAGGATAAAAAGAGAAACCGGAATGACCGACACAAAATTGATTGCAAATTCCAGTTTAGATTCATTTGTCACTCAGAATACCATGAGGTTTTTTGAAATTTTGAAAATTGAGAGTAGTTTTTTGAGTAGTGATCCCGCGACATGGGAAGAAAGAGACGATTTTATTGCCAGTTTGAAAATTGTAAAATCGATGCATGTGACGAACGATTTAGCTGAAAGAAGTGTTTCCCTCATAACTGAATACAATGATTTGCTTAGCAAAGACGAAAGCAGCAAACAGGATATTATGTTAATCGTACAAAAATTCAGAGAAGTATCTTCTGATAATAGCAAAGAAAGCTTGAAGTTTTCATTAGAAAATTATTTGAACAATTTGCCTACAAAGTCTTCAATCAACACATTATGATTTTATTCAAAAATTCAATAATCCTATTACAAAGTTCGGTTTTTCAATGAAAAATTTCCTATGTTGAGAGTTCTATGAAAACAATCGATTTCCTTCATAAAAAAAATGACTACAGTTTCACGCAGAATGAAAAAAGTTAGAAACTAAGGCAGTGAATTATTAAGAAATGTACAGCGTAGATGAAGATTATAAACTGTATATTCGATGTTTATTTGCGGTGCTGTTTATTTATATACTTTAACCAAACCAATATTTATGCCGGTTCTCATGCTGTATCATTTATCGAAATTAAAAACGAAATTTTCATTTTTATATCATGAAGGGTTGCATTTGTTAATGGAGAGGAATGTAACAAATTATGCACAGTATTTTGATACAAAAAATTTGTTATGTTCATCTGCGTTTAGGTAATTAAATCTTGAATATACCCCAAGAAGTTAGCTCTGATTTTGTCAAGGTCACATGTGAATGTCTTCCTCATTTTCCCTGAAAATTTAATAAAAAATCACATATGCTTTTTCTCTATTTCAAAAAATTATTGTAAAAAAAAGTTTATTTTTTGTTGATTTTTTAAAATCAGTTTTCAGAGATTATCCCGAAAACTGAGGGAAACCGACGAATTTTCCCTGAATCCTCTTGAGTGGGAAATTTCAAAAGCTCTCAAAATGTAGTAGGTGGAAATCGCTCTGTCTCGTTTACTCTCCGAGAAATTCGTAACAAGTATATCAAAGAAATGTTAATGCAGAGATAAAATATCATTAGTCTATTTTTCTCGTGAGGTTTTTGAGAATATCTCGGAAAGTATGGGAAATTGGAAAACTTTATCTTCATACTCTTTTGGTGAGAATTTCAAGAGCTAAAAAAGTAAATGTGAGCAAAATCGCTACATCTCGTTTACTAGCCGAGATATTTTCGAAAAATGAATTGGAAAAATGTAGTGTTAGATGAAACAGCATTAGTGTATTTTTCTCGTTAGTTTTTCGAGAATGTCTCAGAACCTAAACGAGATAAACAGAATCGCCTTTATCTTTTTTTTTTAAGAGACTTCCAAGATCTACACAAAACGATTACAACAAAAACGACGTATCCATTAGTTTCTGAGATATTCCAAAAAAATATTTTTGCCATCAGGAAAATGGAAAAATATAAATATCGATGTTTAAATGATTTTTTATGACAAAAAAAACTGCGACTTCCATCATGCTTAAGTAATAGATCAATAGAATTAAGTTAAACATAACCTGGTCATTAATTTCTAATCTTGAGTCTTTTGAAGAGGAATTGAATTTAAGAATGCTAAATATGTTTTTCGGAGCTTCGTAATATTGGAGATGAGCTGCGGCAATCCTGCCAGCTGTAATGTGAACAATCTGAGAAATAATAAAATGAACGTTCCTAATGGGGATACAATTTTTTCGACTTTGCCAAGATTAATAAAAAATAATCGATTTCACCCAATTTTTTTGCAGTTCTTGAAATTCTTCGTGAAAGAGGATTCTGATGTGAAATTGCCACATTTCGTTTACTTTCCGAGATAATCGCTGAAAACTAATAACAAACGAAATGAACTAATGTATTTATACTTTTCCTCACAATAATTTCTTTTTAATCATTAGAGAAACTAAGCGAGATAAAGCGATTTTATCACAAGCCTTTTTGTAGCTCTTAAAATTCCCCGCAAAAAAAATGAGGCTGGAATTGTGTTATTTCGCTTAGTTTTTGAGATACTCTCAGAAAATTATTGTAAGAAAAAAAAAATTTATAAGTTTTCATCTTTTGTAATTAGTTTGTGCGGTTTATCTGAAAAATTAAGCGAAATAGAGCAAATCTGTCCTCGTCTTCTTCCACAGAGAATTTCTAGAGCGACAAAACAAGATGTATTTTGAATATCCTGCGTAACTCGTTAACCAATGAAATTGAGGCGTTACAGGATTTTGATAGATTCGATATCGATTATCGCAGTTCGATAAAATTTGACAATGGGTTTTTTTTTTTTGAAAAGATAGATGGTAAGGACGGAATTTATACGGGAAGAGGAGCCCGATAAACCCGTAGAGGACTGAATAAAGTAACGTTATTTAAAAAATTACAATTTCTCTTTGAATCGTCCGATTTTTACCATTCAAGTTTGACCAGCATCAGCGTTGATCGATCATATTCCTAATATTCAAAATACGTTGAAATTGTCGAAAATAACCGAATTTTTGCATAAAAATAAAAAAAAGTACAGTTATTTATTAGGTACAATAAAGGGATTAGTCCCTTCCGAAAAAGGTTCGTCTCGGTGACCATCCTTCTCAGTTACCACTTTATGGCTGTGATAAAAGCAGCTGACGAGGTGAGGCACCTGACGTTGTTGCAGAATCGGAAAATTTTCATCGACTGTTTTACCATGATAAAAATGGAGAAAAAAACATTTCCTTTTCTGGAAATGATAGTCCATGGTATGAAGAACCAGTTAGTGAAATTCATAGCGGATCAATACAGTTTGGAGGCTACTTATGCGCCCCCAAAAACCTCTCATTTTGCCGAAAATGAAGTAATTTTTTTTCATTAAAAAACGTTGGAACAAATTTAAAAAAATATTTTCTTGTTTTGAACATCATTCAATGACCTCTCCCAAAAGGGCTTACAAAAATTCAGTTAATTACATTGAAAAAAAAAAATGTAAAGTATTTTTGTGTATTTCCTATGGAAATAGTCATTACAAATAAGAACAATCAGTGCGGCTTCAAAAAATGTTTGTAAAAATCCCAAAAAATTCACACTGTTCTTTTATCTTATAAACTTTCATTTTCGAACATGCGAGAGTTGAAATTCAAAAATTTTTGAAAATGGGCCAGCCTAATATGCATATTATATAAAATTCATCAAGTAATGGGTTAATTTTTTATAAAAAATACTCAGGGAAGGATCTTGTTACTTATTCTAATTTTGAAAGGGTTGAACTCATGTTGGATGTGTGAGTGTTGGATCCATCTTCGTTGAATTTTTTTGTGTTGAATTTTCCTGTGTTGAATTTGTATATGTTGAATTTGGAAATGTTGAGTATACGTGTTGAAATTGTTTTGTGTTAATTAGACATGTGCCCACAAAGACAGTTGGTGTGAAAACACAATGATAAACCGAGGCCAATGGTCTTAAGAAAGCGGCAAATTTGGTAATTCAACCAAATGAGCGTTTTCTAGACCAGTATGATTTTGGATCCCTGCAGTGAAACATCAAAACTGTGTGTTTTGTATTAAAAGTTAGTTGCCACCACTGTGAGTGATTTTTTTTTTTGGAAAATCCAAATTTCATATGAGTATTTCGAAGTTTTATTTAATCCGTATTAAATTTATTGAGGTTTTTTCTTTCGCTTTTCTTCGTTTCAATTAGTATGAGGTATTTTTCGATTGATACTGTTCCACGCGATGTGTACAAGTTATTGACCAAAGAAAAAGGTACGCATTTCAATGCTCTATGTACTTGTTTGTTTAATATCTTAAAAAATTGAAATTTTTAATGCTCAATGAAGGTGAGTGGTGTTTGAGTCAATAAATTTCTTCAGCAAAATCCCGAGTGTCGCATAGGGTAGGTCGTGTTAGGTTTTTTGAGGCCTATGCACCACTACGTCCCCGTCGTGGCCTTGGGTTACGCAAAACGTGGTGATAATTTCAATTTTCATTCAATTGTTGTTTTTTTTGATTCAATTGGTTATTCACTTCCAACAAAAGTTCGTTGTTTTTGGTAAAAATTTAATTAGGATTTCGTCTGTCTTCCTTGAAATCTTGTCACTGACCCTTGCTACATCAAAACACAACAATGTAATTCAAAAAATTCGGTAAAATTATTTAAAATTTTATAATATTTGGCAGAGTGAAACTGATGAATTACCGATTTTTCCCAGTCCCACAAACAAAGTAGCAGAATCAAGGACGATCTGGAGGAGCCTGGACCGGAGCAGCATCCAGGGAGTTGGTCCAACACCAGCCAGCACTGATGGATGCTGGCCAACAGCGAGAGAAACCGGAGATCTTCGAAGACAACGTGGGAAGCAGTGAAGAAAAAGACTATTTATCAGTGAAAATGGAAGACTAAAGTTTTGCGTTTATGATTGTCGGGAAAAATATTATCTGAATTATTATGATTATTTGTGTGTATTAGTTGAAATTATTTGAGAGTGAGAATTGCCGCGAGATTCTCAGAATTGAGGTAAACTGAGTGACGTTGAGGAAAGTAGTGGGGGACTCACGCGTTAATTGGTTGAGTTGGGCCTCGGTTCTACCGGAATCGAGCGGGAATAGCCGAGTGCACCCAACGCTAACGCATGGGAGAGAAGACTCGTTCTTCTTCTTCCGGGACACCGTGGTGGCTACATCGTGTAGAGACAATTCAGACAAAATTGAAGAAAAGTAAAGAGAAAATTGTAAAGAAAATTAAGTAATGTAACGAAAAGTCAAGGAAATTAAGAGAGTTTGACACGGAGGAAAGGAAGCACAAATAAAGTAAGGTACGCGAGTCCCCACACAATTGTAATTTTGAGTTTAGAGTCAGTAATTTTTACAGTAAAAATTAAAAGTAAAGAAAGCCTCGAATTAGCGTCTGTTTGGGGTGTATCCACCCAAGCAAAATCAAAGCTATTTTTGTTTATTCTGAGTTACGTTCAAGATTAATAATTAAAGTGGAATAATCATCGTATTATTCCTAAAAAAATTCCTATTTTCTCTGATTTAAATGTACACATATTATTTTTTTGAATATATCTAATTTTTTTGTTATTTAAACCGAAATTTTCAGGAGTTTGTGTAAAGTTTTTTCGTCTGTCTGAATACCCAAAGGGAGGGTATCGTCCCCTCCCCCCCTTGAGACAATATAGGAGCCTCACGTAAGAAAGCTGGTCAAATTAACGTATTTTTAGGGTTTGTTATTTTATTAAATTTACAATAAAACTTGGGGATTTGTCGTTTTCCCCCAAATTTGTGAAATTTTGCAAAAACGACTGGCGCCCATTTTTTCAAGAAGGCAAATTAATTGGGAGTAAATTGGGAAAAAACTAGAAGCATGAAATTGGGTCAATATTTGAGAATTTTTCAGTGCCTCTAACAGTTGGCTCAAGGTCAGTTGAGCAAACCGTTACAATAGATTGAATATATGTATGGGAGAAGCTTCACATATATTGTAAAGATTGGTATATATTTTCACTATTTTCTCTAAAGATATTAAGAAAAAAAATATGGGAAAATGTGAGAACAATTACATGCTGATAGAGTTTGTAAATAGTCATTCATACATTAAACACAGTATAAATTATTCACATTTTTGAGGATATTTCAAGAATGCATTTGAACTCATAAAAATAAAATATTCTGTATTTACGTTTAGTCTATTTCATAGGAAATATTTCATACTATTTCAATTAGAAAAATAAATGTGAAGATTGACTTCGAATATTTATTCTATTGTCCAATATCCCAATTAACCTCTAAATTAATATTTCATACTGTCATCGACAAAAATGAATAATTCATGAACACTGAGGGCAGAAAATATTAAAAAATCTCACAATTTCTTAAAATCCTCTCGAATTCATTTCCTCTAGAGCTATTCTCAGAAGAGACCACGTGAACTTCCTGGAATATTGTCCTTTCAGCCAGGGAATTCAATGGCGAGATGTATATTGTTTATCGTTTTTTTCGGTGCATGTCCCCTTCAACTATTCACATTTTCATTTACATGCAACAATTTAACAAGAGCCACTGCAGAAATTGGGAGAGGATCTTGGACTTCAAAATGGTATACATCAACGTGGTGTAGAGAAGGTAGAGCACTCGTCAAAGATTTGAAGATGCTTATGATGAAAGCCCAACGTCCTTGTCAATTAACAGCATTCGGGTTTTTTCCTGTTACAATTGATACCTTCAAATCCGTGAGCAAAATCATATATTTATTTGGCATCAAATTCTCACTTATAATACTCCTGAGTGCTTGAAAATTATCGGGTACTTCCTGAAAGTTTTGTTGCCCAGGAACACGTGCGTGAAGTTTGGCAGCAACAAAATCCTGAGAGCTCACACGTGAGAGATTTTGTGCTGAACTGAACGTATACATTGTTGAGCGGGTGAATTTGAGAAAAATACCCAATTACGAGGGGTATTTGAGGGTTCATTTTTCAGAACCAATTTTGATGAATGAGTGCACGGATTTGACATTTTTGGGGGATGAAGTGGATTAGAATTTTTTGAAAACTCTTCTCCGCTGTCAAGCACCAGCATTGATGTTATTGATAATTATCGATATCATACACACCACATGATGTTAAATCCCTGACTCCTACTGGTCGCAATTGCGATTAAAAAAATACTCAATTATATATTATTGTCAGATCGTTTGAATTTTCCAGATACTCAGCGCAGCATATTCTTACTTGATGCTTATGAGAAATAGCGGAGACTAGATGCAATGGAATGCATCAAAATTGCTACAGCTATTCATTCGGATTTTTTAACAATTGTGATGTGACATTTTTCTCTCAACTAGAAAGATGCCGACACCTTCGTCCCTTCCCCACCCTCTATGGACTTACAACTAGAACTCCCCCGAAGGGGCTAAAATGGGTGCCAGTTGGTCTAATTCGGTGGGACCAACACCGCAAATGCTCCAGCCAACAAATTGAAGTCCCTTAACCTAAACATCCCTTAAAAGTAAACGGAAACCAGAAACGGAACAATAAACCTAAGACCTAAACTAAAGAGGGAGGAAGGGCAAATTAACAACCATGTGGCTCTATCTCGCTTATTTGCCGAGATAATCGCGAAAAACTGAGGAAACTCCCACCTGATCTCATAATAACATCTATTTCGCTCTATCTCGCTTATTTGCCGAAATAATCGCGAAAAACTGAGGAAACTCCCGCCTGATCTCATAGTCACATCTATTTCGCTCTATCTCGCTTATTTACCGTGTAATAATAAAAATGATAGTAATAATGATAATAATAATAATAATAGTAATAAAAGTATTAATAATAATACATTGCAATGTATTATAATAATATACGAGACCGATCGCGCGCTACGCACGCCTGGTTTATATCTGATGGTTCGAATTTATAAGAGAAAAAATGTGAAGATCTGCAATATGCATTTGTCAAAATTCTGCCGATGGGGGGAACGATTTTTTTTTTTTTTATCGACCAATGAGGAATTGGTCTTTCGCATTTCGATCATTTTCGATTCTCGACTATGTTCATTTGTATGTATGCTGTATTACAAATAGGAACATATAATATATTTTAGAAAGGGGGAGAAATTTCGTGAATAATTTTGTAGAATAGAAGGAAAGAAACGCCATCTAGCAGGCGAATTTCATACTCCGTCATCATTCTGTTGTACATGGCGTTCGAAAACTGGAAGAAAGATAATCTATTTAGTAAAATTCGTCACATGACTTTCTTTCATGAAATATTTATTAGAACATAATAATAATAAATGGAAAAATCATGAGAAATTACTCATAATCGATGAATCAATCGATAAATAAAGGATTTACGACTGAATAAATTATTTTCCTTGAATTAAAATAAAAGAGACTGATTCGCCGGGATAAGTATAGCAGTGCGCGATACCTGCTCAAATCAAAACATACTTGGCATCGTATCACTACCACGATACTTGATTCCCCGAGGGTGATTTAGGGGTGGTTTCGGGCAAAAGGTACCCACATGCTCATCAACCAGGGCAAGCCCTCCCCAAATCCTGCGAAAAACCAAGAGGCTTCCCCGACTCTGATTTGGGGGGTGGTTTTGGGTGGAAGATACCCAAGTGCCCCTCGATGGTCAGCCTGTTCTCCCAAATCCCACGGAAAAGCCCCTGGATTCTCTGAATGGGGTTTGGGGGTGGTTTTCGGACAAGAGATATCCAAAGATGCTCAATCACCACATTTCTTCCCCAAATCATACGAGAAATCAACGGGATCTCCCGATTGTGATTTCGGGGTCAGTTTGGGGCAAAAGATACCCAAGCACCACCCGACTAATTAATTTCATCCCCAAATCATGGGAAAACCCAAGGGATTACACCCTATTTGATTTGGGGGGTGGTTTTCGGACAACAGATATCTGAGCCCCACGCGACAATTAATATTTACCCCTGAGTTAGGCCCCAAGGGGGGTTGCGAGGAGTCGGGTACGCGGGGGTGCAAAAATGGGCTGATGCCAACTGCCTACCACCCCTGCGCGGTAATGGACTCTTCCATTCTCGACGCCACTGAAAAATGCCGGAAAATACACGCAAGCATAGCACAACCCCTCGGGGGTTGATTTTAGAGACGTGAAGCTAATTATTTCATCAATTGAATGATTCTCCCGCGAGAATTAATATTTTTCCCGAGAGGGAGTAATTTATTTAATTGACCACGTGGCCCAAAAAAAAGAAAACGACTCACTTTGGGATTTTTCCCTTGTGTGGTGAATTGGGGGTTAACCTCCCTCTTTCACGTCCTCTCCTCGTCTCGGTCGTCGGGTACAGCCCTCTGGTGTTGTTGGGGTTGCTCTGGGGTTGTGGGAGAACTCCTGGGGTAACCCCAACAACACTGCACTAATTATCTTTCGTCTCTTCACTCAATTTTTCACGTGTTTTAACAGCACTTTTGGCACTCGTTGTGCACACTTACACGCGCCGGACGCAACTGGTTTCACGTTGCCATGTGTGAGAGAACATGGTGGTGTGTCCGGTTGAGGTGTACATGCGCGCTCTGTTGCTGTCGCTCAGTAACAGAGCGGCACGAGAATCGGCCCAACTGTAGCCCGCGAATATTTGAATGAGAGGAAGAATTGAGTTCTTTCCCCCTTCAAATAAAATTGGGATTTCTGCCGACGGAATTATTGGATTCCGTCGCACAATATGATTTACTTTCGCTAATGATACACACAGAAAACACTGAGCGTAGAAGACGCTCAGCAGTGCGTAGTCACTGCACACGTGGGTGTACTCCACGTTCTCATAATCGGACTTGATGTACGCACTCAGTGTGCGTGATGTACGCACACTTGTGCGTGATATACGAACACGAGTGAGTGATATGCTGGATATTGAGCCATATCTGGGCAACAAAGAGAAAAAGAATGATGATCTGCTATTGGGTGAACAGGTTGTGCTGAATTTAGCAGAATTCTTCAGCATGAAGAATCATCATCTGTACTGTGATAATTTTTTCACTTCCATTAGGCTGTTGGAGAAATTATTAGGGTAAATTGATACCTAAGTGCCGCACCCTAAATAATTGCCCCAATTCCGCTTTTCACCGTGAATCTGTAAAATTATGGTATTCCATAACTACTTCATCAACTGAAATTTGTTGATCAGGCCGGTAGACACACTTGAACTCATCAAAGATATTTAGCAGAGGGCGAACTTCATGCAATAGATCGTATTCATTTGAGCCTGGGTTTGGCATTTTGCTGTTATCATTGAAGTGTAGATATTTCTGAATTGCCTGGAACCTGTTCAAAGTCATTGCATTGGATACCAATGGGCAGTGAACGAAATCTCCTTCGAAATACATTGCAACTTGAGGTAAACAAACAATACCCATGTAGATCAAAATTCCTACAAAAGCTTCAATTTCTACTGGTGTGACTTCAGTCCATTTCGAGTCTTTCTTACCTGATTCTTGGGCTTGTTGAGCATACAAGCTAGTTTGCTCCGCTGTTAATATGTAGAAATCAGCATTCAAAAATAATTCTAAATATTTTTTCTCAATACTACCTGAAGGCAAACCATGAGTGGAGCCAACAAGGCTCTTGAATTCTCTAACAGGATGTGATTCCACGTTTTTGGTCCATATAGCATCAGAGTTTTCTTCATCACTATCATCCTCATCCTCACTAAGTTCGAATGGACACTCAGAGCTGTCACTTGAATAATCCTCATCTAAATTTTGCTGCTTTGGTACAGGCTTTTTTCAACATTTGAGCACTCATTGCAAATTTGGAAAACTATGGAAAATCTATTTTAATAGAACACAAGAATTATTATTGAGGATTGAAGATAAAGAACATGCAGGAGACGTTTGTTGTTGATGTTATGTCCCAATATAATTTTTCGATAAGTTTATTTCCAAATTGCTGAGCATGCGTTCCGGTTTCGAAATGGGGACTGCATTGCTCAGTCTTTATTTCAAATTTATGAAATTGCTGATTCGATGACACTCTTTCTCAAAAATTAAGAAATTATTAGTCTTCTTGAATAATTATTTTTCACGTTATCTTCAGTCGTTCACTAGCTCCCAAGTAGGAATTGTCCAATTTGAAAGGGTTACACACTAGTCGACAAAACGCGAAATTGATCTTAGTTTTTGATTAAATATTCAACAATTCACTCGGTAAACCCTAACCTATAATCGAGAGTAGTCTTTTGCCGTACACAGAAAGTGTTGTGAGATTTTTGAATTGTGGACGAACTCAATTTTTTAATACAACCAAAATAATACTAAATAATTAGAAGAACTCGTATAGTGAGTTGGGAACGATTGAAGATAACTTCTAAAAGAGAATTCTTGGAAGACAATTGAAGGAATCGGGTTTAGCAATAGTAAAGATAAATAAATATAAATCAATTACAATAAAGAAGTGAGTACTGCGAATTATAACATTTTCCGATTTCCTAAATCAAACATTGTAGCAATTTTGTATTTTCGTTACTTAGAATCAAATTAAATCAACTTCATTTATTTAAACGCCGTTCTCTATTGTAAATTCTTTCATCATAAATTCCTAAAAATCCAATTAAATAATTAAGAAGGTATAAAACGTAATCGCGTCTTATAAAATATAAAAATATAATTCGAGTCCTATGTTCGAGGAATATTTAAATTAATTAACTTTGCAATAGACAATATTGTGAATTTGGATATTTGAAATCGTCCTCAGACGCGAGGGGCATCTTCGGACACAACATTGAAAAAAAACGAAGAATAATGCCACTGATGGAAAACGGTTATGTAAGAATGTTGATTTATATCGGGCTTAACGATGTATCTTTATGTACACATATCCACGTGATAGAATATGTTTTATTAATATAAAAATCAAAATTTTGGAAAGGAAACCGGCGAATAATCTATGCAAAAGCACAAGGGCCCTCGGGTGCCTGTTTTTACCAGCGTCGACAGGTTCCTGCTTGCCGCTGACGTAGATAGCCACGGAGTGGGGGGACTGCATGACACATGATTGGCTAACCCCACTCTGCCAGAAAAAGTACGAATTAGTCCGACTTGCGAGGAAGGGGGTTAACCTTCCAATAAATTCAATGTCTTGCCCTATCTGTCATAAATTTTCGAATTATTCGATACTAAATCAAACTTCAGATCAATGGGCCGTTTCCGAAAATCAAGTCTCCGGCCCTACTGATGAGCAATATTCCTTTATGGAATTTAAATTCAATAAATGGTCCATAATTAATTGAATTTCACTAGTTAAACAACAATTGATGCATTCATTCCATCTGAAGGAGATAATTGGAGAATTCAAAACATGAAAAAGCAAGAGAAAATTTCAGCATATTCACCAGGAAATTTTATATGAATGTGTATTCATTTCTTTTGATAATGAAATTTTTCCTGTCTCACTTCTTCACTATTGAATTTTTCTTGAATTTATTGAATTTGAATCTAATTAAATAAAGCAAAGTCATCATATTTTCATTATAAAAATTGCGTTATTTATTCATTATTGTCTCACTCAAGTAACAATCAAGGTAAAGTACACGACGCAAGGAGTATCGTCCTCCTTCCCCCCTGAGATTACAGCTAGCTGGACAGTTGGTCGTCCGGTAAATTCATTCATAAGACCAACTGGCGCCCAATTTAAGGCAAAGGTAGAGTAGAGCCAATAAATTCCAGTTCAGTCATTCACAGTAGAGTTTCAGTAATTAAAGTTCGATTGAATAATTGCGTCAAACGTCACAATGGCACCCAACGTGGGGCAACGCGTCATTTATTGTTGAGAAAAATTAAAGTGAAGAAAAATTAAATTTAAGTAATAGTAAAGAAAAGTTAGAGGAAAAATTTAAGAAAAATTAAAGTAATGTTAACCCCTCAAGTACGGGGTCTCAGCGAGCTAAACTGTCCTAGCGGCCGGGCGCCTTGTGACATGTAAAATCAGAAGTTTGAAAAAAAAAACAAATTCCTCAAAAATTAATTAGTTAAAATCGAATTAATTGTTTTTTAAAGGCTGCATATCAAACTTAAATTATCCACCTTCACGAAGCATTTTGCAAAATCTAAAAATCTTGAAAATTGTAAGAGATATTGAAATTGTTATGCAGCGTGGTGAGGGTCTCTATGACATAGAGACCCCGGCCAGTGGGACAGGCACGAGGGTCCATATACGTATATGGACCCCGTACTTGAGGGGTTAAAGGAAAATTAAAGTCACGTTAAAGGAAAAATTAAAGTAAAATCCATTGCGTTTATAAAGTTTGGGAAATGAAATAAAATTTAAGTAAAGAATGAAAAGGATTAGTGTATTGTTCCATTGTGTTGGCGATGACGCATTTATTTTGATATTTGAGTGAGGCAAAAATAATTTGAATGTGGATCGATAATCCATTTCCGAGAATTTATGGAATTAGTACAGTCTGAGTGAAGAATAAATGTAATCTTAAAGTTAAAATTTGAAATTTAAAATGTTCGATGAATTCGCGGAATTGTCAGAGGATCAGTGGAGACAGAATTTAAAGGTAGACCTAAGAGCGAGACAGTACCAGGAAGCACAATTCGCTCACTAGTATTAACCTTATTGGCATCATCCAGCTCAAGCGCAGAGATGCCAACATCCGTATGGTCCAGAGTACGAGTACAGAAATACCGTCAGAGGAGAGGCACCAAATCTTATCTCAATTCCAGAACTACACCTATTCATCGAGTCCAAGTAGAGCTGTTCACCAGTCGACAAATTGGAGGATCGAATTCTCCGGTTAGCCGAGTGAAGATGGTGAAGAATTTTTCAGTCAGTTCAAGGGATACTGTGATGATCGAGGAACCAGAATCCTTGATAGGGTAACATTATTACCAGAAGTCCTGGAGGGTAATGCCCTATCTTGGTGGAGGTGTATCAAGAAGTTTGTCTTCACCTGGATAGATTTTGAGAGTAAATTCCGGCGAATGTTCGTTTGCGAGGGAGTTATACCGTTGGAGAAGTTCACGGAAGAACGTCGAGATATCAAGGTCGAGGTAGAGCATCTCAAGTACGAGGTCGAGGTAGAGCATCTCAAGTACGAGGTCCAAGAGAATTGTCAAAGTCAAGCAGTACAAAGTCCAGGTCCAAGTACAGAAGAATCAGATGAAGTTCCGTCTAGTCCGGTGAGGTCACATGAAGTTCTGTCGATTGAAGTGAAGTTGGATGAAGTCCAGTGTGGTAAAGTCTCGTCTTGTCAAGTAAGGTCTAGTGAAGTTCATTTAAGTAAAGCTTAGTTAAGTCAAAATTCACTAGAAAGAGCTCAATCAGAGAGAGCTCAGCTTGCAAAAGCTCAGTCTGAGAAAGCTCGATCTAGTGATTTATCGTCTATTAAAGCTCCATCTAGTAACTTTTGTCCGGTTAAAGCTCATTCTAGGAAAATTCTGTTAATAAAAGCTCAGTCTGGTAAACTTTATCCGGTTAAAGCTCAGTCTGGTAAAGTCTTGTTCAGTGAAGCTCATCCTAGTAGGGTTCAGTCAAGTAAAGCTCGAGTTACTGAAGTACAGGGTCATGAAGTTCAGTTTTTTGAAGTAACGTCTGGTAAATTGAAGCCAAGTGAAGTCAAGTACAGTAAAGAACCGTCTGATAAAGAACAATCAAGTAAAGTAGAGTCAAGTAAAGTAGAATCATGTAGAGTAACTCCCACTAGAGTCAAGTCGAGTGAAGTATCGTTATGTAAAGTAAAGTTAAGTCAAGGAAAGTCAAGTAAAGTCAAGTATCGTAAAGTGAAGTATAGTAAAGGGAAACCTTGTAGAGTAAAGTCAAGTAGAGTCCAGTCACGTATGGGAAACTTCGAGTCACGTAATGTTGACATGCTTCTAAATAAAAGTAAAGTAAAGTATCGTAAAGTCAAGTTTAGTAAAGTGGAGCCTGGTGGAAGACGAGAAGACTTATTTGAAAGCAGTGTCGAGTTACATGAAGAGAAATACCGTCAAGTACCGTCGAGTAAAGTAAAGTCGAGTAAAGGAAAATCCAGTAAAGTGTCGTCAAGTAGATTAAAGTTCAGGGGAGAGTCAGGAAAACGGTTCAAGATTACCAGATTGAGTTTGATAGAGAAAAGACTGCAGTTCCGTAGACGTGAGTGGTACTGGTGGAAACACAGGCTGAAGATCCTGAAGACTGACAATTCCTAGAGTCAAAAAAAAAATGTTGATGTATGAAGTATGGGTTATGAGTATGGGTTATGTGTGAGAAAATGCTGTAAAGACAATGAAGTTCAAGTTGAGAGTAGAGGTATGGGTCATGAAAAAATAGAAAAAAAATAAGAAATTTCAAGTAGAGTAAATTGGTCGAGACAAAGTATTAATTTTCAAGTATAGTTCACGTAATTGTCCAGAAGGGCTCCTCTTGAAAAAATTAAATAAGGGGCGTTGTGACGAGTGAGAAATCACTCGTCAACTTAAGTCAAGCGTAATGCGGTAATCGAGAGTAGGGGACATCGGTTCCTCATCGCGAATTAAAGGTAGACGAAGGGAGTGGGAAAAATTGCCGAAAACTCGCGTAGGGCGATACACGTAAGTGTATCGTCACTCGTGTGGGAGTCGTGCTCACGTGAAATTTACAGTTAAAGTTAAAGAAAAAGAGCAGAAAATAAAGTGAAGAACAATTGTAAAGTGACGACATTGTCGAGTGAAGAGAACACTGGGAGTAGAGCTGCAGATACAGTAATTCCTCGTCAAGTCCAGTAAAGTGCAGTTAATTCAAGTCACGTCGAGTCAACGTAGCAGCAAGTTCCAGTCAAGTCATCAAGGTCAGATCCACCCACTCTCATCGCCCTTCTGGCCCGTTAAAAGTTAAATAATATCGTAGAATCATTGTAATTATCGTCGAGTCAAGTTCTGTCTAATTGAATAAAGCAAAGTCATCATATTTTCATTATAAAAGTTGCGTTATTTAGTCATTTATTGTCTCACTCAAGTAAAAATCAAGGTGAAGTACAGGCCGCAAGGAGTATCGTCCTCCTTCCCCCCTGAGATTACAGCTAGCTGGACTGTTGGTCGTCAAGTAAATTTATTTATAAGACCAACTGGCGCCCAATTTAAGGTAAAGATAAAGTAGAGCCAATAGTTCCAAGTTTAGTCATTTAAAGTAAAGTTTCAGTAATTGAAGTTCAATTAAATAATTGCGTCAAACGTCACAACTCTTTTTGTAGTTTTTGAAATTCTCCACAAAAAAGGTTGTAGAAAAATTTCGTTATCTCGCTCAGTTCCCAATATATATTATTCCTAAACCGAAGGATGCTGAAAAAAAAAGAATACAGTGCACGTCTCGAACAAGGCGGTTAAGAGTCTTGTAGGGGAAGGCGATTCCTGGAATAGTTGTTCCCCCACTCCTGTTGCCAAATCAACGTGCAGTGTTTTAGGTCGTGGTGTCCGCAATAAGGCGTTCGGTTACAGAAATAAAAAAATTAGGAATTTTGGACAATCAAAATTACACTTCAATCTTTTTTTATCAAGTTAGTTATGAGTGCACATTGAAGAGAGTAAATACTTTTTGAATTATTATAAATAATAATTACCCCTAATGAAATCAACAATAATGGTAAAACACAAGATCCATCAATGTCAGTCAATTTTTTACCAGAATCTTTGAATATTTTGTATGATATGTGAGAAAAAAAGTATTGAACTATCATTTCTTTACTCTTGTGAAGAATTAAAAATAAAATCAAAGTTGAAAGAAAGTTTAATAATAGAGAAATTATCTAAAAATATTTGATTTTTTCTTTTTCTCACTAACGCCTTATTCAAAACATCGGAACCTAAAGAACCGCGCTGGAGTAGAGGCCCGACGGTGGAGGAATTCACTCATCGCGAATATAAACATTCCGCCTTATTCGAAACCACCTTATTTGGGACGTGCACTGTATCAAGTTTTCCCACGAAATTTATTTCATTCAATCATCAATTACCTTTGAATATCTCAGAATCTAAGCAAGATAGGGCGATTTTGCATGAAGCTTTTTATGTAGAGATTTTCGAGAGAGCTACAAAAAAATGGAGGCAAAATCACTCTATCTCGATCAATTTTCGAGATATTCACAGGAAATTATGATTGAAAAAGAAATCGATTCATCTGAATACTTCATAGTCGTGGAAAAAAATGTTATTTCTTAGTGAACAAAAACCAATATACTGTAGGCAGGTATTCAAATTTTAAATGCTTAATACCTATGTTTATTGTACAGCTAACAGACCTGTGCATTTAGTTGTTTTCATTTAATTTCTTACCCGCATCCACTTACCATTCTCACAACTATTATCTCTTGTGAGAAAATACTAATAATTTATCTCTATCGATCCGAATAAGCAACAAATTTCACTTTTATCGCACGTGGATTCCACCCACCCTCTTTTGCACTTGTCGAAATTTAAATATATCTAATTAGGTATAATGATATCGAGAAAAAAATTCTGTAGTGTGTAATCTCCGGTTACTGAACGGTATTTTGAAAATGATATAATCGGATTGTGATGAGAAAGCAATTGTATCATAAATCTCGTGCATCATTCAAATATTTGGGGAGGATGAATAAATGAAATTTGATTCTCAATACGTAATGCATGAACTTCAGCATTGTGAAAAAGAAGTTTCACTTCTTACGCGTGGCATTCCACGCACCCTCTTTTGCTTCCGAATGGAAGCATTGTAAACGCGATTTTTTTCGATTTCGAGATTTCATCGGTATATGACTCAGAATGTTCCAAAACGCCAAGAAATGACATTTTTAAAAAATGTCTGTATGTATGTGTGTGTGTGTGTGTGAGGGTGTGCCGGATATCAGCTCATTGCTCCGGAACGGTATTACTTGGTGAGCTGAAAATTGAACAGTACTTTCCCTTCCCATGCTAATTGCTCTCAGTGAAATTTGAGCGAAATCGGTTGAGAACTTTTCGAGAAAAATAAAATTTCCGAAAAATCGTTCTTTCGATTTTTCTCCGCGAAAAATCCATTCACAGCCTCCACTCTCAGCGATGAAATTCATCTCATTTGAACTCACAATTTTCACTCGGGGTAAATTTTGCTGCGATTCTTCGTTTGCGGATAATTTCAATTACAGTGTTTTTTATCCTGAATTTCGTATACATGATAGCTCGAAAACTATTTGACTTAGACTTCAAATTTCGTCAGTTTGTGCATCTAATGAACGAAAAGTTTGGTATTGAAATTGGGTGAAATCGCTCCAGTAGTTTCTGAGATATTGGACAAAAACCATTTCATGAAAAGAGGTTATATCTCGAAAAATATTCAAGCAATTACATCCAAGTTCAGCTTAAAGGATTCATCTCAATGAGCCCCACAAATGGTGAGAATTTCAGATTTAAAAAAAAAAGTCTCTTGTAAGAGTTTTCGATAAATTAGTTTTTTCAAAAGTAACAGTTTTTCTTAGCTTTCTCCCTAGGAACACTACTATTTTTTATTTCACCATTCGAAAGAAGACAATTTTTTCTACAAAATGAGTACCTTTTCTTCTGACGACGATCAGAAAGAATAGAAATCGTATTTGAAACCTGAACTTCAATTTTTAAGTTTTATCGTAGGAGCTCAGTTTTCATCTAATATTGAAAATTTATGTATCATATGACATTATTGCAATTCAATCGATTATTGTAAGCTAGGACTGCAGGTCCTAAGATTGAATCCTGAACAGATCGACACGGTCTGGAACAATATTCGTAGGAGTGTTTGAGTGCGTATTTGTCGTAAAAACGATGTTATTTTTTTGGGCAATGGGATACATGAATAGCGATTTGATGCAATATTGATGAGATTCCATTCGGAAGCATTTCGACAATCGAATTGGCAACATATGAAATGTCGCACAAGGAATGGGGTTTGCCAGTAACGCACAAAGAGTGGCACTCCTGCTTGTTTTTCCGTGAAGTCCTTCACCCCTTAAGAACTTATTCATTCATATTACCCTGCAAGTCTCATCCTTTATTTCTCTATCTTCTTGAAACAAATCCACTCGATTTTTTTGACCGATACAAGCCCTGTGACTGAATCAACGTATTGTAGCATCAGTAAAGAATATAATATGTGACTAGATAGACGAGGTTCCCAAATTCGTGTGATAGGTTCTCGGTTCTAGTGGAGATGACCTTACAATAGCTGGAGAACTCGCACCCCCTCGTCACGTAATACTATTCCTTTTAATAGCTGTATTATTTTCACCTGCTACGAGATGACAAAAAGTACCAAGAACCTTCATGAGACAGTGACTCTACCAGAATATATGTAGGAAGATATAAGTAAAAAAATAAAATAAAATTTAAAAAAACTTGCTGACGATCGACGATACTGTTATCGGAAGAAAGTTTTGGTAAGTCGAATTATAATAAAATTTGATGAAAATGAAACCGTCTGCATATTTAGTTCAGATGATCTGATGTTTTATAACAACTCGATCTAGTGGAGAAAGTGTCAATAGCATCAGGTGTCCTTAGCCTGCACCTAATCCAATTCTTATCAAGCAAAACTAGTTGTGAACAATTCTTATTGCTAACATAATGCTGGACAAGACGAGCTGAGGGTGAAATGGACCAGGACTTTCTTCGAAGTAACGATCACTAACTTATGTTGACCGAATGTTGTTGGCTTGAAAAAGTTTTTGAAGTGAAACTTCTTATACGAAGTCCTCGCGTTGAACGCTGTTGCGTTACTTTTTCACGCTTTGGTGGTGGGGGAAAAGAAAGAGAGAGAGAACGAATGTGCGCATGCGCACTCGTATCCCTGCAGCATCGCTCATCATAGTGGGACTAGCGAAGGGATCGACATCGGCTTTTTTCGACGTCCATGCCGTGGGGCAGTTTATATTGCTCAAATAATCTTTGGCTTCGGCATGCCTCGTGTGTCGATTCTTTCGTTACACTGCAAATCCAGGGGTCTCATTTTGTAAACACTTTTGAGACCCCAAGAGGGTCTCATTCTGAGACACAATGGCGGCTGAGCTGGTGAATTTTGTCGATAATGCAGGGATAGGATTCCCCAGCTATGCAAAATAACGCTCGATGTTAATAATATAAAGAATTATAGAATTAAATTCTGAAATCCGCGTAATGATTTGTTGATAATCAGAAAAAAATTTGAGACAAAATCTTGTGGCGTTCGCTAGAAAATTATGTTATCTTTTTCTCCATTCTCCTTTCCACTCATAGAATCCTTCTATACATCATCTGAAATACACTGAGAAAAAAAAGTGGTAAAAAATATCAAATGTTTGTTGCTCCACTGATCCTTAAAAATTTTTTTTTAATAATTACAAAAATTGTTGAATTTTGCTCATTCAAACAAATCAATTTTCTAAATTTATTATATTTCGTTCATCTAAACAAATCACCTGTTTGAATGAAAGAAATTCAATAACTTTGTTAAATATTTTGAAAAAATATTTTCTAAGGACCAATGGCATAAATATTTGGAATATCTGAAAAACTAATAGGTTTCAATTTTTCTATGTAACTTATTCTGTTGAAATTTTTTCTATAGAAATTTCCCGGCATAAGTTTTCTTTCCATTCTTTTTTAGTTTTTTATCGAGAACTTTTAGCTAAACGAGCCAGAGATTTTCAGTCAAAGAATTTTTATCAAAAAAAGAGACAGAATTAGTTGTATCAGAAACTCAGGCTATTGGTTTTTTCCTATTCCATTGCTTTATTCTAAATGATGCTTGGGAGAATCGTGACATTCTCAATAGAATCGAGTTCGTACGATGACATTGATTGTCACCGTACGAACGAATTGAGTTCGAATCCTGAGATAATTTTTTTTTGTACTAAACTGGAATTATGAATATATTTTCTTCATTAAGAATAATTTTATTAGGTATTCTTTATGAACATTCAACAGAATTAATTTTAATTTCACAGCAAATTAAATGAAATACATCACAATCTGAGAGGAAATGGATAAATATGAAGGGATCTTTTTTGGAGAGATAGTGTCTTATATATTGATAGTAATGGCATTTTCTTTAATTAATAACTTATTTGTTCAACAAAATGTTAAAAATTGTGAGACGTGCGCTAATTTCATTATTATATAGGGGAGAGCCGGGCAGAATGGGATAGGGCGGGCAAAATGGGATAGCCAATTTTTTTGCGGGAGAAGAAATTTCAAAAAATTATTTTCAACTATTTTTTTTAACTTTCTTTTTTGGGGCAATTTTCACTGAAGACCTCAGTACACGTTTCGGCGGGCTTGGCGGCTCTTCATGTTCAAAACTCGATGGTGAAGTGTGGAACTCTCTGGCTCGAGGTTCCTGGATTTTTTTGAATTGTGTACCTTAACCAGCTAGAAAAAAAGAGAGATTAAGGTGTTTCTGTCCACATAGTCGAAAAAAAAGATGAATTTCTGTATAAAACCATTAATAGCAAATTTATACGACATGAAATTCTCAAATTTGATGAAGTGAATATGTAAAGAATGTAATGAGGAATAAAATAAGTCTTGGAAACAGAAAATTAATTGAAAATTGCAGATTATTCTGTGCTTTTTACATTCCTTCATTTGTTCAAGTTTTGAAGGAATTTTCAAAACCACAGAAAATTTTACAGTTTCCAACCAAATTCTTGTTTCCAGGACTTATTTTATTTCTCATTACATTCTTCACAGATTCACATTTATCAAATTTTAGAATTTTATCTCGTATAAATTGTTATTCTCGTATAAATTGTTATTCTCGTATAAATTGTTATTTCTATACAGAAATTCAACTTTTTTTTGACTATGCGGACAGAAACACCTCAATCCTTTTTTTTTTCTAGCTGGTTACAGATGTTACACAATCCAAAGAAATCCAGGAACCTCAAGCCAGAGAGTTCCACACTTCATCATCAAGTGATGAACATGAAGAGCCACCAAGCCCATCAAAACGTGTACTGAGGTCTTCAGTAAAAACTGCCTCAAAAAAAAAAGTTGAAAAAAATCGTTGAAAATAATTTTTTAAAATTTTTTTTCCACCCAAAAAAGTGGCTATTCCATTTTGCCCGACTCTCCCCTATATAATGAAGAAATTAGCGCACGTCACACAATTTTTTACATTTTTTTGAATAAATAAATTATTATTAAAAAAAATGCCATTACTATCAATATATAAGACATTATCTCTCCAAAAAAGATCCCTTCATATTTATCCCTTTCCTGTCAGATTGCGATGTATTTCAGTTAATTTGCTGTGAAATCAAAATTAATTCTGTTGAATGTTCATAAAGGATACCTAATAAAATTATTCTTAATGAAAAAAATATATTCATAATTCCAGTTTGATAAAAAAAAAATTATCTCAGGATTCGAACTCAATTTGTTCGTACAGTGACAATCAATGTCATCGTACGAACTCAATTCTATTGAGAATGCCACGATTCTCCCAAACATCATTTAGAATAAAGCAATTGAATAGAAAAAAAAACCAATAGCCTGAGTTTCTGATACAACTAATTCTGTCTCTTTTTTTGATAAAAATTCTTTGACTGAAAATCTCTGGCGTGTTTAGCTTGAAGTTCTCAATACAAAACTAAAAAAGAATGGAGAGAAAACTTATGCCGAGAAATTTCTACAGAAACAATTTCAACAGAATAAGTTACATAGAAAAATTGAAACCTATCAGTTTTTCAGATATTTCAAATATTTGTACCATTGGTCCTAAGAAAATATTTTTTCGAAATAGTTAAAAAAGTTATTGAATTTCGTTCATTCAAACAGTTGATTTGTTTGGATGAATAAAATATAATAAATTTAGAAAATTGATTTGTTTGAATGAGCGAAATTCAGTAAATTCAACAATTTTTCTAATTATTAAAAAAAAATCGTTAAGGACCAGTGGAACAACAAATATTTGATATTTTTTACCACTTTTTTTTCTCAGTGTATTTCAGATAATGTATAGAAGGATTCTCTGAGTGGAAAGGAGAATGGAGAAAAAGATAACATAATTTTCTAGCGAACGCAACAAGTTTTTGTCTCAAATTTTTTTATGAATATCAACAAATCATTACGCGGATTTCAGAATTCAATTCAATAATTCTTTATATTATTAACATTGAGCGTTATTCTGCATAGCTGGGGAATTCTATTCCTGCATTATCAACAAAATTCCCCAGCTCAGCCGCCATTGTGTCTCAGAATGAGACCCTTTTGGGGTCTCAAAAGTGTCTACAAAATGAGACCCCTGGATTTGCAGTGTAGTACGGCAATACCTGTCCTGTTACTGTTTATTTTCTATTATCAGTTATTCAAGAATATCTCGGAAACTGAGTGGGTTAGAGTGATTCTGCTTTTCTCCTTTTTTCTAGATCATTAATTTTTCGACAAGAAAGCTTGAAGTTCAAACTGCTCTATCTTATTCAGATTCCGAGATATTCTCAAGAAACAATTGACAAACAAACAAAAAAAACAGGAAAAGTTTTTTTTTGTTGATAATTTTCTGGGAATATGTCAGAAACTACGTAAAATAGCGTTATTCTGCTCCAATCTTTCTTCATAGCCTTGCAAATTCTCTACAGAAGGCCTTCAGGTAAAATCGTTGTATTTCGCTTAGTTTCCCAGTTATTTTCAAAATACTATTGACAAAAAGAAACCTACTTTGCTTGTTATTTGGATTATTTATTCCCGGAAGTTTTTTTGAGAATACTCAGAAACGGAGGGAGATGCAGCGATCTCACTGTGATTTTCTTTTTTGAGTTTCAAGACCAGCTATTAGAAAGGATTGGGTCAAAATGGCTTTACCTCACTGAGTTTCCAAGATATTCTCAAAAAATCATTGGAATAGAGTTACTTTCCTTTCTAAAATAAGTCTATCTTTTGTTATTTGTTTTTGATAAATATCCCAGAAACTAAACGAGATAGCGTGATTTTGCCCAAATCCTTTCTTTGTTGGAAATTCCAAGAGCTTCAGAAGAAATTGAATCAAAAAGGACGTTTTTCCGTTAGATTTTGATATATCTATCAGTCTATGTTCTGGTCTTCGGATTTTGATGAATGTCTCTGAAACCAAGTAAGATAATGAAATTTTTGTAGAGACCCTTTTTGTAGTTTTCGAGATTCTCTGCAAAAAAAAAGTCTTCAGAAAAATTTTGTCATCTCGCTCACTTTTCGAAATATTCTTGAAAAGAAATGGATGTTGAAGAAGAGAAAAATATCAAGTTTGTAGACAAATTGAGTGCTCTTTATCATCAATTTCCTTTGACTGTCTAAGCACGATAGGGTATTTTTGCACTGATCCTTGGACGATCAGCGAGAAGTTTCATTTCTGCCGTGCGTGAATTTACGCACCCTCTTTTTCATCACCACAAGCCATAGTAGAAAAGTATTTTAGAGCATCGCGTGAAAATAATGTGCAGGAGTGAGAAGTGGATATATCAGAAGAGAATCACCGATAATAGTCGCTTAAATATAGATAGTGCTTGTTACGTGTAATTCTGAAGAGGGGTCAACTACTGGGGTGGCATTGCTGATAAGATTGACAAATTCTTTTCTAAGTACTGCTGGTTTCGGTACTCCAGCTAGTACAAGCGAGAAAATTATTGTAAATTTTGTAACAGTATATGAGGTATTCCACGTGAAATCGGCGGACTTTTTCCTGACCTCTGCCAATTTGGTTCACTTTTCTTTGTATGATTATATCAAGTTCAAGAGACACCCCAAATTTTTTTCAGATTTTTCTACATAATCCTTGTTGAAAAAAAAATATTTTTACCTAAAAAAAAAAACGCCCACATTTGAAAATTTGAAAAAATTCTCAAAAATACGTAATTAAATGTAGAAATTGTCGAGCCATCGTTCAGGGTGGAAGTACGATTCTTTCTGTGTTTGAAGAGCCATTAATGTTGAAATAATTTTGAAAAATTCGAGAAAAATTCACTTTGGGCATATAATTGAATCCTTTGATTCACTGTTAGATTTTTTGGGGAAAAAAAGTGTTTTGTACAAAGGCCTACAATGTAGTAATGTGTTGCAGGGTGTGTTTGTACTCTTTCCTGAAGGTTAATTCGAGAAAGATGGTTTGTTAAATAAAAATTACCAAGTATAAAATAATGATAAATGTTTATTCGTAATTGAAGTTACAAGCGGACTGTATTGGTTTGTCTTCAGACCCTGACTGACTTAGTTTTAAATAGTTCGACTTATATATGGATTGACGGAGGTGACGCCGAGAGGTAGAGGAAGGGAAAGGACTGTGACGTAAGCTGTTTGGACGTTCCGGATTGGTGAACTTGGGGGTTTTCCCGGGTGATGGGGAGAAGTTCGAGTTTGGCTGCAGCTGCTCGGAGTTGAGGTACGCGAAGGGATTAGGAATTGTAAACCTAGTGGGAGGTTTGTTTTGGGTACACTTGATGATTGCAGTTTTATTGCATAGCAGATGTTGGATAGAAATTTGAGAAAAATACATTTTACAATAAACTGAAGTAATAAAATTGGAAAAAACCCAAGCAGCTGAATATTTGTGTATTGTTCCGAAACTTATACCTAGAATATTACGATTATTAGTTTTTCCCCGTTTGGACAGGAACAAAAAGGCCCGGATATATTTTAGGAGGCATCAGCGGACCAGATCCGTGCTTTAATGATTAAGTTTGTTGAATTTCTTAAGTGAGTTATGGTATAAGATTTGGAAGTTAGGTCCCGATTAAATTTAGGGAGGCATCGGCAGACAATATCCGTGCCCAAATAATTATTGTAGTCATAAAGTGTTTAAAATCCCGGATAGCGTGCCAAAAAATAACCCGGTCGCGAGAAAAAAAGTACTAAAAATTTATTCAAATTCCCGTGTCAATTCGAATGAAATCGCGCAAAGCGAGGTGTGAAAAAAACTAACAAATCATAGATTTGAACAAATTTGCATGATCTTCCGAAATTTTACAGGTTCATCGAACTATCTTCTGCTTTACAGGCCGATTGATTTCAGAGGATACAAAAACAAAGGTGCTCTAATTTTGTAACGACGATCGTGTTAGTGTCAATATGCCAGGCATGAAGGACTATGTTTCTATCCGAGACGAAGATAATAAGCGAGTTCATATCCAAAAACGATCAGTTCTTTCGAACCTGAAAGAACTGTTCAATTTTTTTCGAGGGGAAAATCCGGATTCAGTGATAGGTTTTTCGCTGTTCACGTCCTTACGTCTCAAGCATTGTGTGCTAGCAGGAGCTAGTGGTACTCATACTGTTTGTGTATGCTCAATCCACCAGAACGCTTAATTAATGATGATAGCTAAGAGCTTAAAATTTGATCAGTGCTTGATTGTTTTTGTTGTCTAGAATCAGTGTTGATTATTCTGTGGATTTTGTTGCACATATGAAGGAATATCCTGCTACGTTTCTTTTTTTTTATACGAAGTCACTTAATCCTCTAACACTGAAGTCGGACAAACTCGTACCCGTGGCGCTAGAGTGGGGATAGCTAATCGCGTGCACTCTGAGTTCCCACTACCTCAGGTTACGAGACTCAGGCCCGGTTATTACCGTGATACACATGTCTGATGGGTTCCCTCAGTGCCCCTTCCTTTATTATTTGAATAGTCTTGGATTATCTTCCTTTTCGAATCATTTCTAATCATGTCGAATGAAAAATTATAGAAAATGGAACGTGGAAACTCAAAATTATTGACTAACAATAACATACCCGATAAAATTTCAAAATAAACAGTAACCTCATGGTAGGTACAGTATTGCTTGCCAGAGCTTATGGATACACACCAACGCAGTTATGTGCCGCCCGCTTAGCAGGCCGCAAAGTAGGGGAAACGCCCATAAGCGTTAAAGGGGTAAGAGTTCTCACGAAGGACTCTCGACCATTGTATCGACCATACACTGATTGCCTGGACTTCATGACATGTTCCAGCTCATCACCAGAGTGTTACTTTGGAACGTGCACTGCTTGTCCCGGAGTCGAGGTTTTGCGAGGTTTTTGAAATACTATACGAAAATGGAATTGACAGTATCACATACAAAAATTGGGTTTCAACGCCTCGTACAAGTCTCGAAACCACCGTCAAAGAAACATCTGATTTCGTTGTTGACTTTTGTGAAAAAGTCAACACTCTTCTGCCACATTCTTTCATCGCAAAAGCACAATCAACTTTCGTGAAATAAGTGAGAGAATCTCTGAAAGATAATGAACTTCTGGTTCAGTGTGACTTTGCCAAAAACTACGCGTTTGTTGTGCAATGAACAGCTCCAGGGTTCCATTGGAACAATAACCAGGCCACGATATATCCAGTTGTCGTCTACTTCAAAAGCAAAGATGTTATTGATCACAGAAGTTTGGTCATTATATCCGATTGCTTAAATCTCGACTCAATCACCGTTCACGTATTTTCCAAAATTATAACTGACTTCATAAAATCGATTGATGTTGCAACGGAATCTAATAATTCCGTTGGCAGAAATGCCCACCTTATTTGAAGGGGGAAAGAATTCAATTCTTTCTCTCATTCAAATATTCGCGTGCTACAGTTGGGCCGATTCTCGTGCCGCTCTGTTACTGAGCGACAGCAACAGAGCGCGCACGCATCGCCTCAACCGGACACGCCACCATGTTCTCACACATGGCGACGTGAAACCAGTTGCGTCCGGGACTTCACAGTGAGTACAACGAGTGCCGAACAGTGCTGAAAAACACGTGCAACACAAGGGAATAAAAGAACGATAATTAGTGCAGTGTTGTTTGAGCTGCCCCAAGCGTTCTCTTACGACCCCAGAGCAACCCCAACATCACCACAAGGACAGCCACTGAAGCTGAGACGAGGAGAAGCAGACGCCGCGGGAAGTTAACCCCAATCCCTCCACGCCAGGGAAAAAGCACCCAAAGTGAGTCATTTTCTTTTCGCTGACCACGCAGTCAATGTAATTACATTTGTTTGTCTCGGGAAAAATATTAATTCTCGCGGAAGAATTATTTAACTAATGACATAAGTAGCTTCACGTCTCTAGAATCCACCCTCCGAAAGGGTTGTGCTGTGCTCGCGAATATTTCCCGGCATTCTTATTGTTTTCCGCGGATTTTCAGGGCGTCGAGAATGGAAGAGTCCATTATTGCGCAGGGGTGTTAGGCCGTTGGCGTCAGCCCAACTCTGCACCCTCGCGTACACGGCTTACGCAACTCACCCCTGGGCCTAACTCAGGGGTCAATAGTGATTGTCGCATGGGGCTCGGATATCTATTGTCCGAGAACCACCCCCCAAATTGAATAGGGTTCCATCCCTTGGATTTTTCCCATGATTTGGGGCGATACTACTTGTCGCGTGGGGCTCGGATATCTGTTGTCCGAAAACCACCCCCAAATCAAATAGGGTTGAGTCTCTCGGGTTTTTCCCAGTATTTGGGGGACAGGGCTAATAATAAGGGACGCTTGGATATCTCTTCTCCAAAAACCATCCCCTAAACCACAATCGGGAAATCCTGTTGATTTCTCGTGTGATTTGGGGAAGAAAGGTGGTGATTGAGTGTCGTGGGATATCTCTTGTCCAAAAACCACCCCTGAACGACAATCGGGAAATCCTGTTGATTTCTCGTGTGATTTGGGGAGGAAAGGTGGTGATGGAAGGTCTGTGGATATCTCTTGTCCAAAACCTACCCCCAAACCCCATTTGGAGAATCCAGGGGATTTTCCGTGAGATTTGGGAGAACAGACTGACCATCGAGGGGCACTTGGGTATCTTTTGCCCGAAACCACCCCCAAATCATACTCGGGGACGCCACTCGGCTTCTCGCAGTATTTGGGGAGGACTTGCCCTAGCTGATAGGCCCTTGGGTATCTTTTGCTCAAAACCCCCCCTAAATCACCCTCGGGGAGTTCTATTGATTTCTCGGGTGATTTGGGGTGGAAAGGCCATTAGCGAACGTCCCATGGGTATCTCTTGCCCAAAACCACCCCTGAGTCACAATCGGGAAATCCTATTCATTTCTCGGGGGACTTGGGAAGGAATTACGCGGGTTGAAAGACTCGTGGGTATCTTTTGCCCAAAACTACCCCCGGACCTTCTTCGAGCCAATCCTCGGGATTGTTCGCTCGATTCGGGGAGGATAGTCAGCTCGTGGCGAATTCCCCAGAGGCGTTCGCCAAAACCACCCCCAACTCCTCCAAGATCACGTAAGAATTGGGGTTGTTCCCGATGAGGTGAGGACTCTAGTGGAGAGTCAAATGAAGGAACCACCCCCAGGGGTGTCTTCACTCATCCGCCGTGGTTAGGAGACCACCCCTCAGCACACGCAGGATGGACGACATGGACCGATGGACTTGCGCCCCCCCCCTTTTTTTATCATCATAGTTATTATTAATACCATTATTATATTTTGTATTTATTATTGAAATTCAATAGTGGAACACGTAAGGACGATCTTTGTCTTTTATCCTGAGTCTACCCTAGTGTCCCATCTTCACCTAAGAATCCACCCCCTCTCTCCACAACCGAGTACTGAGCTGCCGGGGGGTGTTCCGTACCCTTCCACCCTCTTTAGTTTAGGTTAAGGTTTCCGTTACGTTTTAGGTTCCCGGTTCCGTTTAGGGGATGATTAGGTTTAGGTATTTTGATTTGTTGGCTGGAGTATTCGCGGTGTTGGTCCCGCCAAATCAGACCAACTGGCGCCCATTTTAGCCCCTGCGGGGGATGTTTAGTTTTAAGTCGACAAGAGGGTGGGGAAGGGATGAAGGTGTTGGCATTTTTCTCCATGTTGAGAAATGTCACGTCACAATGTGACTGTTTCCAAAATCTATCATTGCTCCGATGGTGCACCACAGCAGTTTAAGAATTATAAAAATATTCTCAACTTGTATTATCGTGAGTCTGATTTCGGCATCTATGCAGAGTGGCATTATTTCCCCACTGCACATGGCAAAGGAGGCTGTGATGGCGTTGGTGATATTGTTGAGAAGATGGCTGCTCGTTTGAGCTTACAACTACCACCTGATCGTCAAGTCACGACTCCACAAGAATTACCCAGCTGGGCCTCTCAACCAACCAGTTTGCCGAATATCGTAGTCGAATTTTCTCCGGAGGGAGATTATGATGTGGCAAAAGACATGCTCGAGAATTGGTACAAAATCGGCAGACCAATACCGGGAACTCAGAAGATCCTCTGTGTACTTCCTCAAGCAGATGGAATTATTTTTGTGAAGCCATTTTCCGCTTGTAAAGACCACAGATCTCATAAGATTTTGGAAGACACTTGACTTTTTTTTCATGAACAAAAATGACATTGAAGTGCTGTCTTCTAATATCAAACAAAACAAATGGATAAACACTCCTACCTACTAAAAACGTGACCATAAATTTTCTTCGAGAGGCTGGCTGGTCTGCAAAGAGTGGAACAAAATGAGAGTAGGTTTCTCTGCAGATTGAATATTTTGAAAAATAATGCAACTAATCGTAGAGGGTCAAAGTCAAATGCCATCGAGTTAGTAAGGTAAGATCGTTTTGAATTCGAATTAATAGCAGGTCTCTTCAGCTGCTAGCTGATCAAAATTCATATTTGTAATTTGATTATTCAGAAAATAGCAAGGAAATTCGATTTTGATACCAAAATATTGAAGTATCTGCCCAAAGTGAATTTTTCTCGAATTTTTCAAAATTATTTCAACATTAATGGCTCGTAAAACACAGAAAGAATCGTACTTCCACTCTGGACGATGGCTTGGAAATTTCTGCATATCATTACGTATTTTTGATAATTTTTTCAGATTTTTAATTTTGGGCGTTTTTTTTAGGTAATAGTATATTACACCACAAGGGCAGAAAGTTGAATTTCCGAGGTGAAGCTGAGGGCAGCATATACGCAGTGCAGGGCATTCAACATTCTGCCCACGAGGTGTATACGATTTTTCTCCATGCCCGGCTGAAAGTACGTTCACTGTTTAAATTTTTTTAAGTGACATAACTCTATTTTCTTCATATTTCGATCGATTTTGAAGCAGAAAGTCAAACTTCCATGCATTGATAGAAATGCACGAGCGCCCTCAATGACAGCGGGAGCAAAAATTCATACACGCGCACCGATGCCGGAAACTCTCACTGTTATTTAGCAACGCGTGTTTACACATAACCTTGAAGCTCAGTTGAAATTCACTCGTGATTTCATGTATTAGTGAAATTTTCTAAATTTTCTAAATTTATACTAATTATTGACATTGATAAAAAAAATAGAAATATCTGAGCTGTCGTCATCTGATGAGACTCCAGATGTAGGAAAGCTTAACTGAGACTTTGAAGAAAAATCAACTATACAAACAGACACGCTGCTAAATAAATCTGCTGACAGATACTCGTTAGTTTATGATGCTTACAGAAAATGGCAAGCAGAATATAAAAGTTCTCTGCCAAATTCTGGAGAAAGTGACTTGATTGTGTACTTCCAAATTTTGATTCAAAGATTGAAACCATCAACTCTGTGGAGTATTTGGTCGATGTTGAAGCACACGTTGAAAATCAGAGACAATATCGACATGACCAAATTTCACAGTTTGAAAAGTCTATTAAAAAAATAATTCTTAAAGTTACAAACAATAAAATCTTCTGTGTTCAAATGGTCTGACATCGATGAGCATCACACGAGGTAACATTAATATCCAGATTTTTCCATAATTCCACTTTTCTCTCTTCCGCTATCATAACTAATAAATAATTTTATTGATTCAATTAGATTGAATTATTCATTCATCTATTGATGCCTGCCCCGACATTTGCAGCACGAGCGAAGCGAGTGTTGCTGGTCGGGGGCAGGCATCAATACTCACTTTATACATCTGGAAAAATTAGCACATTCATCCATTTTCAAGATGAATCAATTTATCTAGAAACTTTATATCCTCGTTTTTTTTCATCTCAGAAAAGCCGAGAGGGAGAAAATTCGTTCGAAAATTATGAAAGGCCAAAGTTCCAGATGGGGGTTTCGATTTTCTTTTCACTAACTGTTTTTTTTTGCACTGTCCAGTTCAAGGAAGAGGGAAATTTTTGAAGGTTACTCATCAGAAACGTTTTTTTTTTATTGAAATTTAATTATTAAAAGTTTTGCTTTTTTTCTTACTGATGTTATTAATGTAAATATAAGAGAAACGTAATAAAAAAAATGTATAACATTTGTTAAATTCCAAATAAACCTCTTACTTTCATTATGAGTACAGTGCAATTATCTTATTTACTATAAGATATTTAACGTAAAAACTTATCCTATTATTCATCACGAAGCTTTTTTATTGCATATTCTTTTTTTCCACTGCTCTCATAATCAATATTTGAATAATAAAAATTGTTGATAATATTTCCGTGAAATACACAGCTCTCATATTTATTACCCGGATTGCCGTTCATGGCCGACTTTGTTGGAAGGGATTTGCATGACTGTTGATTTGCTTGAGTTTTAGCTTCTTCAAATTCACTTCTTTTTACCGGTGGTTCATTCTTTGATCCTTTAGAGAGAACTGAAGTCGGTGATTGATTCTCTAATCCTTTAGAAAGAACTGAAATTCGTGGTACATCTTCTGATCTTTTGGAAATAACTGAAATTGATGATTCATTCTCTGATCCTTTAGGAAAATTTGAAGTTGATGGTATATTCTCTGTCCGTTCGGATAAAACTGAAATTGGTGGCTCATTCTCTGATATTTTAGGAAAAACTGAAGTTGGAGGCTCATTCTCTGATATTTAAAAAAAAACTGAAACTGGTGGCTCATTCTCTGATATTTTAGAAAAAACTGAAATTGATGGCATATTTATAAAATGTCCAGGTCGTATCGATGGCACATTACAAGCTGCAAATAATTTCTTGCGTCCTGTTGTGAAAGAAGGCTTCAATGATTCCGGTACCTTCACCTCAGCCGATTTTCCAATTGCAGCTACATCCACATTTCCAAATTGAAAGTCATCTGAAAAGTTATCGTATCGGGGATTTTCACGTGTAGAGTCTTCATCTTCATTGGTGGTGATTACTTCAATGGAACAGTTTTTATTCGTTGATGGTTGTGAATTTGATTGAGGATTGGGCATAGTTTGATGGATTGTGTTTTCATAAATTCTTTCCCTGTTCTTCATTGAATTTTCAAAGTATCCTGTAAAAAAATTAATTATTGATAATTGAGACTTTCATAGGAAGAACAAGTATCATTTGAGTATATTTGCATATTGTTTGGATATTCAAGAGAGAATCGGCTTTAATAAATGAAAGAGTTACCTTCTGCTATGCCACTTGATTTCCATCCTCCTAATTGTTTGAGCATGGTGACATTTGCTCCCGATTCAGACAAAAGTGTTGCTGCAGTTCTACGAAAACAATGCCCAGTATATAGTTTTTGATTTTCCAAGTTTAAATACGCAGCTATAGACTGAGGTGTTTCTGCGATTTTATTTCTGCCTATCGCTTGACGCTGACACTTTCCCTTCTGATACCGAATAAAAAATCTATCAGTAAATGAGTCAGGAGGCTTTGACGAAATGTATTGCTCGATTTTGGTGTAGAAAAGATTTCCAATTATGAATTGGCGTGGTACGTCATTTTTTGTATCGTTAATGGAAGCAACAAACTTGTTACCAACGTCTTCTACGTCTTGAACTTTGAGTTTGGTCAGTTCATCGCATCTGAGGGCTCCACAAATGCCAAAGACGAGGATAACCTCAAAATATTATGAAAATGAGGATATAAATAAATTAAGTAACTAATAGAAGTGAATGTAAATAATTACCTTTGAAGCTAAATACACGTAGTCTGGCGCAAAGTTCATAAATCTCATAATATGATCCCATATCAACACTGCAGATTTTTTTGGTTTGTAACCTTTGGAATCATTTTTGACTAGGCTTTTCAAAGTATAAAATTTAGTCATGTCAATCTCATCTCGCGAATTCTATGTTTTCTTTAGCATCGACCAGTTACTCCACAGAGATGATGGTTTTAACTTTTTACTCAATTCTTTGAAATACACAATTGAGTTATTTTCATCAGACTTTGACAGAGAACTAGTATTTTCTTTTTGCCAATTTTTATAGGCCTCGTAGACTAGGATATACCTGTCAGCAGATTTTTTTGGCAATGTTTCTGCTTGAATAATTAATTTTGCTTCTGCCTCGAAATCTTTTATTGTCTCTTTTTCATGTGGGGTATCATCTGATGAGAATGTTTGGTTCATTTTTTTTTTATTAATCGCAATCTTTAATATCAATTCTTGAATTGACACCGACACATGATATAGGGTTTTTTCCCGACTAATTTTCCCTATCTCAAACCCTCCACGATTATCCCCCCATTCACTCCCACCATCCCGCACACTCACTTAAATATACGTAAATGCCCATGGGCAGAAGCTATGTATCTCAATTTATGTTTAATGTGTAAATAATTATTGTACATTGTATATAGTCATGTTAATAAAATCTTTAAAACTCAAAACTCAAACACCGACACATAAAGAAAGATTACTTTCAACTGAGCTCTGAGGTTATGTGTCGAAGTGAGTTAGACAGCAGTAACGAGAATCTCTCTTCTTCTTCTTCTTATTCCATTTGGCTATATCCCCATAGAGGGGCAAGTGCCATATCTTCTCTTTCTTTCGTTTTTTCCGTTAGTATGTAGTGGATATGCCCCCTAGCGGAGGACTACCATATTATTGCTAAGTCTATCCTATATTGGCTTATTACTTCCGAACTGCCAAGATTTGAAAATGTCTATTCTCCTTGTCTTCTTCTATTCGTCTCTTTTTTTCTCTTTTTTTTTCCCCCCTCTTTCTTTTCCCTTTGATATCTGGTGCACGTGCTTGTTTTTTTCTCCCTTCTCCTTTGATATCTGATGTATCTATCTTTATTTCTTTTCTCTTCTTCCTCAGTATTCATTCGTGAGTTAAATTTTGTGTTCCGAAGTGAAACTATCTCGCGTTTGTTTTGGTTTTCTGTCTGTTTACGAATCCGATTTCCATTGTTCCTTTGTATCTTTTTTCAGCACTCAATTGATGACCTCAGCCAAAGTATCTACCGACATTCGAAAACAAATTCTTCACTAGAACGATGACAAATACTAAATTCTTCTCTTTCGTTCAATTTTACATGATTAATTCCCTTTTGAATATCGCAAAAACTCAGATTTTCGTTGAAGAAGCAAACGAAGAACCAACTTCGAACATTCTTGATGAATCTATGCTAAATTGTCAGACTTGTAATTTCACTTTTCACTTGATTTTCTTTAAACCGTTATTCTTGAATTTTTCTCACTGTGGAGTTCGCCGGTAATATTTAGAATCACAACTGGAGCGTCTTTTATGAAACGAAAGTTTAATGAGAGAAAAGAAATATAGAAAAGAGAGAAAGATAAGATGTAGAATAAGGTACGTTCGGGTCCTATGATAGAATACCTTTTAACGGAACAGCCGAGCGACTGTCCCGCTTGACGGCTCCCAGCGAACTCCAACGAGAATCTCTGTATCGGATAACGGCGCGCGTGTAAGTTTCTCTTTCCACTGTGGCAGAGGGCGCGCGTGCAGTGCATGGAAGTTAGACTTTCTGCTTTGAAATCGATGCAGGAAGTACGTACTTTCGGCCGAGGTATGGATAATAAATATTTTTCTGTACACTGGGACGAAAGTGAGACTTTCGGCCCTCGCTGCGCTCGGGCGTAGGCTCACTTCCGTCCCAGTGTACAGAAAAATCGTATACACACCTTGGGCAGTAAGTAAGAAAGCCTCAGAGCACACACTGTTAAAAAAGTTTGTAATTTTCAAGTAGCAATATGAAGTAATTCCACCAATTGTTGATGAATGCGGAATTCACGTCCCAATAGTCTGTATATTTATAAGATTTTTCACTGAATATTAGTATACTGAACAAAAATCATGTAAATTCACTAAATTTTGAACGTCACGGACAAATACAATAGAAATGTACCGTGATGATACTTGTTATTGGATGCGATCGCATTTACATGAATTTTGTTGTGTAAAAGTACAAACTCTGTTCGTCAATCGTATACACCTCACCTCTTCAGGTAATATTCACATTCACTGTTTAGTGAAATTGCAAATGATATTTAAGCTTCACTCATTATTTGGTGGAGCATTAGTCTAATTGCATCTACTCCACAATTTTCTTCAGATTCTTCAGTGAAGGCTTCCACTTTGAAAGAGATTCCGGGATAAGTTAGTCCACGATTCCGTTTCACCTCGAGTTCATTTATATAGAATTGTCAAAAATGACGAATCAGATGATGTAATTTTATTTCAAATCTTCGCTGCCGGGTTTCAGAATTTCTTTTATTGAATCCGTTGAGCATAAAAATAGTTTTCTATAATGAAGAAAATATATAACATTTCTAGGTATTGAATTCTGATATTAGGAGAGAGGGCGGGGAAATGCATTTTTTTCTTCAGCATGAACAATTCATTGCTCTTCAACACGTGCTAAGCTCCGTATACCTGAGTCATAAACGCCCGGACAATTTTGGACTTTCCACACTTCGCTTTTGTTTGCAATCAATACTTTCTTCTGCGATATATCTACCCCTCTATCCTCATTCCGTTCCCCCCTTCCCTTACTTCATAAATACAAATTTTCGTACTTCAAAAATATTTTCAGTACGTTGAAAACGTTCAAACTAGTCGGTATTCTGTACAACTTTTCATTGTAATTTCGTGAGTTTTGTCTATCAAATTTTCAAGAAGGATTCAGTGAAAGTGAGTTCATAGAGAGAAGATTGACTATGCTGAATTACTCAGGTATGTATTGACCTTGATTCTGTATTTTTCGAATCATTCGAGAATTTCGTATATAATCAGGGTATAGCAGCGGGTTAACATTATCAGCTTAACGTTCGCATAAAATGCCTAGCACTAAATTGTTCAAAAGACTATTCTGTAATTTCATGTCAAGTGTTGAGTATCATACAGTGCGCTATTCCCGAATTGAAAATTAATTAATCAATTTTGTAATTTTGGGATTTCAGAGTTTTTTGAACATCAATCCGGCAAATGGAACGAAGCTTATCAAAGGAGTAAAACGCTGCACCACATCATTCGATGTCAAAGTTTGGAAATTGAGTGTTGCCTTAGGAGAATTCCGAAAATGCATTGAGAGGACATATTGCACGGAGACATAATGCCAGAATTATTGAAAATCATCAGTATAATTATATTTATGAAAATTAAGAATCCTTTCTGCGTCTGGAATATTCATGCAATAAAAAATATAAGTATCCAATAATCCACTAAACTTTTCATTTTTAATTCATAAATCCCTGCATGATATAGAAATATTGATTTCAATTACGGTTATGGAAAATTACAAACATCTTGTCTAATCAAGGCATAAAATGTTAGTAAATTCACGAACGATACGTGCTATACTTTTACGAATTTCTCGTCAGTTTGAGTCATAAAGCGTTTGTAAATTCACGAATGATATGTATTGTACTTTTGTACGCCTCTTGCTAATTTGAGTGACAAAATATTTGTGAATTCACTAACATCATGTGCAGTATTTTCACAAGCGTGCTGTTCTTATAATGCATTATTATCTTGTATATTTCATTCAATGTTTTCCTTGAATCCTGCTTTATTGAAAATGTTTGTGACAATGGACAGAATTTTTCTAACAGTGCATGTTTGTTGACCTCGGCTTCACCTCGGCCAACAATTAAATGTGCTCTGAGACATTTCTTACATTACTGCCCTAGGCATGTAATATACTATTTTTTTCAACAAGGGTTACGTAGAAAAATCTGAAAAAATTTCGGGGTGTCTCTTGAACTCGATATAATCATACGAAAAAAACTGAACTAAATTGGCAGAGGTCAGGGAAAAAGTCCGCCGATTTCACGTGGAATACCTCATATACAACAATTGCGCTTACATTCGGCTTTCGCGTAAATGTGATGAATATTTATCACTGCTGGTGCACATTCCATGTAAGTTAAATTCTCTCCTTTACAGTGACTGAATCCACCTAAATTTCATCTCAGAAATTGCCGATTATCCAGGAATTCATATACTCGCTTATTGCATCCAGTACTTCTGTTATTGTGCAACTGAAATTGACTACATTCATGATTAAGAAAAAGAAATACCTTTACTTGATGAAATATACGAAGAAAATGTAATGGGCGAAGCATCACAATGAATATGGAAAATATGTTATCGAAGAGTTTGGAAAACAAGCGATGTTTTTCATCATTGCCTTCACTCCTTTGGTGCTAGGTGTTTGTATTATGTACATGACTCAACCTCTCGTACGTGAGTTTATGCGTTTTATGGAACAAAATATAATCCATGTGCAATCAGATTATTTTTTTATTATTCATTTTTTTCACTATGTTTAGTTAATATTGGATGAAATGAGACTGACAGGCTTTTTCCAGTCCCTTTTCGAGTCAATTTACCTATTTATATTACGCCCTGGTATGGAAAATTGCTCTCTTCATAGTTGTGAGTATTAATATTAATTAATTACACGTGTAAGAAAATCAGGACGAAGTTCTAGTGCATGTGCTGACGGATCCTGCTCAACCCTTCGTTGATCGCGTGGTGGACGGGGCACCGCCGGACATTACTCAGCCTATAGAGAGTTACTTCAGTGCAAGTGAGACACTAAAAAATACACGACCAACGGAGGGTTAAAATTGGATTGATAGGCTGATTCATTTCTATGTTTTGTGACGTAATTCTCGAGCCGAACGGTATGCTCAACAATTAAGCACGCTTGAAAGCACCCAATAGCCAAAAACAAAATTTACAAACGAAACCAAAATCCAAATGGGCGCCAGGATGTATCTCAACATCCGATCAATCTTATATTGATCTAAACAACAACAAACCAAAAATCAAAATCTAATCATTTAAACCAAAAACTCAAATAGTCCCTTATTCAGCACGAACTAGTTCAGCCTCCTCTCAAGGTCACTGTTATGGGTTTAAATAAAGAGCATTAAATAATTTTAAACAAATAATTTCGGGGATAAACTAAAATTTTCATATAAAAAAAAATAATTATTGAATTTATAAATTATTTAATCCCAGCGTTAAATCGGCGAGTGCGCAGCACAATAAAAAAAAATCATAATTTTCATAACATAAAACATAACTTCCGACAACTCATAATAAATAAACAATTAATTACAAACAAATTCTTTAAAACTCAATTTAAAAAAATAATAATGTCAATCAAAAATAAAATTTAATTAATTAATAAATTAATTGATTTATTAATTGACCGTCCAAATCAAAATTTAAATCAATCATATCAATTGAACTAATTCAAAAATTCCATGGTGCTGCCACCTACAGATATCTTTCGCAACGAAACGAAAGTAACTAAAACTTCCCTAGCAAAATTCCCTAGGTGTCATGGCCGACTAAACGATATGTCAACAAATGAAATTAATCAAGTTAATTTCATAAAAAAAAAAAATTAATTCACAAAATCTTTTTTTTTAGAAAAAAAATGACAAATAAAAAAAAAATACAAAATCAATAACATTCTACAAAGTGTGATGTGTGGAGTCCACACGTTGGCGTTGTAGCGAGTGACAGGGAGACTCGAACTGGAGATCTCTCTGAAGTGCCAGGTAAGCAGTCTCACGGAGCTCAGGTAGTTCAGCTTCTTGAAGAAGCAGTTGGAATACGTTCGGAACCGTGAGAGTGCTTACCTTTGCATTTTGGCTTCACTGGGGGGCTTGGAAGACACCAAGCGGGGAAGCCAACGGCACTTCGCGCTGAGCTATGAGCCATTAACGAACCGTCGCGTTATCGAGTCAAAAATCCGATTTGTGTATTCACTAGTTTATAATATACGATCTTTCATTATTACAAGTGTAAGTGATTGGGATTTTAACCCTACACCCCCCCCCTATCCTTCCTACAATTAAGCGAACTCCCCGTCAGCTAGACCAAAGTACAGAGCAGCCGAGAGTCAACGGGTCAACATCGAGTAGACAGACTCAATTCGTCACAAAAGTCGCGAGACTATAAAATTCTCCGACAAATTACAATTAATTAACTTTGGCCACGACGCCAAAATGTCCGTTAATTAATTTTTAATTCACGACAATAAATTTTCCTAAATAAATTAAATTCACAAAAAAAAATATATAATTCGAGAAACGATAACGAGAGTTCGAACTATCAAAAAATAAAAATGTTTCCAAAATTATCAAATAATTTCGCCGATAAATGGTAATCGATTTCGCGACGTCACCACTAAGTAGCGTCATTACGCTAAAAAAAATCAAATTCTCGACTCGCGAAATTCAATTACCGTACAAAAATTGATTAACTAAAATTTGCTCACCAGATTATTTCACAATTTAATTTCCATGAACAATATTTTATTAATTCAATTATGCGACGATTAATCTAATTAATTCCAATGAATTAATTAATCTTAAAACCTTACAGAAATGGCGGTTAACAAAAGTATCCAAAATGACACGACAAAACATGTGTGTCCAACACGGCACACCAAACGAGAATCAGCCGACAGCAAGCGCTGTGCACCGGCTAAGGCGTCTTTTCCGGGAAGGACATTCCTCATTGGTCAATCCCGAAATACGTCATTTAATACAGCTTAACCTGACGTTAAGTATTTTCCTTTTTCAATGACGATAAATTCCAACGAAGATAATTGAGAAACTCCAAGTCGATGACATGAGAGTTGAGACAAATTAATTTGTCCAAGGATGCAACGAAAAGTTCATCAAAACGTCTCAATTAATCCTTCCGATGAATTTCGTCATTGGCGCCAAAACTTTTCTCCAATTAACCAACTCCACAGGTAATGTCGATTTCCTCATCATCATCCATCTGGTGTCTCCCTCTTCCATTCGTGAGACATCAACTCAATTGACGATAATGCAATGAGCGTTAATATACAGAATTAACCAATCGGCATTAGTTTTACATAATCTTTACTATGATTGAACTCTCGTGATTCGTTTATTTTGATTCTCGGTTGGTGGTGCCAAAACTATTGAAATTCAAAATTAATTACGCGCCCAGACGATAAAAAATAACGTCGATCGAAATATCACGTTACAGTTTATAAGATTTATTTAAGATTCATGGGATATTGGAAGGTTAAAAAGAACAGTACTAGATGATTGCCGATTCGCGACGTTTCACTCATTATTTAAGCCTCTTCAGGCTCTTGACGTTTTCAGTATTTGAGTCAAACTAATCCTGAACAGTTTCATGTAGAGGACCAATGACATTGCACATTAATCAATACAAATATACAAAAATTACAATAAATCACACTTTGTTATTGCGGCTTCCCACCATCTCAAGTATTCAATCATCTAGTATTGTTCTTTTTAACCTTCCAATATCCCATGAATCTTAAATAAATAAATAAATGTTAAAATTGGAGTTCGATTCTAATGGAACAATTCAACTAGGAAGAAAATACAGTAGAAAAAACGATCCCAATTGATTCGTTCCTCAATGATTAGAATTCCAATATGGAATCAGATAAAAATGAATAGAATTCCAATATATTCATGTATTAAGTGCTCCGATTTATCCCTAGCATTTGGGTTTCCACATATAGCACTCGAATTAATTTGAATAATATTTTTCTGATGTACTTCAGGTATCAGCTCTTCTTCATACGGGCATTTGTTACTTCTGTTCTGCCAACTTTCTCGCTTTAACAAATATATTTGTAACTGGACAATTCAAAAGTCTCAGGATCAGATTGGAACTACTCTTTGACTCTCACAATCCACTCATTGAATTTTATGAGGAGAGTGATACTATCCAAAGACTGTATTTTGCATGGAGAAGTATGATGAAAGAGGCACTTCATGTGTTCAAACAGTGTGTCAAACAGCATTAAATACTCATCGATCTAGTTAGGAATGTTGAGGATATATATTCATTCGTGAATCTCGTACGAATAGTTGTCTTCAGTTTTCTCATTTGTCTTGTTGGATATCAGCTCATGATGGTTCCTAAATGCAAATGTATATTTCAAAAACATTTCCTTTAATGGACAAGAAAAAATTATAGGAAAATTTGATTACAAGTATATACTGAATATGAAAGTTGTCAATGAAGAAGTTTAAATGCAGTTATCGACTGGTGCAAAAATGTATTAAAAATACTGGAATAGTATATTACGTTACAAGTCGTGGGAGGGCTATTTTCAGTCACTCGGCTTCGCCTCACGATGTAAACCTCACAATCTTCAAAAATGCCCTCCCCGATGGGTAACGTATATAGTTTCACTTTATTTTGTGTGGAAATGAGGTTGTGGAGAGCGCAAAGTGCTCGGTAGAGACCCATTTCTGCACAGAATCAAGTAAAAATATTTGGGGAAATCATCTGTGGATAGTTCTTGAATTATTGATGTTTAACCCGTTGACTGTTTTTGTCCACTATAGAAGACATTGAGTTTCACGCTCCAAAATTTAGACCAGTCAACAATTGTCGTTGACTCATTCCAATTCTAGGGCGTGAATCTCAATGTCCTCTATAGTAGACAGAACAGTTAATGGGTTAAAGTAGATCAATAAGACTTCCCGTTTCATCAACTCAGAAACGGTATTGAGGCAATATACAAAGATTTACGTTTGTCATTCAAGTTCGATGTTTTGAATAAGGCGTTAGCGAGAAAAAGGAAAAATCAAATATTTTTAGATAATTTATTTATTATTAAACTTTCTTTCAACTTTGATTTCATTTTTAATTCTTCACAAAAGTAAAGAAATGATCGTTTAATACTTTTTCTTCACATATCATACAAAATATTCAAAGATTCTGTTGAAAAATTGACTGACATTGATGGATCTTGTGTCTTACCATTATTGTTGATTTCATTAGGGATAATTATTATCTAGAATAATTCAAAAAAGTATTTACTCTCTTCAATGTGCATTCATCACTAACTTGATAAAAAAAAAGATTGAATTGTAATTTTGATTGTCCAAAATTCCTAATTTTTTTTATTTCTTCAACCGAACGCCTTATTGCAGACACCACGACCCAAAATACTGCGCGTTGATTTGGCAACAGGAGTGGGGGAACAACTATTCCAGGAATCTCCTTCCCCTACAAGATTCTTAACCGTCTTATTCGAGACGTGCACTGTAATTATCTAATGAACACGAATATGAATTTCCACGATACAGAAATGAAATTTCTTTCGCGAAAATTAACTTGGATGGCAATTCAGTAATTCTGTTCACCATTATTCGTCGGAGCAAGTTCAGAGGAAGCGCAGTGCTTAGACATGAACTGAGTTCAAAGAAGAAGTTATGCATTGAGGTGTATGTCCTGAAGTCAAGTGACTTAGGTGAATCTAGACTTTATTTCATGTCATTACAATTATGGCGTGCACCCTTTGCATCTTTCCTACACTCTTTCCAACTTGAGGAAGCAATAACTCAATTAGTAAAACATCAGACATGTAATCTGTAGGTTGGGAGTTCAAACCTAGCTTGTACATCTCCTATTTTTTTCGAAAATTTGATGCCTCGACAATTTCTCAGTTGTAAGTCTGGTGATGTTCAATATTCTGAATGGTGACTTGTACTGTGAACATCGATAACTTGAAATCTATTAACAAATAATTATTTCATATATTGCTCTTGCATTCTCGCTATATTTCGGTGCCAATATGATACCGAATTCAGGCTTCTTTCAAGACATCTTGTATATTTCCTAAATTCTTATCTACACATTGGAGATAATATAAGTTATTCACACTTTAAACATACTTTATAGCTGTATTTCCATTCATAAAAGCAATGAATGTTTCCGCTATGGTCTCTCACTTTTTCTCGGCTTAAAATCAGTATTCCATACATTTTGATTTTGGAAAAAAGGATATCTCTACAGAAAAATTAGATCCGGACTGTGAACGTGGATTTTTTAACTGTATGGTTGGCTGGCCTAGCTCTCAGCTGAGATATCCATTGCGCATTCAACTGCCTAGACCTACACATGCGGCTGCATAGATCTACGCATTTGGGATCTTAGTGGAATATGGTGAAGACAAAACGATGTGTCCGGTCTAGGGAATGGTCCTGGATCGATGCGTCAGACTCTGGGGAATTCCACTGTACTCATACAAAAAATTAAAACGCTAACGCTGCATGAATTGAAAGAAACGTGAATTGATGAGCAATCCTCTTTTATGGATCATGAATTCAATGAATCGTCAATAATTCATTGAATTCCAGTAGATACGGAACGATGAATTCATTCATCTCATCTGAACGGGATGATTAAAAAATTCAAGACATGAAAAATCATGGGAAAGTTCCAGCATATTAACTAACCAATTCGATTAAAAATTGTATTTATTGCGTTTATTAATGCCGTAGTAGAAAATCAAAACGAAGGGATATTATTGTTTTCATTCACTTTTTAAGAATATCTTAAAAATTGAGTGTGGTAGCGCGATTTTGCCGTCCTTTTTTTGTAGTTCTCAAAGTTCTCTACAAACGAGCATTGAGGTGAGGAAGGAGTATTTCCATTAGTTTCCGAGATATTTAATCGAGAGTTGTAATGAAGATCAGTCGATTTGTTCTGTTTTACTTTTTCACTACTAAACTCTTATAGAAACTGAAGCGATACGGACTCATGCCGTTAAAGGGGGAGGGGGGGGGGGGGTAAGGGTTTACGTGTGAAAAAAAACGCTTTTTTTACGAATTTTTTTTAGACGTATGGATTGAGCAACTTTAGTGAAACCTCTTGAACATCATTAAGTATGGATTCAACAACATGAAGTAATTTTTTTATGCGAAAATATCCACAAACAAGCCGGTGACGGAGCTTTTCTGAGAACGTCTATTGAAATAAACGATTTGCGGTGATCACTGTATCTCAGCTGGAAATTATCAGGAATAAAAATCCATTGAAATTTAGTCAAAGTATCATTAAATCCTCCCCCCAACGTTCTCTGATTATTTTTTTTTCATTTTTAAATTTTTGGTGGTCATTTAAAGTGAAAACTGCTATTTTTTTACAAAAAATTGCGCCATTTTGTGGCACAATTTTGGTGGAAAACCTCTTTAATGTAAAAAAAAAAATAATCAGAGAACGTTGGGGGAAGAATTTAATGATACTTTGACTAAATTTCAATGGTTTTTTATTCCTGATAATTTCCAGCTGAGATATAGTGATCACCGCAAATCGTCTATTTCAAAGAAACGTTCTTGGAAAAGCTCCGTTGTTAGTGGATGTTTTCACATGAAAAAATTACTCAATGTTGTTCAATCCATGCTTAATAATGTTCAAAAGGTTCCAATAAATCTGCTTAATCTATACGTCTAAAAAAAAATCGTAAAAAAAGTGTTTTTTTCTCCACGCGTAAACCCTTACCTCCCCCCCCTTAAGAGAACCAACAAATCCATGGAGTGAGCAGGTACTAGTTCCTGAGCAGCTATTAGGTACTTTACCTCACATCAGAAAATGGAATCAGGGAATGCACCACTCATAGCTGTACCCAGGGATACGATAAGTACGTGGTTGTGTGACAGCTTCAACCCGAAAACCACAGTTGAAAGCACCTAGAGGAATGGCCGATTGCAGATGAAATTCGCTTTGGATACGACCTAACTTCGCTCACTTTCTCTGGGTGGGAATTTCAGTATGTAAATTGATTGTTCTTACTCACATTCATACCTGTAACATACACCTGTGCTGACAAGTAAACTATGATGGTGAATAGAACGCCGATATCCCAAAAAAAGCAAATAGTGGAATATCAAGATTCGAGACTAAGTACCTGAACTGATTGTGTGTCGATAGTTAGTCTGGATATTTATGGATTCTGATTGAGCGAAGGGAAGCATTCATACCTTCAGAGGCAAGAGAGGTTCTTCCGAAAATCAATTCGCTCTTTCTCCTCCGAGGAAATTCATTTTCCGTTGATATCTGATCGGTTCCATCTCGTATTCGAACATAACTGCCGTCAGCTCCCGCCAGCTTCTTCCAATGAGTTGGATATGGCCTCTGTTCCGTGGCCTGACATGATGTACTTTGTCGCTTGCCCTCCAGTGGTGATAACCAATTTGAGTCAAATTATGGTCACCAGGATAGCAATCAGAGTGGATTAATGAACCCGGTCCAATGTGTTTTTACACAAGCGGTAAGAGTATCTTAGTTGAACAATTAGGCACTGGGATGATGACTAGTCATCCGGTGTCTGTCTTAAAGCAACTAAATCGGTACATGGTTCCTTTCACCAATCTGCCTGCAGCTACTTTTTTCTCCTCATTGGCTAGACCCTTACTTGTGGATATGTGCCATTACAGCTACTTCTTCCCGCCTGGGGGCCTATTCTCGACGCATAGGAAACTGGTTCTCGTTGACAAAATGACATTCGTGAACGAATGAGAAAATTCGTACCAATTCGTTGACGAATTTACCATTCCCTCACGGAATGGAACTTCTCATACAGAGAGCTCACATAACCTATTTTTTGATTCCTGAAAGTGAAAATATCAATTGCGCCGGAGCATCATTTAAATTTTTGTCAGGGAAAAACGAATCAGGTTTGTCATCTAGTGAATCTCAAACTTCTGGAAAATGTGTAGCTGCTCGGTGAAGAGGACCATCGACCATGTCTCACAAGGAAGTGACATCTGTAAACAAATCGGGAAGTCATTTTGTCAACGAAACTCTTTCGTGTACGAATATTTCTTACGAATGAAATAGCCATGAACGAAGGAACTTCATTCGTTGACGAGTCCTGTTCCCATGCGTCGAAAATAGGCCCCCTGACCTCATTCCAACAATTTCTACAACTCCTCCCATACCTCGTTTTTGTTTCATTTTCTACTTCGCTAGTCCGTTGTACTAGTCTCACGGTAATTTTCGTAACCTGAATTACGAATTACGAAGTATTAGGTACTTGGCATAACTCGTCATGCCTCATTTTGAGTATTAAAATGAGATACGACAGAACTAGCATAGAAGTAACAGCTGAATAGTGATTGAATCTATTTTACGTGAAACCAACTCCAAGGCAAACTGAGAAACAACTCGATATATTAATTTAACCGGAAAAATTCAATCGTAACTACTAAAATTAATATTTTTAGGCTGGCAGAGCTATACTTTCCATTCTTCAAAATTTCTTCCAGTCTGGTAACTTTATGAGAAACTTTGTGGGAATAACAGAATAATGTAGAGATTTCGGAATATTTTTCTAGATTTTTCGTAGAATCCGTCACTTTTGAAAAAAATCCTCATTCATTTTTCTCTGCAGGTCAGCTTCGTCCCTGTTTCTCCTGTCTCGTCGAGACAAATCCATTTGATTTTTTTCATCAGAACAAGTACTGTAATTGAATCAACGTATAATAAAATCAATGAAAAATACAGCATGTGACTAGAAAAACGGGATTCTCAGACGCTTTTGACATGGTCTTACCTCCCGTGCGGTAAATCTCCCCTAGCTAGAATACTCTTTGTTCCTCGTCACATAGTGCTATCCCTCGTAATCGCTCTATTATCTTCACTTACTTCGGAACAATGGAAAGTATAGAAGACCTTCGCGTGACAGTGACTCTACGTGAATACACGTGAAAAGACAAGATACAGTAGAGAAGAATCGATAATGTCACTAGTTGTGGAAAAGTGCAATAGCTCACATTATATTAGGATAGGGGAGCTCGGGCTAAAATAAACTAGGATTTTTTGAGAGTAAAGTCCACTTGCTTCTGTTAGATGAACGTTCTTGACTTGAGAAAGCTCCTTGATCTCAACAAGCTATAATAAAAAAGTATAAAAGAGCGTCGCGTGAGAATGAATGTGTAGAAATAGAAAGTGGGAATATCAAAAGATAATCACCGATAATAGTCGCTGGAGTACAGATAGGGCTTGTTACATGCAATTCTGAAGAGGGGTTGGGAATCGAAGGGGAAAAACGAGTAGCACGCGACAAATTTACCAGACACTGCAAGTGACGCCATGGCATCAACTACTGGGGAGACATTACCAATAAGATTGACAAATTTCTTTCTGAGTGCTGCAGGTTTTGCTATTCCAGCTAGCAGGAATGAACGGATGGTTGTGAATGTTGTAACAGTGTATTCAACAATTGCGCTTGGATTTGGGTGTTGTGTGAATGCCATAGATATTTATTACTGCTGGGGCACATTTGATGTTAGTTCAATTCTCTCGTTCATGATGATTAACTTCCCCTAAATTTCATTCTCTAAATTGTCCATTTTTTAGGAGCTTGTGTATTCATTTATTGCATTCGGTACTTCTGTCATTGTAGAAGCAAAATTCGCTGCATTCATGTTTAAGAAAAGAAAATACCTTCGCCTGATGGACTATACAAAAAAAATATTGTGGACGGAGCATCATACTGAATATGGAAAATATGTTATCAAAGAATGTGAAGAACAGGCGATGTATTTTATCGTTAGTTTTACTTTTCTGGCGCAAAGTGTCTGTATTTTGTACACGGCTCAACCTCTCTTACGTAAGTTTATACGTTTCATAGAACACGGAATAATCCAGTCGAGATAATTGTTCTGTGCAATTTGATTATCTTTTTACCATTTTTTTCACTGTTAGTCAATATTGGACGAAATGAGACTGATAGGCTCTTTCCAGTTCCATTTCGGATTGCTTTACCGATTTATATTACGCCGTGGTATGAATTCATTTTTTCCATACAGGTGAGTATTCAAATGAATTGAGTACACGTATGAGAAAGTTAGGAGGGTGTTGTAGTGCTTTCGCTATGAATTCTGGTCAAAAGTGGAGTTTTCGCCGATTCTAAGGAAAAATTTGAATGGAAAAGAAATACAGTGGAGGAAATTGAGGAGATCAATCGGTTTTTTAACTACTTGTGGAATTTGTGGATAGAATTGGAAGCAATTGAATAGAATTTTGATATATTTATGTAACAAATTCGAGGATTCCCTCTTGAATTTTGTTATTGACATGTAGCACTTGAATTAAATTGGATAATATTTTTCTCATATGCTTTAGGTATTAGCTCTTTTCCATACGGGCATTTGTTATTTCTGCTTCGACAATTTTCTCGCTCTAACAAATATATTTGTAACTGGACAATTTAAAATTCTCAAGACCAGATTGGCAACAGTCTTTGACACACATCATTCAGTCATTGAATTCTGTAATGAGAGTACTAGTATCGAGAAACTGGATTTATCACAGAGGAGTACGATAAAAAGGGCATTTAATGAGTTAAAACGATGTGTCAAACAACATGAAATACTCATTGATCTAGTTGAGGATGTTGAGGATATATATTCATTCATCAATCTTGTACAAGTACTTGTATTCAGTTTGCTCATTTGTCTTGTTGGATATCAACTCATACTGGTTTGTAAATAAGTTGAGGAAATAGACTGAATTGCACAAAATTTATAAGTTATTTGATGCTTCTATTTTGCTATTATTTTGATCACTTCAATACGTAAATGAATGTGAATATATTTTTTATCAATTTTCACTCTCCAACCGTTGGAGTCTAACGTAACCCTCTTGGGTTTTTAAGCATTTTTACTTCCCTTACTCCCCTCCCCTCATCCCCAACCCCGTTGCACCGCATTACCATAAAAGGGGTTTTTTCATTCAGCTACTGACAGCTCATTCACAATTGACCGGACAGAGAAGGAAAATAAACAAATCAAAAAAATAAGTCAGACTAAAGAGGCATTGGCTGAACAGAAAAAAATAATTTGGAATCCGTGGATCATGTTGAGAAATTGAAAATCTTCGGATTTTTTTTTTTCACGTTCATTCTACTTTCATGCCATAAGCGATGCCCGAAAATACCTCGGTTCAAGATTTCAACAATGGACATTTGAGGCTTCAAAATTCTTTTCCTTTTATTTTATTCCATACGATCATTTTTCGTGAAGCTACAGCTTGTCAAAAATCATCAACAAAATGAAAATAAAATTCTGCGCCTTCAATTGTTCTGTTGAGAATGTATGAAACATATTTATAAATTTATAGGGGAGGGTAAGGCAACGGGGAACGGTGGATTAATGTAGACTGGGGTGTGATATGGAACGTGGGGGCGAATTGGGATAATGTTATAGTATGGAATATTGTATAAAAACTGATGAAATGAAATATTTTCGAAATTTTCATTGTCCGATCCCTCTTACCCCCCATGGAGATGAAATATAGATAAAATAAATATTGGGATATGAAAAATATATATAAGAAATATAGAAATAATATGGAAAAGGTATATAATTATATATCAAATGTATGTAAAAAATATATTCTCAATATCCAACTTTCGGCCGATTTTCGTATATATTTTACATATTTAGAATAGATATGAAATATATTGAAAATTTATCTCAGAATATATAGCTAATATATTGAAAATATGAAATATATCAAAAATATATCTTAGAATCCATTTATTTATTTATTAATCGTGAAAATGAACTCAGCAGCCGCGTCCAATAAGAGGGTTGGAAGTGATTATACATATGATTAACAAAAGGTAATGTAGACAACTTGGCGAATTCTTTCCGCTGCAGCATTGTCCGATCTGAGGTCACCCTGAGAGCAACCAGATCTGCCGGCACAGGTGTACTCTTCTTCATACATGTCAACTGTTTCGTGAAACGCATAGTACAATCGCTGTTAGAAAACGGTACCTCAAGAGGACGCGGAAGAGCCAGATTTGTCAAAAAATTTCCTAGCCTGGAGCATTTGGAGAAATCGTTCACCAGATCTGAAGCTACTTTAGAGATAAGTTTATTGATAGCAGCAACGTCAGCAGCAGATCTGATCTTAGCATCAGCCCCCGTAGGCTCAGGCATTCCATGTATAATTAAGCACTTAGAGCGCCAAGCCCGCTCCTCCACCTTGAGGCACAGCGTCATTATAGAAGGACTTTTTCCATCAGCGACACCAGTATTATTTACAAGAAGCCCACCACTTTGTCTCTCGGCTTTCTCAAGCCTTGACTCAACATCATCGAGCTGAATCTTAAACTCATTAACAAGGTCCTCAATTTTGGAGAGTCTACTCTCATTCTTCGTGAGCTTCCCTCCGACCTTATTGACCTTCGAGGTGATCTGCTCGGCAGAGCTCTCGAGTTTATCAAGTTTTTGAAAAAATTCATTTCTCATTGATATCATCAGGTCCTCAAGTGAGAATGGACGGAGCGTTGGCGAGTTCTGCCTGGAGCCACCCCAAGACTTGAAGGCGCCAGTGGAAGTCTGACCAGAAGAAGTGGCACAACCTGGGTGTTAAAATGAACCACACTCAGAGCATGCAACAGACTCGTTCACAATTCGGGCTTTACAGCGGACACACATCTTCCGTTGATTAGTGTCAGAGCCCGGTATATTCAAACTTAGCACCCCTCCTTTATGCGTCTTGATCAGTTGTCAGTATCAGAGGTTGCTGTCAATAACTGCAGGTACTTATAGTACAACAGACAAATTCCCAGGTGGCTCCAGTGAGGTGTTTAGAATATATGGTGGTATAACACCACGACCTTGGACTAGATCATATGAAAAACCACGCCGCAAAGTGAGGTTAAGGAACACCTCATGTATCACCCCGATGACAAACTGATTGTTCACTCAAGGAAGCTGATGATTTTATATTTATTTATTTATTTTATTTTATTCATTCTAATAAGACCCAACAGCCGAGGCTAATGACATGGTCAAAGTAATAATCATTTACATAGTATCATTTACATAATCATTTACATAGTACAACATGATTTTTTTTCTTTTTTTTTCTTTTTACTCTTTATTCTTTTGATTCTACACATTGCAAAAATAGGAGAGAGAAAGAAGTAGAAAAAAAAGTATAAAAGACAATTGAGCAGTTGATATTCACGCATACACACAATCCACACAAGATAACATTCTGTATATATAACACCTCTATCTCATACTCTCTACATAATCAGTCGCAGCCTCCGTGATACACTGCAAAGATGAGGACATGAAGTCCACCATGTCACCATATTTAATGAACATTTCATTAAGTGCATTGCAAGATCGATAGAGGGGGGAGGACAGTGACAAAATTGAATTAGGAAACGGAAGATAAAAGATTGCCTGGTTGCGAGACGCACGCGATGGCGCTCTGAATGGTATATTCCGGTTGTTCAGGCATGAATAAAACTGTAGGCTGAACCGCGAATGCTCGATAAATGAAGCATAATTTGTTGAGTGCCAAAAAAAAATAAGTAGATTAAGAAATTCACTAACTATTTACACTCGCAGAGTCATCTGCAATAAAAAACATATATTTTTTATATATCAAGTCAAATTATGGGAACTGGGCCCAGCTCTCATGATTTGGCTTGACATATAAAAAATATATTTTTTTCCTATTTTCATATTACTATTTTCAATATGTTTTTCATATATTCTAAGATACATTTTTAATATATTGTTATGTCAAAATGACGATAACTGGTGACAAGATTCTTGAATTAATTGAGATTTAAAGAAGTATTTCTATGAATCCCAAATTAAAGAGAATCCCATCAACCATATTTTTCCCTGTTTTAGCCCTAGCCTTTCGGCCAATAGACTGAGATTAGGGAGTCGAAAGAAAAACACGGTTATGTTTAATAAACAATAATTTGATTTATATTTTAACTATTTACGCGATTTTACAAAAACATAAAACCCTTTTGTCGACTTATTACTTTTAGTTATTCCGATTCAAACTTGATTAAAAATTTCACTTGTAATTTAATTTAAACTCTTCTTTATACGAACTCACTTGCTTTGAACTTGGAAAATATTTGTAATTATTTATTCGCTAACTAACTTTTTAGAATGGTTTTCCAATTTTGTTATTTCACTTAGTAATAATTTTCTCATTTTTCTTTTTCTCATTGTTGTAGACGTAATCGGTTAACACTTGTAAATTAATTGAACTTGACTGTTCCGGAGCTTAAACCAGACTAACTAAAAATTAAACAGCTCTGTAGTCCTCTGAATAATTTTTAAGGCGTTCCCTTATTTTTTTAAAGGGAGAGGAGTCTAAGACCAATGACGTAACATTTGGGTCTTAGATTTCCCTCTTAAAGGTTTTCTGGACCAATGCTTCAGGGTCACTCCATCCCCTCCACATGGTCTCATCCTAATTTTCTAAATGTAGGCGAACTTATGTTTTGCTTTGGGGAGGCCCGTTCTCCCCTCCACAAAATATCACTTTCGAAACTTCTCGAGTCAAAGAAAAAAAATATGTGTTCCAAATCATTTTCGTTAAATTTTTGTAGTCTCCAAAGTTCTGAACACTTGTAGAAACGTCTAGACAGTATTTCAAGAGAAAGTTTCAACGGACCCCCTGGACCAGATGAGAGGGTTGTAGAAAGGGAGAGACAGTGAGAGTGGGCCCGACGCCACTACGTCGTCTGTCACTTGAGAACCCGTACATGCTTTTCCTTTTACTCAAATTTTCTCTTCGTTAATTTTTTTTGTTACGCGTTTTGAAATTCGCATCTCTTTCCAAAAAAGAGAATTTTTTAAGTGAGACACTTGAGTAGACAACACAGTGTCTCTGAAATTTATTGCTAGCCCACAAAAATCGTGGGAAAGCAACCAAAATTATTCGCTAAAAATGTATTCATTTGTACGATATGTTGAATATTTTTTATCTATTCATTTACGAAAAATGAACGACTGACGGACGTCACAATATTTTATATGTTCAATATATTTTTTATATATTTTATATCTATTCTGAATATATAAGACATATACAAAAATCAGCTGAAAGTTGTATACTGAGAATATTTTTCTACATACATTTGATATATAATTATATACTTTTTCTAAATTTTTTCTATGTATTTTTTATATCCCAATTTGTATTTTATTTATATTTTATTTCCATGGGGTACCCCTCTGAGGTGGATAACGCCTGAGAGCGCCGATCGGGCGTCAGACTGGGGAGCCACGGATCCACCTCAGAGGATTAAGGCGGTTAGAGGAATGAATGACCTTAATGGGATTTTCTTGATCATTTTTTCCATCACAATTTCGATCAATAGGAGCAAGGGATTCGACATCCCGTGGTGGGTATTATTTCAATTATTTCCGGTCATACCATGGCTGTTGCTGAGTAACAAATAAAAGTTTTCTTAACGAATTCCTACACTCGGGGTATATAAGTGAGAATCCAATATGTTATTCTTTAATAGCTCCAGCACCTACTATTGAATTTTCAAGTGCTCGTATAATACTAAATAGAATATTATCAAATATCGAAAGTGGAGTCTGATACGCAGCCTCTTATGGGAGCCATGCGTAATGATACCTCAATTAATTGAAATTTCAAAATTGACCATTGACATCTGATTAAATGTCAATGGTCATCAGAATGTTCTTCGTAAAGTAACTGATTATAAAATCATTTCCATATAGAACGTTAATCACTGGTAAAGAAACCATTGATTCTGATGCTTATACGAAATACAATCCATTTTTGATTACTGGCGATGCTGAATCATTTTTTCATTCTCGAGTATAATAAACGAAATACTCTATTTTGATACAAGTGCATCGAATTTTTTAGGAGTGTGCAGATGGCGGTTCGGGATGAAGCCGAAGGTGACCAATCATACGAGCTGGAAAACCACGTCGCATCGGTGTCAAAAAAAATTTTTTGCCAGCGATCTTACCTTTACGAGTGGCGAAATTTTGATATTTAATATGAAGACTTGAAAGAGTTGAATTTAATTCAAATGAATAGAGTAAACTTCGTACAAAGGGTGTAATGTAAACTGGAGTAACAATGGACAATCGATGAGAACAAAAATGGTCACTGCCATGCTCACTTGGATTCTGGTTTTATGTATTTTACCTAAATGAACAGTCACACAAATTTTATTTAACATTTTACAGAACTCAGAATATAAGTACTTAAATTCGATCATCACGGTTCAGCTCGTAAGATTATGCTTTCTCTTAACAATTTTCCTTGCATCAACATGTGTGGGCTGTTTTTCGTTCATTGTCCATCGTTTGAAGACTTTGAATTCTCAGAGAAATTATTGCCTTCACTCCTCTCATAGAAATCCGTGCGCACCCAACAAGATTGGTGAGGGTTTCCAAATTCCAATTGTCTTGAGGAAAAATATTTCGGTCTTTACTTCTCCGTTGAGCTTCGAGCCCCCGTTTCTTCCAAAAAATTGCAATAGGAAAAAAGTTTGGATGTTGTATTAGATTATTTTATAACTAAAAATGAAGTGCTCTCGAAAGCTTGTGCTGTGGATTTTTTAATACCACCTTTACCTTCCGTCGATTTCTGGAGAGAACGAAAAAGATCAATTCAGGTGGAGTGCTCACCTGAGCTTCAACGACTAACGTTCCCACCTTCAAAGTCCACGCCGATATTGGAATTGGTGCTTCAGTAGCCCTAGTAACTCACTAGGACAGAGCAACGGGTACGATGAGGTTCTTCAGCTTGAGTGATTGGCAGCTTTAGGCTCCACCATGGGCCACCAACTTCACACGAGCTGAAAACTTTGACGAACTTGTATCAAAATATACTATTCTCTACAGTTATTCTCAGAAGAGATCATGCGAACTCAATTGAATTTTCTCTTTTCAGCCAGGAAATTCGACAATTAGACGCATGATGTTTGTCGTTTATTTAAGCGGATGTTTTACTCAATTATTCACATTCGCCTTCACATGCAACAATTTAACGATAGCCAGTGCAGAAATGGGCGAAGGCCCTTGGACTTCCAAATGGTATACAACAACGTGGTGTGAAGAAGGTAGAGCACTCGCAAGAGATTTGAGAATGATTATTATGAGAGCTCAACGTCCTTGTCGATTAACAGCATTTGGATTTTTTCCAGTTACTGTTAATACCTTCAAGTCTGTAAGCATAATAATATCCTTATTAGGCATCAAATTTTGTATGATATATCATTGTGTAATTGTTTGAATTTTGCAGATGCTCAGCACAGCATTCTCTTACTTGACACTCATGAGGAATAACGGGGAGTAGATACTGTGAAATCCATTCAATTCTTCACGGATATTAATTTGATTGCTTTTCCTGAAAATGATTTGTTATCGTATATGATAATAACCAGGGCGAAAGTGATCAATGATCCATAATTTATATGAATAAAGAGTAGCCATTGAATGGCTGCATCGTTCCTATGAATACGAGAAATATCTATTTTTCAAGTCCCAATTTACCTCTAATTCCTCTCAGTGGATCATTTTGTCTGGATGATCACTCAGTACGAGGCAACACATAAAATTATCGTTTCATATTATTATAATGTTTGCAAAGAACAATTGTACTAAGTGAAAGTAATTGCGGAAAATCTTTATTAGAAAATATATTATGATTTTTCTCTGATTTGTTAGGCTCATTCGTTGGCAAATATGAAACTTTCTGAACATTCGCACATACTACAATTGACTAATTTTTGATTGCTCATCACTGCATTCACAGATGCCAATATTGTACATCTAGTATAGTAAACTACATTACAAAATACGAGAGGGCCATTTTGGCGATTGTAAGGTAATCGAAAGTGCTTCACCTCCCGTGGAATGCATATAGTTTCACTTTCCTCTATCGGTAAATGAGGTTGAAGAATCATTTTAAATGCTTATGACTTGATGAATAATATGTACTGTGACGTAGGGAAGTGGGGGGAATCAAAAGACGGGCACGAACTCACGCAAGTGGGAGTGCCAGCGAGTGGGGAGAGGCGACAACGCGCAAGTGCGGGCCGCGCTGCGAGTATATAAGGAGCTCGCAGCACGGAAACAGACACTTGATCCCTGCCAACGGTGGAACCAACACCCACGGCAGCCAACGAGCCTTTCGGTCTCCACGGCATTCTCCTTTCCTTTTCCCCAGGCCCACGTGGACAACGAGTGGATAACTCCGCGTCACACAACGGCCTACGCACCCACATCTCTCACCATAAGACACACCGGTGATTCACCCACGTGTACCCTCGGCGAAGAGTCTGCTCCAAGCCGCACTCCCTCTACACGGTAACGGCTCCTGGCCCGCACCAAAACTTACAAGCAACGAGCGGTCCCTGCGCTAAATTAATTAGGAGATTATTCCAGACTCGAGCGGATACCGCCAGAGGAGAAGGGAGGAGCCACTGAGACCGAGGGTTCGTGCGTACACGAAAGGCCTGAAGCGGCAGTTGGTCAAGAGGAAAACACCGACCAAGGAAAGAGTCGGTAAAAAGGATATTAAGAAAAGAAATTTAAGATTACTATTCTGTAAAGGGGATAAGTGCTCCCCTAAAAAGGAAAGCCGTCCGCCAACTACAAGCAGGGATCGACACGTTACAAAGGGATATACAACAACAGGAAGAAACGATAAGGAACCTCCGGCTAGCTATCCCTATCGTGCAAAGAAATCTGGACGTCAAAACACCAGCTTTTGACCCAAGCAAAAAATAGCGCCCACATAAATATTTAGCCGACTTGAAGAATTACCTAGAGGTAAATGGGGCAATAATGACGCAACAAATACACAGCATCATCAACGAAGGACTGAAAAATTCAGCGAACGAATGGTGGTATACCACACAAACTACGGTAGAAGGGTGGGAAGATTTCAAAGAAAAATTCCTAAACCGTTTCTGGAGTCAGGAAACTCAGAGAAAGATAAGAAGAAACCTGTATACCGGTCGGTATAATTGGGACGGGGGACTATCACGAGTGGAATATGCGACAAGAGTATTCAACAACACAAAAGACCTCGGCATGGAAGAAAATGAAATAATCACAGCGTTAGGAGAACACTTTGATAAAGAGACAGCAAATGCAATATGGGGCTGGAAGATCAACACGCTAGAAGGTCTCATACAACTATTGGAAAGAGCGGATAACAGAAGGACAAATCCACCAGCCCAGAGGACAGAACAGCCAGGAGACAATCAGAATAATAAAGGAAAAAATTGGCAAGCACCGAAAAATGAGAAACCCCCAGGAACAAAACCATCCACATCAGGGCAGGGAAACTAATAACCGTTACCGAGGAAGAAAAACGACAAACTGTAGCTCACACGGTAACGGAAGCGCAAAGCAACCTCCTGCAAAATATAAGAGAAGAATTAATATCGGAGGATAAAACAGAATTAAGAAAAAACGAAGAAGAATACCCGGAAATAAAAATTTACATAGAAGAAGTCCAAACATGGGCATTGATTGACTCAGGAAGTCAAATAACGTGCCTATCCGAGGAATTCTACAATACCAACATACAAAATCTACAAAAAAGCCCAACCCTGCCCATAACGGGACTAAGAATAGTAGGGGCACTCAAAGGGAAAATGGGTAAAATCAACGAACAAATAATGGCCGACTCACAAATTGGCGGCCTAAAAACAAAAATTATCTACTTTATCATACCGGGGTTAATTCGCAACTGCATTATCGGCATCGACACCTTAAGAGATCTAAAAGCTAAGATAGACGTGGACAAGGGAATGATAACACTAAGGAAAAAGGATACAGAATACACACTACCCATTACGAGAAAGGAGATCAACCACCCGGCCAAACAGGGTCCCATCGAAAGATCGCTGGAACAGGAGATCGCCAACCTCAGTAAAAAATGGGGGGAATGTGAAATCAACTGCGTCGGTAATGAAGAACACGATGAGACCAACAAAACAAAGACGGAGATAACAGACGAACAAATTGAAGAGATGTTGAAAAAGGCAAAAAACTTGAATAACAGCCAACAAGAGAGACTAAAGAGCATCCTGATAAAACGTCGTAAAATATTCGACAAAAGACCAGGAAAAATTAAAGACTACGAGCACGAATTAAACATAAAAAAAAATCAGAAAATGGCAAAACCAAAGATGTATTCAGTCCCAATGAAACTACATAAAAAAGTGGACGAAGCCATCCAGATGATGATGAAACAAAACATTATACGAAAATCAAATAGCACTTATGTAATCCCGATACTCCCCATAATAAAAAAAAAACGGAGCGGTGAGACAATGCATAGACGCAAGGGAACTAAATAAGATCCTCGAGGACGACCCAGAGAAACCGCCGGACATACAGGAAGTATTCCAACGATGCACTGGAGTAAAAGTCATGACAACCATAGACTTAACAGCAAGTTATTGGCAGATACCCCTAACGGAAGAATCAAAAAAATACACGGCGTTCATGCATAGAGGAAAATGCTACGAATTCAATTACACACCGTTCGGAATAAAAACAAGTAACGTGAGTCTACTGCGGGGATTGGATATAGCACTTTACGGGATAGGAGATTTCTTCCTCAACTTCGTGGATGACTTCATCATCATCTCCAAAGACATCGACGAACACTTAAAGCACCTAGAAACACTATTTGAAAAATTTGAGGAAAAAGGAATCACAATAAACGCCGAAAAAATACAGCTGTTCGAAGAAGAAGTACACTTCTTGGGACACATCTTAAACGAGAAGGGCATTAAACCAGACCCTCATAAACTCCGCGAAATAACGGAATTTCCTAAGCCAAAGAATATAAAACAGCTAAGGGGATTTTTAGGCCTAGTGGGCTTTTGCACAAAATTCGCGAAAAATTACGCAGAAATAGCAAACCCACTATACGAATTATTGAGGAAAGAAACCCGTTGGAATTGGACACAGCCACACCAAGAAGCATTCAAAAGAGTTAAAAACCTATTCAAGGATCAAATAACGTTACATCATCCAGATGTAAAACAAGCAGAAGTGCTACTCTTTGTGCGTTACTGGCAAGCCCCACTCCTTGTGCGACATTTAATATGTTGCCAATTCGATTGGCAAAATGCTTCCGAATGGAATTTCATCAATTTTGCATCAAATCGCTATTCATGTATTCCATTGCTCAAAAAAATAACATAATTTTTACGACAAATTCGCACTTAAACATTCCTACGAATAGTGTTCCAGACCGTATCGATCTGTTCAGGATTCAATCTTAGGACCTGCAGTCCTAGCTTACAATAATCGATTAAATTGCAATAATGTCATATGATACATAAATTTTCAATATTAGATGAAAACTGAGATCCTACGATAAAACTTAAAAATTGAAGTTCAGGTTTCAAATAGGATTCCTATTCTTTCCGATTGTCGTCAGAAGAAAATGTACTCATTTGGTAGAAAAAATGGTCTACTTTCGAATGGTGAAATAAAAAATAGTAGTGTGCCTAGGGAGGAAGCTAAGAAAAACCGTGATTTTTGAAAAAACTAAGTTATCGAAAACTCTTACAAGAGACTGCCTCTGAAAAATCTGAAATTCTCACCATTTGTGGGGCTCATTGAGATGAATCTTTTAAGCTGAACTTGGGTGAAATCGCTCCAGTAGTTTTCGAGATATAACCTCTTTTCATAAAATGGTCTTCGTGCAATATCTCAGAAACTACTTGAACGATTTCGCCTAATTTCAATACCAAACTTTTCGTTCATTAGATGCACAAACCCACAAAATTTGGAGTCTCTAACTCAAATAGTTTTTGAGCTATCGTGTATACAAAATTCAGGATAAAAAACACTGTAATTGAAATTATCCGCAAACGAAGAATCGCAGCAAAATTTACCCCGAGTGAAAATTGTGTGTTCAAATGAGATGAATTTCATCGCTGAGAGTGGGGGCTGTGAATCAATTTTTCGCGGAGAAAAATCGAAAAAACGATTTTTCGAAAATTCGATTTTTCTCGAAAAGTACTCAACCGATTTCGCTTAAATTTCACGGAGAGCAATTTGCATGGGGAGAGAAAGTACTGTTAAATTTTCAGGTCACCAAGTATTACTGTTCCGGAGCAATGAGCTGATGTCTGTCACACAAACACACACACACACACACACACACACATACATACAGACATTTTTTAAAAATGTCATTTCTCGACGTTTTGGAACATTCTGAGTCATATTCCGATGAAATCTCGAGATCGAAAAAAATCACGTTTACAATGCTTCCATTCGGAAGCGAAAGGAGTTTATTATTCAAACAGACGCCAGTAACCTAGCGATCGGGGCTATATTAGCTCAGTATGACGAAGAAAACGAAAGAATCCCCATCATGTTTGCACACAGGATATTAAAAGGCCCAGAGAGAAATTACACCACGACCGAAAAAGAACTGTTGGCCATCGTATACGCTTTAGAAAAATTCCGAACGTATTTATATGGAAATAAAATAGTGATCACGGACCACCAAGCTCTGATATTTATGAAAACATGCAAATACCTAAATATGAGATTAACGAGGTGGGCATTGGCAATACAAGATTATGATATAGACATCAAGTACGTAAAGGGAAAAGACAATCAAGCAGCAGATATCCTGAGCCGGTATGAAGAAATTATCGATAATGTAGAAACCGGAGAATGGCCAATCATAGCAGCAACGGTACTAGCGCGGGAAATATCACCACAAATAAGACAGAGATTAAATGACGTCCAGAGAGAGCAGGAGTAAGACCGGAGGTGGGGAAGAGTAATACAACGAATAAGACAAGGAGAAGAATTAGATAAATACAGAATACACAATGGGAACCTGCAGAAAAGACATGAAAAATGGAAAACGTGTATCCCAAGCAGCATCCTAGAAGAACTCATCATCGAAACGCATGAAATCTACGGGCATGTAGGACCAAAGAAAGTCTTCAACAAAACGGCTGAACATTGGAGTTACCCACAATTACATAAAAAAATCAGACAAATATTAAAAAATTGCCATTCATGTCAGATTAACAAATATCCCAACCAAAGGCTATACGCAGCACAACAAAACATACTCACAGAAAGACCAAGGCAACTAGTGTCTATTGATATCTTCGGAAATCTCATCACGAGCACCAACGGGTACAGAGCCATATTGGTGACCATCGACACCTTCTCAAAATATGTGAAAATATACCCGATCAAAAACGCACGAGCAACGGAAATAATCGAAAAACTGGAAGAACAATACATCCCAGAATTAGGGAAACCAGAGTCGATACAAACGGACCACGGGAGACAATTCACAGCACACGCATGGAGCGAATGGATGGACAGACAACAGATATCACAAGTTTACAGTGCGGTAAAACACCCCCAGAGTAACATGGTAGAGAGAGTAAATAGAGAACTAGGAAGATTTTTTCGATCAATCCTACGACAAAAAGAAGAACCACATGAAACATGGGACCTGTGGATCCCAATAATCGAAACTTGTATGAATGAAATAACACACGAATCAACCGAATTCACACCAATGGAAATACAACTGAACACGCCACCTACCAACGTATGGAGAGAGTGGATAAACGATGCAGATAATGTAGAACAGGGATTACCATACGAACAAAAGTTGATCCTGGCAAGACAGAGATGCCAAAGAAAGGGAAGAAAGAGAGCGGAAAGACATGAAAGAGGACACAAGATACAAAATATTGAAATAAACACATGGGTGTTATTAGAAGCAAAAACCGACTGGCCAACACACAATAGGATTGTACCCAAATTCCTCGCGATATACGAAGGACCATACTACGTATATAAACAAGTCGCTGATGCAACGTTTATCCTATGGAACCCATTCAGGAACAGAGGAAGAGGCATGTATCATATAAACAGCCTGAAGAAATACTACTGGAAAAACGAAGAATTCCCAGAACAACGCGAAAGAATGAATTTCCCAGAAGGAGTGATAATACCAGAGCAATAATTAAAAAAAAAAAAAAATACACAATAACAGAAACTGGGTATCAATAAAAGGGACGAAATAAAGCCAAATCAATCAGTTACAATTTGGCAGTCACCATGGAGAGTCAGTGCGCGGAAAATAAAAAAAAAGTGGAACCCGGAAAGAACATAAAGCCAAAAGACGCAGAAACGCAAACAGAGGAAGGACCAACAGGACGAGAAGTAAAGGCAGGAAGATTCCAGGGAGGTACGGGATGGACAGCACAGGGAAAACAGACCCAAACAGTAAAAGGGCAAGTAAAAATAAAGAGAAATAAAAAAAATCGAATAGTCAAAGCAAAACCTTGGCAACCAAGCACAGCAACAGGTACACAAGGAAAACCAACGGAGAAAGAACAAAAAAAACCTCCCACGGCAAGTACTGAAATACCAGTGATGAAGAAGGAAGATAAATTGAAAAAAATCATTGAGAAATTAAAAATAAAGACACCACCGAAGCCAAGAGCAGCTAAACTGTGCTAAGAAGTCCCGGATTTGAGACAGTGCATGCGGAAAAAGACAAGACCTCAGATAATAACACCAAAGAGAAAGACAACAAGCGAGATAAAACAAAAACTCAACAACGAACTCAACAATGAGGTAAAACGAAAACTCAACAACGAACTCAATGATGAGGTGAAACAAAAACCAAACAATGAAATAAAACAAAAGATTATCGACGAGATAAAACAAAAACTCAATAACGAAAAGAAACAAAAATGCAACAAGCAGATAAGAAAAAAACGAGGCAACAAGGCAAAACAAAACCTCAACAAAGAGGATAGAAATATGAAGGAGGATAAACAAAAACGTAACGAAAAAGAAAGGGAATATGAAAAAAGAATAATAATGGAAAGATACTTCGGGGGAGAGATATCATCATCAGACGAAGAAAGCCAGAGAAGAAAATGGAGGTAAAAAAAAAAAAAAAAAAAAAAATATATATATATATAACATTAATAATATGGATAGCAAAAGATCTCTCCTTTTCACGGCAAACCTGAGAAGAGGAAATCTTTTGGGGGGGAAGTTGTGACGTAGGGAAGTGGGGGGAATCAAAAGACGGGCACGAACTCACGCAAGTGGGAGTGCCAGGGAGTGGGGAGAGGCGACAACGCGCAAGCGCGGGCCGCGCTGCGAGTATATAAGGAGCTCGCAGCACGGAAACAGACACTTAATTAATTGCAAACAAATTCTTTAAAACTAAATTTAAAAAAATTAATAATGTCAATCAAAAATAGAATTTAATTAATTAATAAATTTGTTGATTTATTAATTGATCGTCGATTTCAAAATTTAAATCATGAACCAATTCAAAAATTTAATGGTGCTGCCACCTACAGTTATCTTTCGCAACGAAACGAAAGTAACTAAAACTTCCCTAGTGAAATTCCCTAGGTGTCATGGCCGACTCAACGATATGCCAATGAATGAAATCAATTAATGAAATTAATTTCATGAGAAAAAATTCAATCTGTTACGTTTGGGTTTTTAGCAATAGTCCTCAAATGATCTCTGATTTGTGCCTCCTCGACGAGCTCGAATGAGGAGAGCTCACGGGTGGATCTACTCGAACTTATGGGATTTTTTCGGGATATTTCAGGGATATTTCACAATAATAAACAATCGATACTTTTTAAGGCTTCAGTGTAGCACAGATGACATTGGCATATCTTGGTTTAAGACTGTTGTATTTGTAATTTTAATGGTTATTATGCTTTTTGATGTGTTTATGATGCAAATTAGGCTGACATTAAGTGTCCAATGGTACTTAGGCACCTTACTGGGTCGTTGTCACATGAGTTTGTATGGACTCATGTGAGAAAGACCTGTAAGGGTTCAAAAAATTTTTTTCCATATGTGCTTCTACCGCGCTCGCCACTCTCAGCACATGACGGCAGAACTACGGCGAGCACGTGGTGGGGCACCAGTTCCAAAAATGTGCTGGAGACTTGACGCTACGAAGTAGCCGACAAGCTCCAACATTGATGAGCATGAAGACCTTTTATTGGTACCATTGACTCACGTCATGGACGGAATCAATGTTGACCTGGCCTATGTATGATTTAATGAAATGAATTTGTGATTACAGTCAACTTCACCCACACCTTCCATCCAAGGCAATTTCTGTTTTATAAAAATTAAATTAATCAATTACTTATTATTTGTGAAATTGTAAAATAACCACTGGAGAATCCATTCAAACATACTATTTTCTGCTAAATTGTCAATATAAATTGTTTTTTTGGAAGAATTAGCACTAGGTCCTACTCTATATGACCTTTTTCATTAAATTCAACCATCATTCACATTTATTCTCATCCAACTCAAAAAATTCAAATTAATTGTCCAACACACTCACATACTTCACCAATCAAACCCTCTGTGTTCCATTGCATTGTTCATTGCAATAAATTCATGGATTTTCATGTTTCAGTCACTTGAAAAAATTGTAAAAGATGTTTACAGACCTTGTATGTTGTAGATGTTGTATTATAAATGTTTTTACCAATTAGAGATGAATTACCTTGTTTTCCAATTTTTTCACAATTTCACCTGTTGACGAGAGTGGTGGTTTTTTCTCAGAGAACATGTGAAATTCATTCCTGGCTGTTCGGAACGACCTCAGAGGTCGTGGTAGAGTTCTCGTTGTGGACTTTGAGCTCAAAGTTCACTTAAACACACATACATGACCCATCCCCACCCTTGGCACGTCTACTCCACAAAAGCCTTAATTTGAATTTTTTGAGTTGGATGTGAATAAATGTGAATGATGGTTGAATTTAATGAAAAAGGTCATATAGAGTAGGACCTAGTGCTAATTCTTCCAAAAAAACAATTCATATTGACAATTTAGCAGAAAATAGTATGTTTGAATGGATTCTCCAGTGGTTATTTTACAATTTCACAAATAATAAGTAATTAATTAATTTAATTTTTATAAAACAAAAATTGCCTTGGATGGGAGGTGTGGGTGAAGTTGACTGTAATCACAAATTCATTTCATTAAATCATACATAGGCCAGGTCAACATTGATTCCGTCCATGACGTGAGTCAATGGTACCAATAGAAGGTCTTCATGCTCATCAATGTTGGAGCTTGTCGGCTACTTGGTAGCGTCAAGTCTCCAGCACATTTTTGGAACTGGTGCCCCACCACGTGCTCGCCGTAGTTCTGCCGTCATGTGCTGAGAGTGGGAAGCGTGGTAGAAGCACATATGGAAAAAATTATTGAAGTGAAACTTCTTTTGGCAGGGTACCAACTTTTCTCGAGCGTCACGCTGATGTGTAGACTTTTGAGGAGAATGCGGTAGTTGAGTAGTGGGGGAAAGGAGAAGTGTGCGCTGTTGACGTTCAGTCCCACTCTGAGTGGTGGGGGAAGCCTATCTTTCGTAGTTGGCGTGGGGGAGCTAGTAGATTGGAGAAGGGCTCCCCCCTTCTCTACGGTAGATACGTAACATATAGTCGTACTAAGAAAAGAATCGACAACCGAGGCGCACTGAAGCCGAAATTCATATGGTGGGGTATGGGAGCCGAAGGAAGCCAATGACGATTCATTCGCTAGTCCTTCTGTAGCATGACTAAGAAGGGCTGACAATTGTTTGTAAATATCTTGGAATCTAAGGGAGATAGAGCGATCTCGTCTTCATCCATTCACGTTGCTTTGAGAGTCTTCTGTTGAAGAGAATTTAGGTGAATTCCCTGCATCTCGCTTAGTTTCCGAGATATTCGTTGAGGAACAATTCAATAGTGAAGATATAAAACAGGATATGAATTTTCATCATCAACAATTTGAGAATATTTCGGATCGTAAATGAGAGCGTAATTTCGCCACAATTCTTTATTGTAGAGAGTCTTAAGAGCTAGACAGAAGGATTGGGATGAATTTGCTCTATTTCGCTTAGTTTTCAAAATAATCTCCGAAAATATTTATGAAAAATTATTGGAAAAGAAACTCCAGTTATAGGTCTGTTTTTCTTTGGTTAACTTTTTGATTGATATTTCAGAAATTAAGAGAGATAATTAATATTCAATTAATTTTTAGAAACTAAAAGAGATAGCTTTAATTCACCCGAATTCCTTTTTGTGGAAAATTTCGAGAGTTAGAAAAGAGAGTAAGGTGAATGAGCATATCTGTATTGAATTCCGATAGATTCGCCTAAAAAACCATCGCAACGGAGACTCTATTTATAAGTTGGTGCTCTGTCATAGTGTTTTGATGAATATATCAGAAACTAAGCAAAATAAGGCAATTGTTGTGAAAACTCTTTCCACAATTTCTAAAATTGTTCACAAGAAAGGTCTTCAGAAAAATTTTGTTATCTCGCTCAGTTTCAGAAATATTCCTAAAAGAACGGAAGCCGAAAAAATATATATAATAAAGTTTTCAGACGGATCAATTTCATTTTATTAGCAATTCTCTTCGAATATTTCAAAATTTAAGCAGGATAGGGTGATTTTGCACTAGTCCTTTTCTGTAGAGAATTTCGAGAGCTACACAGAAGGATTATGGCGAAATCGCTCTATCTCGACCAATTCCCGAGATATTCACAAACACAATGAATTGAAAAATCTATTGGTCGGAATACTGGTCGTGAAAAAAACTATAATTCATTAACGAACAAAAAATTTTATCCCTTGTTCAATAAAGAGATACTAATAATTGATCTCTATCCATACCTCATAGGCAAGTTTCACTTCTGCCGCGCGGGGATCCCACGCACCCTCTTTTTTTGAACCCTTACAGGTCTTTCTCACATGGGTCCATACAAACTCAGATGACAACGACCCAGTAAGGTGCCTAAGTACCATTGGACACTTAATGTCAGCCTAATTTGCATCATAAACACATCAAAAAGCATAATAACCATTAAAATTACAAATACAACAGTCTTAAACCAAGATATGCCAATGTCATCTGTGCTACACTGAAGCCCAAATTAATTGTCCGACACTTTCACATACTTCACCAATCAAACCCTCTGTGTTCCATTGCATTGTTCATTGCAATAAATTCATGGATTTTCATGTTTCAGTCACTTGAAAAAATTGTAAAAGATGTTTACAGACCTTGTATGCTGTAGATGTTGTATTATAAATGTTTTTATCAATTAGAGATGAATTACCTTGTTTTCCAATTTTTTCACAATTTCACCTGTTGACGAGAGTGGTGGTTTTTTCTCAGAGCACATGTGAAATTAATTCCTGGCTGTTCGGAAAGACCTCAGAGGTCGTGGTAGAGTTCTCGTTGTGGACTTTGAGCTCAAAGTTCACTTAAACACATATACATGACCCATTCCCACCCTTGGCACGTCTACTCCACAAAAGCCCTTTTTAAATCGATGATATAATGTTCAAATGATGATCGATTACAAGGGTTACTTTGGGTCCATTCACGAAGCTAACCTGTTCGTGGTATTTTTCCAGTGAACACCGGGAGGTGTCCACCGGTCGAGAGTAATCCCCGGAGTGATAAAACTTCATTGTTTCACTCACATTATTCCCCAAAATTGCTGGATAAGCATTCTCACGCTTTGGCCAGTCTTTAACAACAAAAAGACGGGCAAAGCGAATTCCTACAGTCCAACAGTTCGAAAGATGAACTGGACTCATATTCATGACCTAAAATGCTTATCCCGCGTTTTTTTGTAATTTTCTTGTTAAAAAATGGTTCATTTCATTTCTCTCATCTTTTATAAAATAAAAGATGAGAGAAATAGGTGACGTGTGATTTCTCCACACATCACAAATCCATTAAAGTCTCCAAAAATGTAAAATAACAAAATAGAAAAAAAATACAAAACAATAAAATTCCACAAAGTCGCGAGACTATAAAATTTCTCAATGAATTACAATTAATTAACTCTGGCCACGATGCCAAGAAAAATATCCGTTAATTAATTTTTCATTCAATAAAGAGACGATAACGAGAGTCCAATCAAACTAGATTATTTCTATGAAATAAAATGTTTCCAAAATTATCAAATGAATAATTCGCCAATAAATGGTATTTAATCTCGTGGCGTCACCATTACGTAGCGTCATCACACTAAAAAAAATATAAAATTCCCCGACCCACGGAATTAAATAACCGTACAAAATTTAACTAACCAAAAACTGGCTCACCAGATTATTTCCCAAATTAATTCCACGTGAACAATATTTTATTAAGTTCAATTAAACGATATCGAATGTAATTAATTTCAAATGAATTAATCAATTCCAAAACGTGAGGAAATGGTGGTTAACAAAAGTGTGCAAAATGACACGGCAAAAACATGTGTCTACAATACGGCACACCGAACGAGAATCAGCCGACAGCAAGCGCTGCGCACTGGCTCAGGTGTCCTTTCCGGGAAGGACGTTCCTCATTGGTCAGTCCCGAAAGACGTCATTCAATCTAACTTAACCTGACGTTGCTCATTTTCCTTTCCAATGCCGATGAATTCCAACGAAGTAAATTGAGAAACTCCACGTCGATAACATTAGAGTTGGGACAAAGGGTCTAGCGAAATAAGTACGGACAATTGGCCCCCATTGAATTTTGTGGCACCAGTTTTTTCAAAGATTCATTACCGAAAAAGAGAATTTTCTGCAAATTTACAATTTTCCATATTGACTCCAACCAATTCTATATTGAAAAAACGCGTTCTTTCCCATAATTTGCTTTCCATGCAGCTAAATGTGTCATAAAAATCTGAAAAAATTCTGAAAAATTGGAACTCCTTGGAAGTTTATAAAAAAAAAAATCCAAATTTTTTACTCATAAATTCGATCTTTTATGATTCAATCTCTATTTCAGATAATCATTTCAATAGGCATCGACTGATCTACTATTATGGCAAGAATTGATATAATTCTACTCCTCATTTTCAGTACACTGAAAAAAAGAAAATGTCCAAATTCGACCTGCAACATATTTTTAAAAAATGAAAACTCGTAAAATTTCACATATTGCGTTCAAAAGTTATCAATGAAGAATCCCTTGCATCCAATTAATAAGTCATCATGGCTGGAGTGGTTAATAAGACATAACACAGATGTAAATCATCATTGTTTATCAATTATTTTGGTTATTACAGTCTTTAAGACTGTTATAATGGTTAGAGGTTCATTAATAATGCACTCTGGAGAAACATCACTTTGACAAGGAGCAACTGCTGACTTCACTGAAATTCTGAAATATGGAACTAATGATCAGAGGCAATCAGTTCAAGAACTCTTTTATATCTCAATATAGGAGTCTATCCCCTTTAATTTCCACAAATATCAGTAATTGGGCTATCTTGAATAAGAATCCTTTCGGAGTTTAGAAACTTGATGAAACTTGGGGAAAAATTATCATACATGTTCATACATGATCATTAGGGTGGTTCTTGAAAAGGCTATATTTTAATTTTTATCGATCCCCCCTCCAAAACGCTTCCAAATAAATAAAAAAAAAAGCCTGTAAATTTTCAGCTCTTAATATTAATATTAACCTGGCCCCCAGAGCAAAAGAAGTTTTAAATGGAAAAACACATGTATTTTTGCAAATCCAACTTTGAATTTTTATAACTTTGGTAATAATTGATCAAAAAATCTGAAGTTGGGCGCGAATGTAGTTACTGATATTATGTACAGAAGGGAGCGTGGAAATAAATTTTACACAATTTTTTCCTTACTTTTAGACTTGGAGTATCCTTTTTTTCCTTTAATTTCGTGCTCTTCGTTCGCCATTAGGAATATGCGATCACTGACGTTATCTATATGAGCTTCGGAGGGAATTTTGGGCACAATCAAATACATTCAAGTAGTTTTTTCGAATTATAGACTTTTCTATCAGCGCCATCTACCAGGCATGATGCCTTGAGTATTTTCACGAAACTGAAAGTTATAATAACTGTGCAGAACGAGGATTCGAATTAATGGGAGATTACATTGTAAAATTCCCTAGAAATGAATATCAGCAACAGTTTATTCTGCAAATCATTAATGACCATAGAAAAAAATTCCCTACTGCTTCAAAACAGCTAAACCTTTTATTATGAATACCCTACCCGGAAAAAAATTGTCATACATGTCCATACATGATCATATATGATCATATATGAACGCTCCATGCATGGACATATATGCGAATTGACCGTACATGTACATATCTGAACAGATATGTGCATATATGGACATATATGGACATATATGGCCATATATGTCGATTTTTTCCCGGGTATGGCAGTTCCATATATGATCATATATGGGCATGTATGATCATATATGGGCATATATGACCATATATGGGTATATATGTCGATATTTTCCCAGGATATATCATCAAAATGTTCTAATATATGAATATAATACATCAGTATTCATTCCCTTGATCACTCAATTCCTCATTGATAACAAATTTCAATGGAAAAAAAAAAAAAAAAACATGTAGCTGGGATCGAACCCGGGACCGTCACATGATGAGTCCATCATCCTACCACCTTTGCTATCCACAATTCACATACTTGCTGAATGAATTTCAATCCTGATATAGTGGTCAATGTTTTTCGGACTTAGAAAAAGTGAATTCAATTGAATTATTTCAATCATTGGAAATAATTGAGTGATACCAAAAAAAATGATTTTCGAATGCTGGCAGGATTTGAAAGTCTCAAAGTGAGCGGTAAACAACTAACAGAACGTGCATTTACTATTAATTATTCAAATTTATCATTTGATACATTTTTATATGGATTGAGTGAGCATTTTTTCATATGTTTCATATATGCACATATATGTTCATACATGTTCATATACGTTCCATATATGCTCATACATGTTCATATATGTCCATATATGCTCATATATGCCCATGCCTGCTCAGTTTCCACAGGATCATACGACCATACATGACCATGTATGCCCATATATGTCTCATATATGTTCATATATGCGCATATATGTTCCATATATCCCCATATATGTTCCATATATCCCCATATATGCTCATATATGTCCATGTGTGTCTCATATATGCTCATATCTACTCGGGTTCCCCCACATGATACGACCATATATGCCCATGTATGCTCATATATGTCCATAGATGTCTCATATATGCCCATATATGTTTCATGTATGTCCATGTATGTCCATGTATGCCCATAGCTGTCTGATTTCTCGGAGAAACGTATGAGCATATATGTCCATATACGTAGATATATGTTTATATATGGTTCATATATGTCTCATATATGTACATATATGTCACATATATGTTCACATATGTTCATATATGACGATTTTTTCCCGGGTAGCGAATTCATTTACACCGATTCTTTGAGTATTTTTTGGGTATAATTTCGGAAAAGTAGACATTGGGTAGGATTTCGGTATAATTTCCAGATTATACCCAAATCATACTCAAATAATACTGATATTTTCAGTATATTCGTGAAATTCCTATACCCAAATCATCCCGACGAAACACCATTGTTTTCCTTTCTTCACTACTAGAATCAAAATATCGTTGATTTCCAAACAGAGAATTGTGAAATTCTTCGATTGAAAACAATGTGTGATTAAAAAAAATATGAATTGGTCCGCTCAATTAATCTGTATGAATATCGTCGCCATAGAAACCAAGAGGCGCAAGTGCTATACCTATACGTAGGATTTACTCCCCTTTGTTCCAAAAGCGACGATATATTTCATGGTCCATTTTTCTAATATCTGAGCCTTCTGAGTGGCTATAAAATTGTGACGATTGAAATTTGGTTAGAAAATATCCAAATACACGGTAGCTCAGTTGCAGAGTCAAAGACTACAAATCTGAAGGTCCAGGGTTCGATCCCCGCAGATTGCTTGATTTTTTTTTTTTTAATTCCCTCTATAAATGTTACTTTATAATCGTTTAACGTTCCATGTAGTACAGAAGTACCAATTAATCTAAAATTTGATTGGAAAAAAGACGGTATAAATTGGGTAGTGAAAATTGTAACGAGGTTTCTCGTTACAGCTATCGCATCGGCTTATGCCACCTTCGGGTGAAGCTATTCGAGTGTAGAGCTCGAGAAGACTCACACATGAACAGCTAGACAGTTCATACCGTGGTGCCATCTGCGTAAGATGACACCTTAAAAGTTACCGTGAACTAACTGTCACGTCAGTGGGATTTATACACGGCTGAGGATAAGGCAGAAGCCCAGCTGAAATGCTGGCGCTCCACTATAGATGTCAGAGTTATCTCCGGGCCAGGTGGTGGTGTGAGAGGAAGAACCACGCAGGCGCGCGGAGAGACCTCTAGACGAGGAGAAGCAGCCTCAGCCGATATAAATGGACCCAACGACACGGTGAGCAGTTAGTCTGCCTTGGGCGGCAGACTCGAGAGGGTCGGGAGTAGTCCCTGGAACCTCTACCGCTCGCTTCGGCGAGAGTTACCGTTGGTTGCCCGTAGCGTGGCTACGTGGCGTTTCTCGAGTGGATGGAGACGTCCGGTATTCTCTGGGTGACGATAGATCAGAGGAATACTGCGGACGGGCTCATCCAGAGGTTATCGCGGACTACCTGATTCCGACTTGTTCTCGCTAGAGGGACTGTGATTAGACCCACGCCCCTCTACTATAACCAGCACACTGGGTTACCGGGAATGAATTGCCCACGCCATCCATTGGGGTTAGTAATTCCCCAAGTAATTACTACCGAAGGTTCAGCAGGTTAGCCCGAAACCGCCCTAAGAGGTTAAGCGTGGTGAGCCCAGGGAAAACCAGCACACAGTGAGTTTTGTTTATTCCTCCGGTAAAGAACAAACTGACGCCCATGCTATCGAACCGTGTTTGCGGAAAGGGATGGCCGGAAGTGTGACGAGACTGGACGAAAATCCGTTACAAAATTCACAAATATACCAAAAATAACGGTATTTTTTGGGTCGAAACGAATTCGCTAGGGTAGATAAAATTATTCATTGAAGAATATATGTTCGTTAATAAATATTATAAATTAATTGTAATAAATCTACTTCAATAATATATGAAATATGCGAGTGAGTCCCTATTTATTATATAACATTCAAAAATTAACAGCACTAACGAAGACTCCGATAATTTGAAATGGAAAAAGAACGGTTGAATAAGCTCCACAGTCTCCGGAATTCAATATGAAACTCATATGAATAACATCAACGATCACATCTTTCTTATTGTAAACGAATAGCACGAAATTAAAGAGAAAAAAGGATACTCCAAGTCTAAAAGTAAGAAAAAAATTGTGTAAATTTTTTTTGAATTCTCCTTTCTATACATCATATCAGTAACTGCATTCGTGCCAAATTGCATATTTTTCATCAATTATTACCAGAGTTATAAAAATTCGAAGGTGAATTTGCAAAAATACATGTGTTTTTCCATTTGAAACTTCTTCTGCTTTGGGGGCCAGGTTCATATTAATATTAAGAGCTGAAAATTTACAGACTTTTTTTTTGAATTATTTGGAAGCGTTTTGGAGGGGGGATCGATAAAAATTAAAATATAGCCTTTTTAAGGACCACCCTAATGATCATATATGAACTTCCCATGCATGGACGTATATGCGAATTGACCGTACATGTACATATCTGAACATATATGAGCATATATGGACATATATGTCCATCTATGCCGATTTTTTCCCGGGTATGGCAGTCCCATATATGATCATACATGGGCATGTATGATCATATATGTCGATATTTTCCCGGGATATATTATCTAAATGTTCTAATATATGGACATAATACATCAGTATTAATTCCCTTCATCACTCAATTTTTCATTAATAACGAATTTTAATTGAAAAAAAAACATCCAGCTGGTATCGAACCCGGGACCGTCCTATGATGAGTCAATCATCCTACCATCTTCGCTATTCTCATTTCACATACCTGCTTAATGAATTTTAATCCGAATATAGTGATCAATGTCTTTCGGACTTGGAAAAAGTGAATTCAATTGAATTATTTCAATCATTGAGAATAATTTAGTGATACCGGAAAAAACTGATTCTCGAATGCTGCCAGAATTTGAAATTCTCGAAGTAAGCGGTAAACAGCTAACAGAACGTGTATTTATCATCAATTATCCAAATTTATCATTTTCACGTTCTTATATGGATTGCGTGAGAAGTTTTTCATATGTTCATATATGTCCCATATATGTACATATATGTTCACATATGACGATTTTTTCCTGGGAAGGATTTACATTCAAGATAGCCCAATTACTAATATTTGTGGAAATGAAAGTGCATAGACTCCTATGTTGAGATATAAGAGAGTTCTTGAACTGATTGCCTCTGATCATTAGTTTCATATTTCAGAATTTCAGTGAAGTCAGCAGTTGCTCCTTGTCAAAGTGATGTTTCTCCAGAGTGCACTATCAATGAACTTCTAACCATCATAACAGTCTTAAAGACTGTAATAACCAAAATAATTAATAAACAATGATGATTTACATCTGTGTTATGTCTCATTAACCACTCCAGCCATGATGACTTATTGATTGGATGCAAGGGATTCTTTATTGATAACTTTTGAACGCAATATGTGAAATTTTACGAGTTTTTATTTTTTTTAAATATGTTGCAGGTCGAATTTGGACATTTTCTTTTTATCAGTGTACTGAAAATGAGGAGTAGAATTATATCAATTTTTGCCATAATAGTAGGCCAGTCGATGCCTATTGAAATGATTACCTGAAATGGAGATTGAATCATAAAAGATCGAATTTATGAGTCAAAAATTTGGATTTTTTTTTTTATAAACTTCCAAGGAGTTCCAATTTTTCAGAATTTTTCCAGATTTTTATGACACATTTAGCTGCATGGAAAGCAAATCATGGTAAAAAAAACGCGTTTTTTCTACATAGAATTGGTTGGAGTCAATGTAGAAAACTGTAAATTTGCAGAAAATTCTCTTTTTCGGTAAGGAATCTCCGGAGAAATTAGCGCCACAAAATTCAATGGGGGCCAATTGTCAGTACTTATTCCGCTAGACCCTTTATTGAGTCCAAGGATGCAACCATGGTTCATCTAAACGTCTCCATTAATCCTTCCGATGAATTTCGTCATTGGCACCAAAACTTTTCTCCAATTAACCAACTCCATAGGTGATGTCGATTTCCTTCATCATCGTCCATCTGGTGTCTCCCCCTTCCATTCGTAAGACATCAACTCAATTGACGATAATCCAATGAGTGGTAACATACAAAATCGACCAATCGGCATTAGTCTTACTCATTTTACATAAGGTTGAACTCTCGTGATTCGTTTATTTCGATTCTCGGTTGGTGGTGCCAAAACTCATCAAATTCAAAATTAATTACGCGCCCAGACAATATATATAGACGTTGGATGAATGCTTGCTCGATGGAGAGGGGATGAGTGATTTCAAGTGATTCCCGAAATCACGCGATTTCTTTGTGATTCCCAATGATTTCCTGTACATTTGGAGGAATCACGAGGAAATCAGGAATCATTTGATATCCAGCGATTTCTAGTGATTCCTAGTCTGATTTCAGATGAAATCGTTCACTGATTCCCCGAGTGAGCAGCCCCTCGATATAAATAGTGTTTGTTACATGTCATTTCGATCAATGCGTTGGAACAGGAAGTAAGAATATTGGAAGATCATCAGTGATAAGAGTTCCTCAAATATAGATAGTGTTTATTGCATGCAGCTCCGGAAAGGAGTTGGATGTCAAAAGGAAAGAACATATCTCCAGGCTGGTCAACATGAGCGCCCCAACGACTCCGGCTGGGTGATGAGGGATTCGCTGCCATGTTATTTTGGCGGTGACGGTACCGAATCCCCTCTACACTGGCTGAGCACGCTTAGCAAAACTGCGGCAACGCCGCTGATCGGCTAATTTCATTTCGCATTGAGAAAATTTCACCAGCTCCCAAACTTGATTTAATTTCTCTTCAGAATTTTTAGGATATGTAATTGAGAAAATATTATAATTCCGTAAACACTTCAACGATGAAAGTCAAACTATTTCAGTATTCTCCACTCAACCGATTGATCATGAAACAAGCAGGAGTCCCACTACTTGTGCGTAACTTGACCATCTTACATTCAATTACTATGTGTTTTGGCGTCCATATTACTGTAGATTCAATTAGAGGCTATGTGGGATATTTGGACCAAATAAAATGAATTGTAAATGTCAATCTTTACTTTCATTTTCTGAATTCACAACGTTTCGCTCCTGATCAGGAGCTTCTTCAGGCTCCAAAAATAAAACAATCAAGGAAATTTATTTAATAACAAAGGTTAGACATAATCAATATTCATTATTATGGCTATTTACCTTGAGATAAATGTAAGTTTTCATAATATTAAAATTAAAATTGAGAAACACGGAGAATATTTCATTTTGTCTTTTTCACTCTTCATTTTTCAATTAACTATAATACTCGACTAATTCACAATATTCAAAGACGAAAACTCAATAAATGAGTACTCAAAAATAGATTAATTCTTTGACTAGTTGTGACTAAATTTGCAAACGTGTGAAGACTAGAATAACAATGATGCTTCGTGAAATCTGACGATTTTTTACTGTGTCTGTGTGTACTCACTTTCGGCACCTTTCTCATTCTTGGTGTTTTTGAACATGATGAATCTCCACCTTCTCTTTTCATCTCTGTTGTTCAATGAGTTAAATGCAATCAGCCCATTTATTGCCGATGTTGTTTCTGTTTTCTTTTTTGCTGATTATCTTGCATTTTTCTCAAGACCTCTCAATGAACAGAGCTCAGACCATTAGTGTTAGTTCTATGATTCATGGTTTCACTGGTTTTGATAAATATCATTTCACCGACATTTCTCTTTAACCAGTCCCGTGAAAAAATCGGTATGCATGATCATGTATAATCATGCATAACCCATGTAGGATCATGCATGAGCCATGCATGATCATGCATGGAGCATGCATGATCATGCATGGAGCATGCATGGTCATGTATGTAGCATCGATGATCATGCATGAATTATGCATGCTCAGTCATGACGCATGCACGGTCATACATGGTCATGTATGAGCAATGATGAATATTTTCATCCGCAGGAAAGTCTTCAAGCATGATCAGGGTTGACCATTAATGCACCATGACTGAGCATGAATGAACCAAACATGAACATGCATAGTTCATACCTGATCGTGCGTAACCAAATAGGGTCATACATGCCAAATAGGATCATCCATGGCTAATTTGAAGAAATTATATTCTTCAATGCAATTTATATGGGTGGCCATGTCCAATCATGTATGACTGATTATGTTCATACATAACCATATATGAGAATTTTCATTCATAAAAATTATTCAACTGTTATTATTCTGATCATATCTGGTCATGTCTAGTCCTGTATCATCATGCATGACTACATATAATCCATGCCTGTATGCCGATAATTGATGGAAGAGCATTGGAATTATTCCTGCATGATCATGCATGACCATATATGGTAATGCATGGTCATTCGAGACTTACAATATGATGTATTTGCATTGCATAATTTCTAACTCTGGTCATACATGGTCATTTCAAATCATGCTTGATCATGTACAGCTTTGCCTGTGTGCATACAGCGATTTCTAGAAATCAATTTTTGGAGTATATTCAGTTAATCCCGGAACAAATCAGCATGCTCGATCATGTATGATCATGCATGTTGATTTTCTGGTATGTCTATGTCTATTGACATATATTTTTTAAATAATGATTATTATCCAATTATTGTCACAGAACAAACCATGTTGGAATTATTGCAATTTTAAGAATAAATATATATAACCCTTTCAATTCATGCTAGATAGTTAGTATATCACTTAGCAGAGCGGAACAAGTCACGCCTGATATGCAGAGGACCCGGGTTCAAGCCCAAGTGATATTAGATTTTACTCCATCAAAAATATTCCTTATTGCGAGTAATTGTCAGTTTGAAAACGTTAAAAAATGAATTACTGATGATTCAAAACTGCTTCCTTATTTCAATCATTTTTTTCATATATATTCATAGACGATTATTTTTCTTGCCCATCCAGACATGATTATGCTTGCCCATGTATGATCATGTATGCCCATTACTGGCCAATATCCATGCATGATCATCCATGAGATAAATGGCTGACCATGCATGCTGATTTTTGGAGTGAAACTTCTTATACGACGTCGGACGAGCGTCACTCTCATGTCACACTTCCACGCGTTGAATTTAACGCTCGCATCTTAGGTATAGGAAAGAGAGAGAGAACCGAGAATAGTGGAAGAGTGGGGTGGCGCCTGCACTCAGGGCACGGCAGTCTCAATAATATCCAAAGCACAAATGTAGTTCTTTTTCAAAAAACATTCGTTTGGCATCAGCACCGACGTTGATGTTTTGTCAATGTACGTAACTAGACCTTACACATATTGCGTATAATGTTCAATCTTCTTTTGGAAATATCTCGGAAACTAAGCGAGATAGAGTGATTTTGCTACATTCATCTTTTATAGACTTTTAAATTCCTACAAGATAGCTATACGGTAAAATTGCCCTATCTTGATTAGTGTCCGAAATACTTTCAAAAAAACAATTTAAGAAAAATTCTACTTTTCCTGTTTTTTTTTGTATTTTTTCATGTTCACAATAATTTTTTGAGAATACTCAGAAACTAAGGGAGATACCGCGATTTTACTCTGATTTCTTTTCAAAAAATTCAAAGTTTTGCAAAAGGGCGTATCTCTATTAGATTTAGAGATATTTTCAAAAAATCATTGAACCAAAGACTGTCTATAAGTCTATTTTTTCGTCCCAGAATTCTGATGAAAATCTCGGAAACTAAGCGAGATGATGCATTCATTATCGGAACTCTTTTTGTAGTTTTTGAAATTCTCCACAAAAAAGGTTTTCAAAATAATTTCTTTGTCTCACACAGTTCCCGAGATATATTATTCCTAAAAAAAGGATGCTGAAAAAAAAAATATCAAGATTTTACACAAATTTATTTCATTTAATCATCAATTTTCTTTGAATATCTCATAATCTAAGCAAGATAGGGTGATTTTGCACTTAGCCTTTCATGTCGAGAATTTCGAGAGAGCGACAAAAAAATGGAGGCAAAATCGCTCTATCTCGATCAATTTCCGAGATATTCACAGAAAACTATGATTGAAAAAGAAATCGATTCATCTGAATACTTCATAACCGTGGAAAAAAATGTAATTTCTTAGTGAACAAAAACCAATATACTATAGGCAGGTATTCAAATTTTTAATGCGTAATACCTATGTTTATTGAACAGCTAGCAGACCAGTGCATTTGGTTGTTTTTATTTAATTTCTTACCCGCATCCACTTACCATTCTCACAATTATTAATAATTCATCTCTATTCATCCTAATGAGCACCAAATTTCACTTCTGCTGCGCGTAAATTCCACGCACCCTCTTTTGCACTTGTCGAGATTCAAATATGTCTAATTAGATACAATGATATAAAAAAAAAATTCTGTCGTGTGTAATCTTCGGCTACTGAACAGTATTTCGAAAATTATATAATAGGATTTTGATGGAAAAACAATTGTACCACAAATCTCGTGCACCATCCAAATATTTGGGGAGGATGAATGAATGAAATTCGATTCTTAATACGTAATGCATGTATTTCAGCATTGTGAAAAAGAAGTTTCACTTCTTACGCGCGGCATTCCACGCACCCTCTTTTTCCCGGGCATTTCTCTCATAGTCTAGCACTGTTGTCTCATCAAACTTGAATTGATGGCCATCATCGAAATGGTGATTAGCCAGTGCTGTTTCATTTTCTTTCAGTATGTTGATGTTCATGCAGTCATACTGGTGTTGTTTGAGTCTGTTCCGTAGCGTCTGTTTGGTCTGGCCAATGTTTACTTTCCCACATTCATACGGAATGCTGTAGACGACGTTTGATCTTGCGGTGGTCTGCTCGGTGGTGTCCATTTCATGTGACATTCCCGTTAAATAAGGGAAACTACAGAATTTCGTTTTTTACTGATTATTATCGATAATTAGCTGTTGTTGTTGCTGTTGTAGGGGGATACTTATCCTCTGTCCATTAATGCATTTGTTAACCAAGTTCGTTGGATAGTTGTTGATTTTGAGTATACTCCTTACTTTATTTATATTCACGGTGTCATACCTTTCGTGACTTAGATCGATGGCTTTTTTTTAAAAGTCCTTTGACTACACCTAATTTCTGGATAGATGGATGATTTAAGTTGTGATTCAAAATTCTACCAGAACTACTTGATTTCGTATACCATTCTGTCTTTAGAGTACCATCTCCTTCCCGATGTACTTTTAGATCCAGAAATGATAGAGCATTAGTATTGTCTTCAAGTTCCATAGTAAATTGTAGTTTACCATGAACCTTGTAGAGAATATCATTTAGTAACTCCATTTTCTCTCCTGGAGCAGCTAGAAACGTATCATCAACGTAAGCTTCAATGAACGGTACTTTAAATATGAGTTGGTCTAAGGCCTTCGTTATGACGTGGTTCATCACTATGTTCACAAGTATTGGGCTCGCTGGATTCCCCATCGCTGTACCGTCTAGCTGGAGGAAGATCTTGTCATTGAAAACGAAGTAACTGGACTCAAAACAGAATTTTATAATATCTAAACGTAGGTCTTTCGGTATTTTGGTCTCTTTTGATATTCTAGCCCAGTCATTTTCAAATATCTCTCACACCGACTCTTTAGGGATGTTGGTGAAGAGTGAAACTACATCACGGGACACTAGTCTGTATTTTGAATCCAGTTTTTCCGATTTCAGGAATTCTACTACTTCCCGGGAATTTTTAACAATATATGGGAGCTGATTAACATACTTTGATAACTGCCAATGTAAATATCTTGCTATTTTGTTGCATGGTGCATCGATACAACTCACTATGGGACGCAGTACACAACTTTTCTTGTGTGTCTTCCGCAGTCCATACAATTTTGGTGGAATGGTATTCGTTTTTTTAAGGTTTTCCTCTTGTGTTGTATCAATGATACCAAACTCCGTCATTCTTCTAACCAAGTTATTAACGTGTGTTTGGAATTTTGCTGTGGGGTTTTTTTTCAGCACTTTATATAAAGTGGTATCACTAAGCATTTCTTCCATGGTGTTGGTATACTCGATTCTCTCCATCAGGACAGTTGAGTTCCCTTCGTCAGCTCTCCCGACAATGATATTGTCATTATTTCTCAGAAACCTCTTTGTTATCTTTATATCTTGATTCAACTGTTTATTCTTCGGTTTCGTCATGTGATTTTTATTCGAGAAATTGGACAACATGTTCACCATTCTATCTCTCATTTCGTTTTTCTTTTCTTCTAAAATTTTGGCATCCTTATCATGTATATCAGCACTCTGTACACACATTTCAATGTCCTTTATGATTCTTGGTATCATCATTGTACTATCTTCAACTGGGATACCAACTTTAGGCTCCAGTGATAGTCCTCTCTCCACAGCATCTCGTACTTCTACTTTTGTGAAATTGAATCTGCATTTTTTTCCTTTTTCGTTCGTTAAGGATTCAGTTGTTTGATTCCTCAGTGCTTCAAGTCACAATTTATTCTCTTTTCTGACCTCTTATAAAGTGATATTGAATCTTCCTCCCATATATTCTTGATATTCATGAGAAGAATTATCTGATAAAATTCTTTTTATTTTGTCTTTTATCACTTCACACCTTTCTTGAATGCTCTTAATTTTCCAAACGCTGATTTTTATCTCTACATTGAGCATTTTTTTTTTTAGCACTTCTGATTTATATGGGTGGTCATCAATAAGTATTGTACATATGCATTTTACATTGTTGATAATGTGTTCGGGTAGATGTTGTCATTTCTGCATTTAGCAGAAATATTAACCTGTTCTTTATTCTCGCAAGTTTCTCAGTGTTATTTAACAGTTCCTTTAATAGTGCACATGTTTCATAGTTGTGTGTTTGTCTGATTGATTCAAAAGATCCCCCCGGATGATGATTACTATGTGATTTCACGTTCATATTACTGTAGATTCAATTAGAGGATATGTGGGATATTTGGACCAAATAAAATAAATTGTAAATGTCAATCTTTACATTTATTCTCTAAATTCGCGACGTTTCGCTCCTGATCAGGAGCTTCTTCAGGCTCTGAAAATATAAAAATCAAGAAAATTTATTTAATAACATTCGTTATGAACCACGTCATAACGAAGGCCCTAGATCAAATGATATTCAAAGTACCGCTTATCAAAGTTTACGTTGATGATACGTTTCTAACTGCTCCAAGAGGGAAAATGAAGGTACTTAATGATACTCTCAACAAGGTTCATAGTAAACTACAATTTACTATGGAACTTGAAGAAGATGTTGATGCTCCACCATTTCTGGATCTAAAAGTACGTCGGGAAGAAGATGGTACTCTAAAGACAGAATCATCCATCTATCCAGAAATCAGGTGTAATCGAAGGGCTTATAGAAGAGCCATCGATCTAAGTCACGAAAAGTATCATAACGTAAATATCAATAAAAGTAAGGAGTATACTTGAAATCAACAACTATCCAACGAATTTGGTGAACAAATGCATCAATGAACAGAGGATGAGCATCTCCCAGCAACAGCAACAACAACAGCTAATTATTAATAATAATTGGGAAAAAACGAAATTCTGTAGTTTCTCTTATTTAGCGGGAATGTCACATAGAAAGAACAAGTGTGTTTGTCAATATGGTTGCAAACTAGCTTTCTATAATGTAGCTAAGATTCAGCAACTATACCGCAAGATGAAAGCTAAAACTGAGACAACCGCAAGATCAAACCTCGTCTACAGCATTCCGTGTAAATGTGGGAAAGTATACATTGGCCAGACCAAACAGAAGCTAGGGAACAAATTCAAACAACACCAGTATGACTGCAAGAACATCAACATACTGAAAGAACATAAAACAGCACTGGTGAATCACCATTTCGATAATGGCTATCAATTCAAGTTTGATAAGACAACAGTGCTAGACTATGAGAGAAACTGGTTAAAGAGGAATGTCAGTGAAATGATATTTATCAAAACCAGTGATACCGTGAATCATGGAACTGACACTAATGGTCTGAGCTCTGGTTATGCTGAGGTCTGGAGGAAAATGCAAGATAATCAGCAAAAAAGAAAACAGAAGAAACAGGTGCAATAAATGGGCTGATTGCATTCAACTCATTGAACAACAGAGGTGAAAAGAGGAGGTGGAGATTCATCATGTTTAAGAACAGCAAGAATGAAAAGCGTGCCGAAAAGGAGTACACACACACACACACAGTTAAAAAACATCAGCTGTCACGGAGCATTCCTGTTATTCTAGTCTTCAAATGTTTGAAAATTCAGTCACAACTAGTCAATGAATTAATTTATTTTTGTGTACTCATTTATTGCGTTTTTGTCTTTGAACGTTGTAAATCAGTTGAGTATTACAGTTAATTGAAAAATGAATAGTGAAAAAGAGAAAATGAAATTTTCTCCGTGTTTCTCAATTTCAATTTTAATATTATGACAACTTAAATTCATCTAAAATGAAATAGACACAATAAAGAATATTGCTTATGTTTAACTTATATTCTTAAATGAATTTTCTTCATCGTTCCATTTTTAGAACCTGAAAGAGCGGAACTGATCAGGAGCGAAACGTCGCGAATTTAGAAAATGAATGTAAAGATTGACATTTACAATTTATTTTATTTGGTCCATTCAATATGCATGTGTATGTGTGTGTTTGCGTGTGTGTGTGTGTGTGTGTGTGTGTGTGTGTGTGTGTGTGTACGTGCGTGCGTGTGTGTGCGAAATATATGTCATATGAACTGAGAAAATTAGAAGTTACTAGTCCAGTTATTAATTAAGTTATTGTGTCCACAAAATTCCAACAAAGAGTGATGTCAAAGTTGTGTACTGAACAAATCAAGAATCGGAGAACTCGTCACTCCGAAGGTGAAGTGCGTGTGTGTGCTCACACACACACACACACACACACAAATATTCTTCAACAACATCATTTCTCGACATTTTGGATCACTTAGAGTTATGTTCCAAAGGTCTTGACATCATGAAAATCACGATTACATAGTTTCCGCGTGGAAGCAATATAATAGAAAAATTAACGGAATCGATTCGGATTTGAAGCGACAGTTTGGCTGTTCAGCTTGCGTACGGGTGGTGGCTCTACCAAGTTAAGCATCATGCGTCTAGTTACTACTTGGATGGGTGACCGCTTGACGTACTGTAACGTACCACTTTCATACAAATTAATGAAATGAGGAGTGGATGGGTCTATGTCCACGGACCAGAGAGACTTATGACTAGAATATTGAATATTGTATTCGAAACGTTTGGTTCATGCTCTAAAGAATACAATTTATTTATTTCCTTTACAATCTTTATATTTTGAGAGGAGCATTCATCCTCTTTACACTTATTTCATGGAACTCTTTATCTGTCGAAAATTATAGAATTCTTCCTACTATATTAAGGGGAATCCCCTTTTATCAATTAATAATGAATGAATAACCCTCTTATTCTACTATTTTCATGGTGACTTCATTGATTAATCAGGGCCTATGGCGATGTCCTCTGGGTATGATCCTGATCTCCTCCTACGGGTTGGTCACTGCTTTCCTGAGACCTGGGGCATCCGTCTAAGCCTACATCTGGTAGCGCCCCACCACGACGGTGCAAGCCCGAGTAAAAATCCTCCCCATTACGACAATGGGGAGTCGCTCGGGCTAATCATTGTTGTTTCGCTCGGGCTGTTCACCGTTGCATTGCTCGGGCAATTCACCGTTGCAAGGGATTCCTCGGGCGTAAGCCCGTTGGAGAGCCTCGGGTGTCTTCCACCGTTGGCTAGGGATGAACAAAGGTGGTCTGCGCTGCGAGCTCCTTATATACCCACAGCCCAGGCCGTACGCATTGTCTTTACCCCCACCCACTCTCTCTAGTGCTGCCTGAGAAAATTAGCTATAGGGATTTCAGTGGCCTAGATGTGGACGTATTGGGGGCTCAGTTGGCAGGCTGTGACTGGACATCTTTTGGGGGGCTGTCGTCTGTGGATGCGATGGTGGAGTGTCTTTCCGTGAACTTGACTAAAGTGATTGAGTCGACTGTTCCGCTGAAAACGGTGGCAATTCGTAAGGGACGTAAACCGTGGTTTACTGACCAAATGGTATCTCTGATGGCGGAGAGAGACCGATTATACCGGGTGTACAGAAGATCGAGATCCCGGGCGGCTCTCTTAGAATATCGTTCGGCACGTGATAGGGCTCATGTTGAGGTCGAGGGTGCAAGGCAGGGGTTTTTCCAGAAGAGGCTGGAAGGACTCGATGATCCGGGACGCATCTGGAAGGAACTTCGGCATCTGGGGGTGGTTCGTGCTGAGGCTGCCCCATCTGGCATCGACTGTGACGGGCTGAATAAGCACTTTACTTCAATCTCCTATGACGCTACTGACGCAATCGTTGATGATTTTATTGACTCTTTGTCGCTGGGCAGTGATATGCTGGAGGGTGGATTTGCATTTCGTCCTGTGACTGCTCAGAATGTGAAGGACGCAATTAGTCACTTCACCTCAGAGGCGAAAGGGGTTGATGGCATTCCCAAGTCTCTGGTTGTCACTGCTCTGTCGACTATTGTACCCCTACTACAGAAAACTTTCAACATGTCCTCCGCACAATGTTCCTTCCCCACCGAATGGAAGAAGTCCCTGGTGATAGCGCTGGGCAAGGTGAAAAATCCCTCTTCCCCTGATGAGTGTAGGCCTATTGCCCTGCTCTGCTTCCTCTCTAAGGTCTTAGAGCACCTGGCCTCCGTTCAGATGCAGGACTTTCTTACTGTGCGTTCCATCTTGGACTCATTACAGACAGGCTTTCGAGCGCATAACAGCACACAGACGGCACTGCTAAAACTGACAGATGACATACGTACTGGAATTGACAAGCGACAGATGACCCTCTTACTGCTATTCGATTTCAGCGAGGCGTTTGACTCGGTGCGTCACGTGGCGTTGCTGGAGAAGCTCAGGAACTATGGGTTCTCGGGAGGTGCTCTCAGGTGAATCGCTTCATATCTCGGTGGTCGTTCGCAGTCTACGCTGGATAGCTCAGGCTCCAGATCAAGCTTTCGACCGTCGAATCGGGGTGTTCCCCAGGGATCGGTTCTTGGCCCCTTACTATGCCTTCTTTTCATTAACGACGTGGCGGAGGCTCTGTCTCTGAATGTGAAGCACTTGATCTATGCTGACGATCTTCGATCTACCTTCAGTTTTCGAGGGTGGATCTGGAGCAGGCTTTGGCTGAAATGGGGGGGATGGGAGATCTGATCTCTAATTGGGCGCAGCTGAATGGGTTAAAGCTAAATGTCACCAAGACGAAGGCAATTGCGTTCGGGTTGCAGTACTTCGTGAACGACGTATATGCGATAAAGGATATTGCTGTGTTAATTGGGAGCACCAGGGTACCTCTGGCTTCTTCGGTTTCAAGCCTAGGAGTGGTGCTTGATAGCAAACTGTCGTGGAGGGAGCATGTCGCTGGTGTTACTCAAAGAGTGCACTCAGTGATGTATTGCCTGCGCTTTTTCCGGTCAAGCACCACTCAGGATCTGCGAAAACATCTCGTGGAGGCACTGGTGTTCCTAATAATTGACTATTGCTCGTTGGTTTACAATGGACTTTCAGATGAGTTGTCCCTCAAGTTACAGCGGCTGGTCAATGTCGGGGTTAGATGCGTCTTTGGAGTCAGGAGAGATGAGCGCATCTCCCTTTTCCGTGAGCGGCTGGGATGAATGACCTGTGAAATGAGGAGGAACTACTTTCTTGCTTGCTCGGTGTTTAGGTTGCTCCGGTTCACGGAACCGGAGTACCTGGCTAGTCTCCTCATAGTCAGCCAGAGTAGTCGCCCGTTGAGAGGGGGGATGATCAATTCCTTGATGGTGAGGCCCTTCAGGACAGAGACCATGCGTAGCTCTTTTCAGGTTTCTGCTGCCTATCTCTGGAACTCGCTCCCGGTGGAGCCACGAGTTTGCTCACCCCCGCCCCTTTCACTACTGTCACAATACACAGAAACGAATAAGAAACTGAGTGGGGAGGTTACGACTACAAAGAATTAGTGTGCCTTCCTTGTCAGCGTGACAGAAAAGCATTAAGGCTCTGTATGAATCCGACTGTGCTGATCAGGGTTTCCCATGGTTTCCCTTGGCCCACAGGGAATGCGGTGCAGTAGCGCAGAGTCAAGCCATGGCCTCACAATAGGGAAAGGAGGTGGCGAGGCAGGTAGAGGGTATAAAACCTGAATAAATAGTACCAATGAATAGACAAATGAAAAAAAAAATTAAAAAAAATGGATTTGTATCTCAATGATTGGAATTTCTTGATAGAATTAGCTGACAATTAATAGAATTTCAATATATTGATCGATTCCATGAACGTCCATTCATACATTGGAGACAACATGAACTACTCACATTTGAAAAATATTTTGGAAATTCATTTTCACTCATGCAGGCGAATGATGTTATCTATTCGTATTTAGGAGAGGGGCAAACTTGGAAACGTGAAAGAAAGTAAGAGGTTTCAGCACCCACCATTTAGCCATATTTTTACCTATCTTTTCATTTTGTAAATCAATGGAAGCTTATTCATCAAATTGTACCGATTTGGGAAAAGTGGGATAGTCAACAAGAATTCAAATTTTATACATAGTTGAGATAGTTTTTCTTTAATGATCAACCATTGTGCTAAGTATTCGAGACATCGGTACGAAAATACATCGTTTCGTTATAGTTTGGGGTAGAGTGGGCCACACAACAGGAATTAGAATGTTATAAAAAGTTTTTTTTCATTTAATCGTCAAATAATTGACCGTTCTACTGAATCTTTAGGAATTTTTTATGAAAATGATTACAGTCTGGGGCAGAGATGGTTACTTCTTGCAGAGATATAGTTTCTTCTTCCGAATTTCCTATACTCCTATATCATCTATCGATAATGAATATCAGTATTAAATTATCACTTAATTTTGAATTTGACTCTCACATCGTTTGAGCGTAGAACATCATCTGGGTTGACATTTTCATACTTTTCGAAGGGGATCCCATGTAGCCAATTGAGGGATCATGGCCAATGACTGTCCCAATTTCCGTAACCAATATTGCCTAGTATCAATATCGGGTCACTTCTGGTCCAATGTTGTAGCCATTATTTCAGCTTGGTACCAAAAGTGGGTCAATAGTGACCGTTCCTCCTTTCCCTCCTCCCAGAGTCGAGTTAACCAACAGAGAAAGCATTGCCAACAGTTAGTTCAATATCCGTACCCAACATGGCCACACTATGTAACCCCAATATTAGGGTGGATATCCATTCTATATTGTCCCAAGGCTACATGTCAATATTGATACGTGGTAAGGCCCCAATGTCAGATCAATATCACTGGTCTAGATCGTAGCCATTTTTTTTTCGAATGTTAGCACCAGTAATGGGCCAATGATGTCCTTTTTCTCCTTTTCCTGGTCAATTCAGGGATTGACGTGCCACGTGAATGAGATTCTAGGTGCCGGTTGATTCCAAATATCCGTGATCATTTTGTAAGAATATGATGGTGGCCTCTGCTGATTCTCCAAGTGTCAATTTCAATTGACGACACTCGAACCGAATGGTTCAGTGGATATGTATCTAAATTTTTAGTCTCCTTAAAAACTATCTTCTCTTTTCTCTTCCAACATTCTCAAACTATAGGTACTAAAATATCAAGTTTGGAAATAGTCCAGAACTGTTGAAGAAAATTCAATTATTAGGTATGAAATGGAATCGCCATGGCAAAAGAGGTCTGTTGTATGTCTATGAAATTGGAGAAAAAAAGGGAATCGGTAAATTTCACGATACCCCATCGTCTCATTACCATCGAGACTCAAAACAGGCGTAATTCCATCAGTTTCCGATGTATTTCATTGATGATTATTACTATGATGAGTCCATTCGTCCTTTTGCTTTCGAATGGAAACTTCATGATCAATCGGTTGAATAGAAAATTGTGAAAAATTTTACTTTTATCGTTGAAGTGTTGAAAAAAACTATTATATTTTTCAAATTACGAATCCTGCAAATTAGGAATGAAAATTAGAGAAATTCCAAAGGGCTGTTGAAATTTTTCCAATGCTAAATGAATTCATCCAGTGTGTGGCGTCGCAGAAAATGCGTTAAACGTGCTCGGGCGGTGCAGAGGGAATTTGGCACCATCACGGCCAAAATAACACGGCGGCGAATTTCTCATCACCGAACCAGAGTCGTCGGATCGCTCATTTTGACCAGTTTAGTATTAACTGCGTAAATTTTTACAAATTTTTCCGGTACTTGGCTTGTGAGTTATGTTGATTTTGATACACTTAGGGAATTCTTGATGGTAAATTTAACAAATGTGCAGATAGTAAACGATGAATCGTTCCCCAAATAATACGTTTTAGTAATAGACCCAGCATTGACAGCTAATTTTACGAAATCAGATACTCGAGGTCAAATCCTGCTTACTAATCAACCTCTACAAATTCTGTTTTACTAAGGCCGAGGTATATAAAGTTAATCGCCGATTAACGGCAGACACCTAATTGTACTGCTTTAACGAACCGACCTGTGAAGTTAATTTTAAGCGATTAACTGCAGGCAGTTAACTGGGAGTGATCAGGAAGAATTTAAGATGGTTTGCTGAAGAACGGTCGAAAACATCATAAAACGGCTACGGACTAATGACCATAGTACCATAACTGGATGAATTGTTTCGTTTTCATTGATATGAAGCTGAATGAAACAAAATTTTCATTCAGTAATTGGTTATGGTTCCAGCCACAGGCTAGTGGATTCAATTGTGTAATGAGCATAGGTATACTTCAAAAATTTCAATACCTGCTCATTGCATATGTGTTTTTTGTTCGTTAGCAAATTATAATTTTTTACTTGATTATATGCAGGAGTGGCATTTCACCGTGTACGAAAACTACAAATATTACACGTAATGAGGGCATTTTGGACGATTCTGATCACTTCACCCAGTTCCACCTCGTATTGTAAACCGCACAATCGCCAAAATAGCCCTCCCACGATTTGTAAAATAATATACTCTTTCATGACTCTGAAGTATTTAGACAAATCGATTCTTTTTTATTCATAGGTTTCTGTGAATAATTCGGAAATTGATAGAGATAGAGTGCTACTCGACGCATACGACCTAGAGTGCTATATATGGCTGTAACTTTTTTTCCATCACGAATTCTAGCATGAAATTTTAGAAGATGATTCTTGTAAATTTAGGAGTCAAAAAATGAAATATTTTCATTTTTTATTTTTTGAACTCGCTTAAACGTACTAGTACCTTAAGCCCCCCTGAATTGAGCTCTCGCATTTGACCTCAAATTATTTAACTGTGTGAATTTTTTCAGATTTTTCTGGTACTCAGTTTTTGAATTATTTTGATAATGACTTAACAGATGAAACTATAATCATGTGGATAATAATGCAAGTTTTCAGTGGTTTTATTCCTTTATTCCTGAATTCTCATAGCAACCGAGACAATATGAATCTGTGCCCTCGAAAGGACCACCAAAATTTTGTTAAGCCGAGATCTTCATGGAATTCTTTGGAAAAATTACCTCATAATCGAGACATGTTGGAGTACCTGTATAGTTTCTTTCAGATTTTTCGGTAAAATCCTTCATTCTGGAAAAATGATTTTTGATTATCCTACCATCCAGGTCAGTTTCATCCCTGTTTTCTCTCATTCCTAGGCTCAATGCGGGCCTAGAATCTATCGAATGCATCCACAAAAAAATTTGAAGATAAAATATTAAAAACACTATTTTTTAGTTGGCAGAGCGATACTTGCCAATTACCCCTTATCCTCTAGAGACCAATCCACTCGATTGTCTTCAACAACACAAGTACCATCGTGTAGGAACGTCAAGGAAGAATGCAGAATATGACTAGAGAGACGAAGTTTTCAAGTTCACGTGATAGAGCCTCACCTTAGTTGCGGTCAACGTAATACTACCTAGAAAACTCCCACTCTTTCGTCACATAACGCTATTCCTCGTAATAGCTCTATTCACCTTACTTCCTCAAAGTGATGAAAAGTACAGAAAAACCTCGCGTGACAGTGACTCTACAGAAATACACATAGGAAGATACAAGTGAAAACGCATACATCCCTCTGCGTTGCTGTCGGGGGTAAAATAAGAGAATAATGTGAAAAAAACTTGATGACAATCAACGATAGTGTCATCGCAAGAAACTTTTAGAGAGTGACATTATAATACTTCTTATTCCCCATACCTTATTGTATGAACTTTCGGCCTCACACGCAGACAGAACAGCCAAACTGGCGTCGGTGAAATTATAATAAAATTCGATGGAAAAAAAAACATTCGAAAATTGGGATTGATGTGGTGATCTGGCCAATATCGTTAGGTACCCTCATCCTGCACCTGATTCGATTCTGCCTGAAGAAAAATCGTTGTGAAAATGTGCAATAGCTTCCATAGTACTAGGATAAGGGAGCCTACGGTAAAATGAACCCCGATTTTCTCCGGAGTAAAGATAACTTACTTGGGATAGCTGCGTTATATCCACGATTTATAGCTGAAGAGTATTAAAGACCGTCGCGCGAGAACTAATGTGTGGAAATATTGAATGGGATAATCAGAAGATAATAACCGATAATATTCGCTTAAATATAGATGAGGCTTGCTACGTGTAACTCCAACGAAGGATCTAAAGCTGGAGTGAAAAAACATAGCAATACGCGACAAATCTACGAGACACTACAGGTGGCGCCATGACATCAACTATTGTGGAGACATTACCAATAAGATTGACAAATTTTTTTTTGAGTACTGCTGGTTTTGCGATTCCAGTTAGTAGAAGTGAGCGAATTTTTGTAAATGTTATAACAATATATTCAACAATTGCTCTCACATTTGGCTGCTGTGTAAGCGGCATGGATGTTTTCTACTGCTGGGGCACATTTCATGTCAGTTTAATTCTCTCGTTGATAATGGTTCGATTCACTTAAATTTTAGCCTTGAAATCGCTAATTATCCAGGAATTCGTGTATTCGTTTATTGCATTCGGTTCGTCTGGCATCGTGCAAGTGAAATTTACTGCATTCATGTTCAAGAAAACAAAATACCTCCGTCTGATGAAATATACGAAGGAAATATTATGGACGAAGCATCACAATGAATATGGAAAATATGTTATAAAAAAGTGTGAAAAGCAGGCGATGTATTTTATCATTGGTTTCACTTGTTTGGCACTGGGTGTCATTATTATGTACGCGGCTCAAGCACTCGTACGTAAGTTCATGCGTTTGATGGAACAAGAACTAATTGATTCGAGAGAATTTTCGTGTGCAGGTAGCTAATTTTTTGATTAATTTTTTTTTGCTTTGATTAGTCAATATTGGGCGGAATGAGACTGATAGGGTTTTTCCAGTCCCTTTTTGGGTTGATTTACCGATTTACAGTACCCCATGGTATGAAATTACTTTTCTGATGCAGGTGGGTATGAAAATTAATTATTCACACGTGTAAGAAAATCAGGAGGAAGTTCTAGTGCTTCAGCTAGAAAATTGTGTTAGAAAGTAGTGTTTTTGCTAATTCTAATTTGAAATGAATCGAGTGTAAAGAAAAATAAGTGAAAACACATAAGGGAGTCGATTTGTTCTTGAACGATTGAGATTTCTAGATAGAATCGGATGAAAACCAATCGATTTTCAACATATTTAGGTAACAAATGCTAAGACTCCCTCTTGGAGTCTGTTCTTTACATGTGGTACTTAAATAAATTTGAATCTTGTTTTCCGCATGTGCTCCAGGTATTAAGTTTTTCTCATACGGGTATTTGTTATTTCTGTTTCGACAATTTTCTCGCTCTAACGAATATATTCGTGAGTGGACAATTCGAAATTCTCAGGAACAGATTGGAAATACTCTTCGACAAACATCATTCACTCATTGAATTCCATGAAAAGGAGGAAAATATCGAGAAACTGAATTTATCACGAAGATGTACGATAGGAGAGACATTTGATGAATTCAAGCAGTGCGTTGAACAGCATGAAATACTTATCGATATAGTTGAAGATGTTGAGGATATATATTCATTCATCAATCTTGTCCAAGTGCTTGTCTTCAGTTTTCTCATTTGTCTTGTGGGATATCAACTCATACTGGTTTGTAAATATGTTGAGAAAATAAAATGGATTGCACGATTTTCATTATTCATTTGATGCTCCTATTTTGACATGATTTCGACCAATTGAACAGGTGAATGATTGTAACAATATTCAAGGAGGAAAATTTTTGTATTTCATATTGAATGTGAATACATCAAATATACAGAATATAGTCATAGAATAAGCTTAATATATTCTGTCAAGAAATATATGGGGCAATCCACGCCAAATCAGACAGTTTTCCAGCTTTGCATTTTTGATCCCCTCCATTTTCTGACATTTTCTTGTATCTATCAGAACACACTTTTCGGCCAAATTTGAGATTTTTCTGATCATCGATTCAAAAGATATCGAATTTTGAAAAAAAACAGCTGTTTTTACGGTTTTTCGCTCATAACTTTCATAAAAATGGTCCGAATTGAGCTTTTTTTTTTTTTGAAAATTCTCCTTTTTTCATGTATTTTTCAGAAAAAAATACAAAAAAATGATGCCAAGTGTTTTTCTGTATGATTTATAAAATTAAAGATTTGAATTGCGATTTTAAAACTTTTTGTGTCCTTCAATTTTTTTGAAATTTTTTTATGTTAAACTTCTATCAATTCTCGAAATTCTGAGCCCCGGTTGATCGTGGGCCTCTGAGAATTACTATTTTTTTTTCGATTTTTGGAAATTTTAGAAAAAATTTCGGTCTTATCCATTATTAAAACTATTTTTTGTTATTGTTTACTCTTTTTTGAGTAATTTTGAATCGATTTCTATCATTCAACGGAGTTTTAAAGAAATTAACAGTTTTAGTTGAAAAAAATCATAAACAATGTTATTCATTTATTTCATTCGATTATAGGGGAGGGTGGGGCTAGGTGAAACGGCGGCGCGATGTAAAACGCTTTTTTAATATCAAAAGTTACATATACAAAATATATCGAGGGTCGAAAAGCAGGAAATAGTACGTGCCAAAATGAGCATTGCTATGGTAAAAAGTCATATGTATGAGACATACGACCTTCTGCTTTTAATGAAAAATTGAATAATCTTTTCTATTTTCGTTTTTGAGAATATCTTAGAAATTAATGGAGATACGCCATTCTTGCTCTCTTACTTTTTTGTAGTTCTTGAAATTTTATACAGGAAAGATGAGGAGGGAATTGTGCTCTCTCAATCAGTTTTCAAAATATTCAGCCACACAAGGGATAAAAAAATAGCATTAATGATAAAGAATGAACATTTTCTATTTACCTTGTAGCTTAGCTGATTTGGTGAGAGGATTTTGTCCTCAACCCCAAAAAAAATCCTCCTAATAACTCAGTGAAGGTTCAAAGTAAATTGAGAGGGTTTTTTTTTTTGTCATTACTATTTGGGAATATCTCGAAAGCAAAATGAGATGGTGCAATGTGACTTTTATATCCTCTTGTAATTCTTGAAATTTTCTACCCTTCTTTACAAAGGAGGGTTCCCATAGAATCGTCGTAAGTTGCTCGATTGCGAAGATAATGCTATTTATATATTACTTGTTTTTGCTGAATATCTTGGAAACTGATTGAGATAGCGCAATTCTGTTTCCATCCTTTCCTAGAGGAAATTTTAAGAGCTACAAAAGAGTATCAAAGCAAGAATGGCGTATTCCAATTCATTTCCAAGATATTTCCAAAAAACGAATGGAAAAAAAATAGGATTCTCCTGTTTTACCTCTTCGCTCTTGAAATTAGGGGTGTGCGAATATTCGAAATTTCGGATAATTGACCTCGAATTGAATCCGGATAATTCGATTCGAAATATTTGACATATTGGAATGATTCAAAGTATTCGAATAATTCAAATAGCTCAAAGTATTCGAATTATTCAAATAATTCAAAGTATTCGAATTATTCAAATAATTCGAATAATTCAAAGTATTTGAATTATTCAAATAATTCAAATAATTCGAATAATTCAAATAATTCGAATAATTCGAATAATTCAAAATGTTCGAATTATTCAAATAATTTAAAGTATTCGAATAGATCAAAGTATTCGAATAATTCAAGTAATTCGAAGCATTCGAATAATTTGGATTATTTGAATAATTCGAATAGTTTGAATTATTCGAATTATTTGAAGTATTCGAACCACCCGAATATTCAGTTCGATGTTCGAATCGAATATCACTATTCGATTCAATTCGATTCATTGAATATTCGCACACCCCTACTTGAAATGCAATATGAGAATTGAGAAAAAGATTATTCAATTTCGCACTTAAAGCAGAAGGTCGTATGTCCTACACATACGACCTTTTGCTACAGAAATGGCCATTTTGTTGCATATGACTTTCTGCTTTTCAACCCTCAATATATTTTTTATATGTAACCTTTGATATTATGATATCGTTCCACATTGCCCGACCATTCCACTTTGCCCCAGCGTTCCATTTTGCCCCACCCTCCCCTATAATAAAATAAAATGAATAAATAACATTCTTCGCGATTTTTTCAAACTAAAACTGTTAATTTTCTTTAAACTCCGATTAATGATATAAATTAATTCAAAATTACTCAAAAAAGAGTAAACAATAACAAAAAATAGTCTTAATAATGGATAAGACCGAAATTTTTTTCAAAATTTTCAAAAATTGAAAAAAAAAATAGTAATTCCCCGAGGCCCACGATCAACCGGGGCTCAGAATTTCGAGAATTGATAGAAGTTTAACATAAAAAATTTCAAAAAATTGAAGGACAAACAGTTTTAAAATCGCAATTAAAATCTTTAATTTCAGAAATCATACAGAAAAATACTTGGCATCATTTTTTCGTATTTTTTTCTGAAAAGTACATGAAAAAACGAGAATTTACAAAAAAAAAGCTGAATTTGGACCATTTTTATGAAAGTTATGAGCAAAAAACCGTAAAAACAGCTGCTTTTCCTCAAAATTCGATATCTTTTGAACCGATGATCAGAAAAATCTCAAATTTGGCCAAAAAGTGTGTCCCGATAGATACAAGAAAATGTCAGAAAATAGAGGAAATCAAAAATACAAAGCTGGAAAACTGTCCGATTTGGCGTGGAATGCCTCATATATTTAAGATTGTTTTTCAGATGCTAAATACAGATGTCATATATCTCCATTTATATCTCCAAAATAATGTGAATTATTTCCATATAAAACTTATTTTGGACATGCATTCCCACTCTAAAGACTAAGAATAGTCTCTATCTATATTTATCCATTTTTGGATATTTAGCTTCAGCATGTATTCCCAGATTGAAAAATGTGGCCTTCCAGCACGGAAATTTATGTTTGTTCACTCATATATATGGGAATATGAAGAAAAATATGTCAAATATCTTCTACATCTATGCTTATATATGTGATATCAAAATGACATATATGTATTTCATATTTTGGAAATGTCATTTTTTGCCACATGTATATATATACAAATATAATAGATCTATGACATTTTTTATATTCTTTATTATTTCTCTCTATCTAGATTATATCCCATATATAAGCAGGCTGAAATTGAAAGGAGAAAAATTAGGCCGTGATCGTAGATAATGATAACAATAAAAAAATGGAAAACTAAAATTAGAACTTCTAGAGCGAAGAATCATGGAAAAAAACGAGACTGTGTCAGCTGAAATTCTATCCTCATAACTCGATCACCACCTACCTTCGTGATGCCAATCATAGTCAATTACCATTTCTAGAGAAAAGAAATTCAGAAAAAATAGTGAATGCCTGTGCCGAATTTCAACGCACAATTATAGATTATAATCTGAAAAATATCAAATAATATTTGGAAATTCGGTAAACGTATTCAATCGATTACATTGCTAGGAATGAGGATTTGTGATATTTGCCATTCACCTTGACATCGAAGAATCGAGTATACGATTTTTTTTCGTTATTTACCGTCGCGTTCTACCCTAATTAGGCGTATTTTGCGACTGTTCAAGACTTTTTGTACCTGGTTAGATCTCACCAGTGGCACCGGTGAGAATTGAACCCGTGCCTACTGCGTGTGAATCATTGATCATATCCAGTGCCAGACTACCATCATCCCGGATATGTGGCAATCACCAGACTTACAACTGAAAGATTTGATGAGTCGATATGGATGAACTCCATCGAATTCAATTGAATCTAGCTATATTTGATCAGATCTAATTAGATCTGGTCAGACACAAATGGATCTGATCAGATCTGACTGAACATTTTTTTCCGGGAAGCCTCATATTTTATGATTGAAATATAAACATTCCTCTGACATGTTTACTGCATATATTCTGATTCATATTCCCTAAAGTATTGGAAATATATAATGAATATAAAAATAGGAAATGGTATATATATGGGGCATATATCCTAAACTATGTAATGGGATTCGTCTAATCCCGTCACACTTCCGGTCATCCCGTTCCACGCATACAGCTTGATGGCGTGGGCGCCAGTTTATTCTTCACCGGAGGAATGAACAAAACTCACTGTGTGCTGGTTTTCCCTGGGCTCACCACGCTTAACCTCTTAGGGCGGTTTCGGGCTCACCTGCTGAACCTTCGGTAGTAATTACTCAGGGAATTACTGACCCCAATGGATGGCATGGGCAATCCATTCCCGGTAACTCAGTGTGCTGGTTATGGTAGAGGGGCATGGATCTAGTCACAGTCCCTCTAGCGAGAACAAGTAGGAATTAGGTATTCCGTGATAACCTCTGGATGAGCCCGTCCGCAGTATTCCTCTGATCTATCGTCACCCAGAGAATACCGGACGTCTCCATTCACACGAGAAACGCCACGTAGCCACGCTACGGACAACCAACGGTAACTCTCACCGAGGCGAGCGGTAGAAGTTCCAGGGACTACTCGCGATCCTTTCGAGACTGCCGCCCAAGGCAGACTAACTGCTCACCGTGTCATTGGGTCTATTTATATCAGCTAAGGCTGCTACTCCTCGCCTAGAGGTCTCTTCACACGCCTGCGTGGTTCTTCCCCTCACACCACCGCCAGGCCCGGAGATAACTCTGACATCTCTAGTGGAGCGCCAGCATTTCAGCTGGGCTTCGGCCTTATCCTCAGACACATACAAATCCTACTGATGTGACAGTCACCTAACGGTAACTTTGAGGTGTCATCTCACGCAGTTCATACGAATTGTCTAGCTGTTCATGTGTGAGTTTCCTCGAGCTCTACACTTGGACAGCTTCACCGAAGGTGACATAAGCCGATGCAAGAGCTGTAACGAGAAACCCCGTTACATACCTCCCTCCGCGGAGGAAAGATTCGACCCGAATCCGATGAATCATCAGACTCTTCGGTTGGGCCAAGCGATAGGTCGGTTTTGTAAGGTTTGAGGTCTTTTATTGACATCTTTCCCTCACTGTTCCCTACGAGATCGACCAATGCGTAGACAGTCTTCGATAGCTTTTTCGTTACTGTGTAGGGTCCTACGAATGGCTTGTTTAACGCGGCCGAGCTGTTCTTGCCTGCGTTCGATAGCTCGCGATTTCTAGATAATATTAGCTCGCCTTCTACATACTCTCTGTCTCGTCTCCGTAGATTATACGGTTGAGACTGAGTGTCGTGAGCTTCTGCGAGAGCGTGCTTGAATACTTTTCGCAAAGTCTCCAGGCTCTTCCGATAACCATCCTCACTACCTCCTGCATCTACTGCTCTGCTTTGGTGCCTTGAGGGCACCAGAGGGGGACAGTAGTTTCGCGCACACTCGTAATTCCACTCATTACGTAATGCCCTCTGCTCGAGATCCTCCATCGTTAACCTTTGGTCAATATTGATTCCGGCTCGATATTTCGATGGCATGTTAGCATATGCTGTGTATACTTTGGTCTCTTCGTCCAAAGGTGGCGTTATTCTCGTGGAATAACCGCAGACACTACGCATATACTTGGCCACAGGCTCGTGTTTGCCCTGTGTTCGCCCATACATCCCATTTCTGAGACGGACTTGGTTGTTTAGGCCTCCGAATTGCTTTCGAAACGCTTCTTCGGTGTCTGACTAATTAACGAAGCTCATGATGCGGTAACACGTGAGTGCTGAACCCTCTAGCAGACCCCTAAGGATGTGTATGAAATCTCCCTCACGCATCGATAACGAAACGAGTGCGTCTTCACATGAGGAAAGGAATTCCTCAACGTCTTCCTCTCGTTTCCTGGAAACTGATATCCTCCACCTTTTCAGGTGTTCGTGTGCCTTGTGCGCCATGACTGGCAAACCGTGTCTGGCGAGCGCCTTCGGGACAGCATGTCCCTCGGCCACAGATGGCGTTAGTGGTAGCTCAATTTCGGTCGTTTTTTCGGTATTAGCTCTGCAATTTGTAGTTGCGTTGCCTTTACAATAGCTCTCAGCTCCTCTAATGAGGTGGCTTCGCTAGTAGCCGGCGTGGCTGCGGTAGATGGCATAATGCCCTCGTTAGTCGTTTTCTCTCGATTGCTCAAGGAAAAGGTTTTGGTAGCCAGAGCGGTTGATCAGACCAGTCTCTCCCTCGAGAGCCGACTGCTGCTCCTTATATACCCATCTTCCCTGTAGAGGGGGAAAATTTTCGGGTGGGGAGCTCATTATCCTCAGCCGCATATAAATCCCACTGACGTGACAGTTCGTTTACGGTAACTTTAAGGTGTCATCTCACGCAGATGGCACCACGGTATGAATTGACTAGCTGTTCATGTGTGAGCCTCCTCGAGTTCTACACTTGGACAGCTTCACCCGAAGGTGGCATAAGTCGGTGCGATAGCTATAACGAGAAGCCTCGTTACAACTATTTAACATATATGCTTGCATATATTTTTTTGTGCAGCTTTGAGGCTGCTGTAGTCAAGAAAATCATTCCAATTTGCAGGATCTGATTGGATCAATTTGGATTTGAACAGATCCGATTGGTTAGGGAAAAATGCAAGAGTCATCAGATCTAGCTAGATCAAGACAATTTAGGATCTGATCCATTCTGATACAATCAGATCCAGTTGGACCTGATTATTTCTCTAAGAAAATATTCAGATCTAGTCTGATCTGAATACCTCCAGTTCAAATTTGTCGAGTATGGTTAGATCTAAATGAATTTGGTGGGACTAGAGGTAGAGGATGAACTTGAAATGAGCTAATCTGAGGTTCTCCCATGTCTCCAAATCTATACTCTCAGATTAGCTCGTGTACTATTGACAACAACTAAAATGAACGTAAATCTGTCTTTATCGTCTCAGCCTCTATGTATCACAATGATGAAGAACTTAGTCTCTCCTCAGCCTCTTAAACTCACATACATGAGCGATGAAACGCACAAACTCGTTGAAGCTTCTGGGCATTGAAGACATTTCCCGTCCAACTCATGTGATCAAAGTCGAAAACTAGATTTGTATTCAAACAAACATTATGAAAATGTAAATGTAATAAGAATAATGATTGAATGAATATTCAATTGAAAGAACATGGCATCATTTCATTCGATATTCTCATTGTTATAGTGAGTTATCTCTTCCTTTTAGGATCGAATCGTTATCAATGGAGTATAACATCAGATTCAAATGGATCTGAGAAGATCTAATCTGATTGAGTGGGTCTGATGAAATCTCATGTCTGATCAAACTAGATCATGTTGGATCTCATTCGAACTAAACAAGTCATATTGAGCGTAATTTTTAATACATCCAGATCGAATCAGATTTAATTTGATCTGAATAGGTCTGCTCAAATACCATGTCTGCTTCAACTATGTCTGATTGTATCTAATATGAACTGAGTAGGCTGACTGCATACGATATCATATGAATCTAGACCTGCAGAGATCTGATCTGATTAGATCAGGTGATATTGAGTAGCACGTCAGATCCATCTGGATCAGGTTGAATCTGATCTGATCTGGAGATGTCTTGTTTAACGCCATGTCTACTTCAACCCAATCTAATCAGATCTGGTTTGATCCAACTAAATATCTTTGCATCAAAAATCAGAACGATTCTAATCAGATTTCTACTTCGATCAGGAGATATCAGATTTGATCTGTTCATTTTTTCGGAAATAGATAAATATTCCTTTTGAGAAAAATTGTCAACAACGGGGACTGTCTAGAAATAATATGAAATCCATTAATTTTTCTCTTATTCTTGAAGAGTAACAATGTTTTTATAACTGAAATATCTGTACCTGGAATTTTCGAATTTGAAAGATTGATCAGTGTGCATATTGTGTTAGTGGTTCTGGTCATTACAATCAGGAATCACAATCTTACCACTTCCTTATAATTGACCCTCTAATGCTTCGGAGTCCCACATCGTATTGGTGTGAGCCCAGTAGGGGGGACGTGAATCATGAAGCACCGTGCATCCGTATGAGTGGATTGCGCGAGTAATAGTGTAGGCGTGAGCCCATTTCCACTCATTTTACCCTCACTGTGTGGACATTGACAGTACCGTAATTAGCACTGTTTACACGACTAAATTCAGTCATTTGAAGAAATAAAGGTTAAATTGTAGTAATTTCAACTAACGTAAAACTCACAAATGCAGATATGAATCTTATTAGTAATTCATATCAATTCATTTATCTTTCTAAGCTGAAATGCCGAGTAAAAAAGTGAAGAATAACATTGTTCTGAATGTTGATGATGAATTTGATGCTAAGGTTTTGAGAATTACGAGATGAGTTTTCAACGCAACGTTTTCTTTTTATTGTGATTAAGAATGAAACAAAGTTTCTTCATCAAGAGTTCAACCATGATATTCCATCTGGAAATGAAAACATGTGTCATCCAATAGTTGTCATAATAGTTATCCAATGGATAAAAAAATGATGGACGGAAGAAAATTTATTCATCATGATACGCCCCTGCCAGAAGTGCTTCGCGCTCACTCAGAGTCTATCACTCTCTGCTCACACACGAACTGGGCTTTCGAGGCCGAGCATTAGAGGGTTGAATAATAGAAATTGTACCCCGAAAAGGAATTCACAAAGGAATTGAAATGTTGGTGTATAATAAAAATTAATTGTATGAATCAGCAGCAGCTTAAGAGGCCACCTCCTTTCAGCTGCATATTCATATATATAATTTTTTTTATAGAATATATTCCATATTTTCATTGGGAAAAATGAAGAGTTCATGAAAATTAAAGGCAGTAGATATTGGAGTCTCTGATTATTTCTTGAACTTTTTTCAAATTTATTTTCTCTTGAGTTATTCTCAGGAGAGATCACGCAAATTTCCATGAATTTCCTCTTTCCAGCCAGGAAATTCAATGATGAGACGTCTATTGTTTATCGTTTATTCCGGTGGATGTTTCACTCAATTATTCACATTTGCATTCACATGCAACAATTTGACAATAGCTAGTGCAGAAATTGGCGAAGGACCTTGGACTTCAAAATGGTATACAACAACGTGGTGTAAAGAAGGTCGAGCACTGGCAAAAGATTTGAGAATGGTTATTATAAGAGCCCAACGTCCTTGTCGATTAACAGCATTTGGATTTTTTCCGATTACTGTTAATACCTTCAAATCTGTGAGCACGATCATATATGTTCATTGGGTATCAAATCAGGAATGATATATTATTGTGAGACTGTTTGGATATTTCAGATGATCAGCACAGCATTCTCTTACTTGACACTCATGAGAAATAGTGGGCAGCAGATGCAATGAACCCCATTGAATCTGCTACGAATATTTTATTTGATTCTTTTCTGGATATAATTTACTATGATTTTTAATGGAAAAGGGCGAAAAAATTAGATGATATTCATATGAAAAAATTGAAATGCAGTACAAGTTGGAAAACATGTTAATCACTCAGCAATATTTCTTCATGGAATTTGAATTCAATAACCCACTCCGTCCATCCGAAAGAAATAATCGGAGAATTCAAAACATGAAAAATCAGAAGGAAATTCCAGGCCATTTACTAGCCAGTTTTATTGAAAATTCTGTTGATTTTTTAAGTCTTCCATTGATGCAATCGAGTAGCAAAGAAGTAACGCGGAATAAGTGTATTTTTGTATCATTCACTTTCTCCGAGAATATGTCAGAAAGTAAGCAAGAAAATGCCAGTTCATCTCAATCTTTTTTCGTACCTTCCAAAATTCTCTGCAAAAAAGGATTGATATGAAAACGGCGTAGTCCGATCTGTTGCCGAGATATTTCATTGAGAATTATCACCAAGTCGATTTGTTTTGTTTTATCTCTTCACTGCTTAAATTTCATAGAGAATACGGCAATACGCACTTCTGCCATCAAAAGGACCAAATTTTTTTTCCAAGTTGAGAACTTTATGAGGCACTTTGAGAAAATTACCTCAGAACGTAAATATGTTGAAGTAATTTTCTAATTTTTTCGGAATTTTTTTTCATGAACTTCTCCACAACAAAAAAAAATCCTCATTCACTTGACCCTGCAGCTCCGTTGTGTCCCTGTTCCCCCTATCTTTTCGAGACGAATTCTTCACAAATTTTCCACCAATACAAGCACTGTAATTGAATCAACGTATAATAGCATCGATGAAGAATACACCATGTGACTAGAGAGACGAGCTGTCTGAATCCATGTGATAAAGCCTTATCTCTGGCGCGGTTAACCTTACATTAGTTCGAAAACTCGCTCTCCTTCGTCGCATAATACTATTCTTCAAAATAGCTTTATCATCCTTACTTGCTGCGGAGTGACGGAGAGTACAGAAAAACGTCGCGTGACAGTAACTTCACCAGAATACACGTTGAAACATACGAGTAAAAAGAGAGAAACAATAACAAAAAAGCTGAATGACAATCAACGATGATGTCATGGATAAAAAGTTTTGGTAAGTGAAATTATGATAAATTTGCACGGAAGAGAAGCCATCTGCTCCGGAAGTAGGGATAATAGAAAATAGTCGTCGATAATAATCGCTCAAATATAGATAGTGCTTGGTAAGTGTAATTGCGAAGAGGGATCGAAAGTCGAAGGGAAAGAACATAGTGAGTCGTGACGAACTTACCAGACACTATAAGTGGCGCCATGATATCAACTACTGGTGAGACATTACCAATAAAATTGACTTTTTTTTTTCTGAGTGTCGCTGGCTTTGCTATTCCAACGAATAAATATGAGCGTATTGTTATAAAGGTTGTAACATTTTATTCGACAATTGCGCTTGCCTTCTCCTATTATACAACTGGTATGGATAGCTATCATTGCTTTGGCATATTTCAGGTATGTAAAGTTCTCTCATTTATGATTATGAAAACCATCTCAAATTTATCTTCAGAATGATTAATTATCCAGGAATTTGTGTATGCTTTTATTGGATTTGGTACTTGTTTCGTTGTACAATCAAAATTCGTCACATTCACATTTAAGAGAAGAAAATACCTGCGTCTGATGAAATATACTAGAGAAATATTATGGACTCAGTATCACAATAAATATGGAAAATATGTTATTAAAGCTTGTGAAAAACAAGCGATGTTTTTCATAATTTTGTTCATTTCTTTGGCACTGAGTGTAAATCTTTGTTACACAGTTCAACCTCTCTTACGTAAGTATATGTGTTTTATGGAACAATTAATAATTCATTTGTGAGAATTGGTACGGGTGATGAATTATTTTTTTATCGTTTTTTTTTACTTTTTCCAGTCAATATTGGACGGAATGAGTCTGACAGACTTCTCCCATTCCCTTTGTGGGTCGATTTACCACTTTATATTACACCATGGTATGAAATTACATTTGTCTCACAGGTGAGTATTGAGATCGATTAATTACACAGGTTAATGAAAGAATTCTGGTAAAAATTGGAGGAGATCTGCTGAAAAAATCGAATAGAGAGAGAATTTCCTTTTCCTCTTTTTAAAGACTTGATATATATTTGGAAAAAATACGCGGAGGAGCCAATTCTCGAACAGAGTATTTATCTAGCAAATGCTAGGATTTCCTCTTGGATTTTTTCATATGAGTGCTCCTCTAATCAATTTGAATTACATTTTTCTTATGTGCTTCAGGTATTATCTGGCTATCATACAGCCGTTTGTTACTTCTGTTTCGATAATTTTCTCGCTCTAACAAATATATTCGTAACTGGACAATTTAAAATTCTCAAAAACAGATTGGAAACACTCTTTGATCCACATAATTCAGACATCAAATTTCGTAATGAGAGTCATAATATCGAGAAATTGAATTCATCAGAGAAAAGTATGATAAAGAAGGGACTCCATGAGCTGAAATGTTGCATCAATCAACACCAAATACTCATCGATCTAGTTGAAGATGTTGAGGATCTGTATTCATTGATAAATCTTGTACAAGTACTTGTATTCAGTTTACTCATTTGCCTCGTTGGATATCAACTTATACTGGTTTGTAAATTCATTCAAAAAGTGTAATTAATTTCACAATATTCATGAACAATTCGATATTCGACTTTTCCTCTGATTTTGCGACATCCGCTTGCTAGTTTATTTCATAGGCAAATTAGTATAACAATATTCGCCGAGAGATATTTTCATAATTTATACTTGATATGAATAGATTCAAGATATAAAGTATATCTGATATAATTAATAAATGATTTCCATCCTGCAGAGGATTGAAGACATTCTAGAAACGATATGGAAAGTGTGGAGGAGACTGGGACGGAATGGGGTATGTGGGAGCAGGAGAAAGTTCACAGTACCTAAAATTCAGCTATAACTTCTTTCTTACCTATGAGCAAAGGAGGGTGTCAAATGAGAAGCCAAATCCGATAAACACTTCGAAACAATTTGTTTGAAACACTCGGAATCGCGAAAATTTATCATGTCCCACTTGGAATGGCGGAAACTTGTTTATTCAACTTTTATATTATCTATCGACGAGCGGGCTTTTCTCCAAATAAAACGGTTTTGCCTTGCGGCGCAGTGTAAATCCAACTATTAATTTTTTTTTTAATAGTTTAGTTTTTTACTATCATTAACCGCCTCCTGCAATCCACCCTGAAAATCCACGAATAAAATCAACTCGCTCAAAACATTGGTCCTTCGAGTAACCGGATGTGCAGGGCGATAAAAAGTGCAGTTTTTGTTGAGTGAAAAAAGGGATGCCTCGTGGTGAACGAATTTCGGGGTTCACACGAGCTATTTCAAGAACAATAAAATTGGTGTGATAAATTTGAAACCCAACGAATATTATAGTTGTGAGTGAGTTACTGTGCGTATCATCAAGGTCTCCGGTATTGTTTACCTTTGGACACCAACAAATTCTCAGACAGAGCAACTCACACTTAATAGAGACAGCATCACAACAGACCACACCGATCGATATTCTCGGATTTAAATTTATCTCTCACTTCGAATTGAATTAAATTTAATTCACTTGAGAAATAAAACAACGGATAAACCCAACGAAAAGAGAGAATTAAATCAAATATCTCTCTCTCTTTACGAGTTCCGGGCATCTTTGGACATCGTCAGAAGCACGAGCGGTCTCTATTCCCTCTCCATCAACTTAGTCGATTAACGCAGCAGAGACGTGAGAAGCTCTGGCTACTTATCGATTTCCAACAACAGCTGATTGAGACGCGACTCAACGCGTGCTATAGTAACTCTATCTTTCTCACTCTCCCTCACATCCTGTCATTTCTCAAGATGATAGAGAGAGAGAGGGAATTGGATGTCATGAGAGGAGAGAAAACTCTATCTAATGACACTCAAGATCAATTGTACCTCAACGAGAATTTCTCAAATCAAATTCACGTGTCGAAAACCGATTGGACACACAACAATATTTTCAACTGAAGACTCTTCATCTGTGGGACTCAACGATGATCTCCAACAACATCAACATCTAGGGATATGAGCAGGAATCCTGTAGACTTTAAGGAATTTACGCCTCCTTCAAGGTCAATTGGAAACTGAACACTAGAAGCTCAATCGGATCATCTACGACAATCAGACGAAGAGATCATCAACGAATCATCTCTTGGAGCAGCATCTAGTTCAAGGAGTCAACCAACAGACAATGAGGAGTAATCTGGTGAGTCAAGTCCATATATTTTTTATATCTTGCTCACACAAATTACTTCCTCAAAGACTCGTTTTCTCTATAGAGACAGCAATGTCACTCAACAAGTCTTCATCATCATCCAAGAAGACACCCAACGAGAAATGCTTCAAGAACAACGACACCCAACATACGTTATTGCATGAAGAACATGCATTCTCTCATCTGGTCCAGCATCCACGGAAAGATGCTGTGAGACTCTCAACAAAGATAAACCAACTAGCAGATGAGAATGGAGAATCGACTTCATTCACTCTCATCAACGAGGAGATTCATCATCAGGGAGTCAGGCGACTTTGAAGGAATTTACGCCTCTTTCAAGGTCAACTGGCAACCTCAGCAGAGAAACTCAACTTCTCAATCATCATCATCAACCAGGTGTCATCGACTAGAAGGTCGTGTTCCATGAAATGGCTCAGCATCATGAATCAACGACAATCTCAACGAAAAAGGTCATCAACAATCTCATCAACAGGAGTTCAGCTGACCTTGAGGAATTTACGCCTCTTTCAAGGTCAACTGAGCAGCTGACCCAACCGAAATCCAACAATTCAGGTCTCACGGGGAAAAGGTGACAGTCACCATTCTTCAACAAGCGAGTCAACAAGGCACCCATCTCCATCAAGGTTTACAACCAGACTGCCACATCTTCGTGCAAGACATTCTCCATCGGCAACGAAGTGCCGAAGAATAACCTGGTTCAACCTCATCAACTACGGGGCTGACAAGAAGGGTGAATCATCAAGGATGAACTTGTCCAGCCAGGAAATTCTCAGTTAGTTGCGCAACGAACTAATCGCACATGGATATTCTCAAATCCAATCTGCTGCAGGCCTTAATCAACGGCAACATCTTCTACGGCCGTGAAGATGTTGTCCAACGTGCATCAACTTGAGCTACAACAAAAAGTCTGAACCAGGAAGACGACAAAAAATCAACAAATCCAGAGCTACAACAAGAAGATCAACTAGCAGGAGCAGAAGAAGTGATTCAGCAGCTTCTCACTGCTGAATGGGGGGAGTATGTTTGAAACGTAATCAAACTCCCGCCGGTGAAGTTGACCAATCAACAGACACCTGGTCAAGGGGGGGTCAAGACGCGAATGATCCCCTCCAGACTCATCACTTGCGTATGAAGATTCTATCACGACGCATCAATTAATTTATTCATGGTGGAATCTCTATAATTGTTTCAAGTGTTAATATTCTCTATTATTGTAGAGTTTGTCTCAAGTGTAGTTTGTAACGGGGATTCTCCCAATCCCGTCACACTTCCGGCCATCCCTTTCCGCACACACGGTTCGATAGCGTGGGCGCCAGTTTATTCTTTACCGGAGGAATAAACAAAACTCACTGTGTGCTGGTTTTCCCTGGGCTCACCACGCTTAACCTCTTAGGGCGGTTTCGAGCTAACTTGCTGAACCTTCCGTAGTAATTACTCGGGGAATTACTAACCCCAATGGATGGCATGGGCAATCTATTCCCGGTAACCCAGTGTGCTGGTTATGGTAGAGGGGCGTGAGTCTAGTCACAATCCCTCTAGCGAGAACAAGTCGGAATTAGGTATTCTGCGATAACCTCTGGATGAGCCCGTCCGCAGTATTCCTCTGATCTATCGTCACCCAGAGAATATCGGACGTCTCCATCCACACGAGAAACGCCACGTAGCCATGCTACGGGCAACCAACGGTAACTCTCGCCGAAGCGAGCGGTAGAGGTTCCAGGGACTACTCCCGAACCTCTCGAGTCTGCCGCCCAAGGCAGACTAACTGCTCACCGTGTCGTTGGGTCTATTTATATCGGCTGAGGCTGCTTCTCCTCGTCTAGAGGTCTCTCCGTGTGCCTGCGTGGTTCTTCCTCTCACACCACTCTGTGATAACTCTGACATCTTTAGTGGAGCGCCAGCTTTTCAGCTGGGCTTCTGCCTTATCCTCAGCCGCGTATAAATCCCACTGACGTGACAGTTAGTTTATGGTAACTTTAAGGTGTCATCATACGCAGATGGCACCACGGTATGATTTGTCTAGCTGTTCATGTGTGAGTCTCCTCGAGCTCTCCACTTGAATAGCTTCACCCGAAGGTGGCATTAGCCGATGCGATAGCTGTAACGAGAAATCTTGTTACATACCTCCCCCCGTGGAGAAAGGACTCGACCCGAATCCGATTAATCATCAGACTCTTCGGCTGGGTCAAGCGATAGGTCGGGTTTGTAAGGTTTGAGGTCTTGTATCGACATCTTTCCCTTACTATTCCCTGCGAGATCCGCCAATTCGTAGACAGTCTTCGATACCTTCTTCGTGACTGTGTAGGGCCCTACGAATGGTTTGTTCAATGCGGCCGATCTGTTCTTGCCTGCGTTCGATAGCCCGCGATTTCTAGATAATACTAGATTGCCTTCCACATACTCTCTGTCTCGTGTCCGTAGATTATACGGTTGAGATTGAGTGTCGTGAGCCTCTGTGAGAGCGTGCTTGAATACTTTCCGCAAAGTATCCAGCCTTTTCATTCTTTTTACCCACTGAGCTGTAGGCTGTTGAATGATTTCGATATCCCCCTCCAGCTTTCTACGGATTGAGATCGCCGATTCCGGCTCTTGACCGAAGTTTGCAAAAGCTGGTGTTGCTTGCAACGAGTTATGGTACGCCGTGTTGTACGCAAAGCGGAATGCGCCAAGGTGTACATCCCACTCTCGATGGTCAGCATCGATATATGCCCATATCATCACTTTTAGTGTGCGATTTACCTGCTCAGTTGGGTTCGCCTGAGGGTGATACAGTGGCGTTGTCGTCTGTGACATGCCCGTTATTTGCACGAGAGATTTAATGTCTTTATTGACAAACTCTGTGCCGTTATCTGTGAGCAATACTTACAGTGTTCTACACCGATTGATCACGAGATCTTCGATAGCCTTCCTAATGTTGGCACCGTTAGCTTTACGAAGTGGACAGACCTCCATCCATTTCGTATACATATCTTGTATGACAAGTATGTACGAGAACCTTTGCTTGCTGTGAGTGAACGATCCCATGATATCTGCGGATATCACGGTCCATGGTTGTTCCACCACTCTTCTGCCCATTAAGCCTACGAGAGCCTTTTGCTCGACTTTGCACTTTTGACATTCGTCGCATGTGCTGACGTATGAAATTACATCTTTGAGCATCCCTGGCCAGTGGTATTTCACTGTCAGGCGTCGGTAGGTGCGGTCAATGCCTTGATGACCTGCTTGTGGGAACCTGTGGCATTCCTCAATGACTTGCCTACGAGATTCACGTGGGAGAACTAGTTTCCACGCGTCGAGATCATGAAATTCTACGTCGGCCAAATCTGTTCGTCGATGATGGTACAGTAGTTCATCGACAAGTTGCCACGCTGGGAATTTCTCCGGTACTCTCTCGATATCTTTCATGCGATCCAGATACCATTTATCTTTGGTGTCTGTGCATGGCGATAGCTTGATGTCCGCATCTTCCAGTATTCTCGAAAGAGCGTCAGGCACGTAATGCAATGTGCCTTTTCGATGTACGATCTTGAAATCGTATTCCATCAATCCAAGAGCCCATCTCGGTAACCTCCCTGTTGGGTCCTTCAAATTATGAAGCCAACGGAGACTGCTGTGATCCGTGATCACTGTAAAGGAGTACCCTTCTAGGTAACAACGGAATTTCTTTACTGCCCAAACCATGGCCAGACATTCCTGTTCTGTTACCGTGTACTTCCTCTCGGGATTTGTCAGTGAGCGGCTAGCATATGCTATTACCCTTTCCTGATCATCGATAACTTGGGTGAGGACTGCTCCTATCCCAACATTACTTGCATCAGTCTGCAGTGTAAACGGTAATGAAAAATCTGGACAAGCAAGTGTTGGCGCATTTGTCAAATGTTTCTTTAGGGTCTCAAACGCTTTTTGTTCGTTTTCGGCCCATGTCCATGTTTGATTTTTCTTCGTTAATTTCGTTAACGGTTCCACATTACTCGCGAATTGCGCTATGAATCGTCTGTACCACGATGCCATATCCAAAAAGCGTCGAATTTGTTTCAAATTCGTCGGTACTGGGAATTCGAGACCCAGCTGGACTTTGTCTGGATCTGCTCTGAGTCCCTGACTGTCCACGATAAACCCGAGGTATTTCACCTCTTGTCGGCAGAATTTACTCTTCGATGGATTATTCATTGATCCAGCTCCTGAGAGTTTGTCGATAACCTTTCTCACCCACATTAAGTGCTCTTCGAATGTCTTGGAGACGATTATTATATCATCCAAGTATACAAACACATGTGGATAGAATTCTGGCCCAAGCAGTTTGTCCATAGCTCGTTGGAACACTGCTGGCGCATTCGTTAAGCCATAGGGTATAACCTTAAATTGGAATAACCCTCGTCCCGGGACAATGAACGCAGTCACTTCCTTAGACTCTTCTGTCAACGGTATTTGCCAATAGGCTTGACTCAAATCGATAGTAGACAAGTAACAGGCTTGTCGTAACTCATCGAGTGTCATCGCCATGTTCGGTAATGGATAGGCATCTTCTTTGGTTGCCTCGTTAACCCGCCTCATGTCGACACAGAATCGAGTTTTTCCATTCGGTTTTCTGATCATCACGACAGGGCTTGCCCAATCACTGTTGGATGGTTCGATGACGCCGTTAACCAGCATTTCATCAACCTGTTTCCACATGGCTTTGCGCAGAATCTCCACTTGCCTGTGTGGCCTTTGTCTGATCGGGTCGTTATTTTGCACATCGATTTTCATCGGTGGCAATTTCGATACCCCAGGTTTCTTGGAAACCGGTGGTAAGACTTCTTTGAGGAAAGCGTCGAGCCGAACGGCTTCCTCGTCTTGTGGTACTCTGAGACCGTTGCAAACACTAATGTTATTCACGGTCTCTACCGGTGTGAAGATAACTTTTCCTCCGGATTGTCGCGATAGTACCACGTTTCACCGTAGAAATCGATCACCATCCGTGCTGCTCTCAGGAAATCAAGCCCGAAGACAAAGTCTTCCGTTAGCGTCGGCATCCATAGTGTTTCCACTTTGGTTACCCGGCCTCCCAAGCCGATCGGTAAGTCAGAAGCCTCTTCGACTATTGTCAATTGGCCATTTGCCACGAAAACCCTTCTAGGCGGAATTATTTTGAAACTTATTCCCAAAGAGGAAAGAGTTTCAATTCCTGCTTCGCCGGCAAACGTGCGTGTTGCTCCTGAGTCAACAAACGCTCTAATTTGCTTTCCCTTTATGGTAGGGGTGGCGTAGAATGCTACTGGTCGAGAAGCGTTAGCTGCACAGACGAGTATGTCATCCCCGGTATCAATTTCCATTGCTGGATTTTGAACGATATCCTCATAAGTCTGTCTGTTACCAGACTCGGTAGTTTCCTCCACCACAACATTTTCGTTGAGCTTCTCAGAAACTAGGGAGCTGTCTGACGTGCTGCTCCCTCTAGCGAGGTCCACTTCTCCTACTGGATTATCATGGTTCACTTTGTGTACGATATCCGACGCATCGGGCTTCGTGGTCAGCTGAGTGACACCTGCGAGCCCGTTTGGCCGTTTTTTGGATTCGTCTGTTCACCTTGCGGTTTAGACTTCTCCTTTTCGTCCCGACGATATCCCGGCTCTCTTGGCGGTTTTTTACAACCTCTCCAAGTATGCTCTTCCTCGTCACAATTGTAGCAGGAACGTCCAGAGGGCACTACAGCCTTCCCTCTAGCGGTATTGGACTGTCGTCCGTTTCTTCGGTATTCAGAAAGTCTCATGACTTCCAATAGGTCGTCAATCTCTTCTTCCTCCTCCGATAACTCCTCTCCCTCCTCCTCCTCTTCACTTTCCACATCCACTGCTCTGACTTGGTGCCTTGGGAATCTCTTGATGAAACTCTTCGGCTCCTTGTATGCCAAAGTTGGACATACAACAGTTTCTGCTGGTGGAGGGGGACGGTAGTTTCGGGCGCATTCGTAATTCCATTCATTACGTAATGCCCTACGCTCGAGATCCTCAATCGTTAGCCTGCGGTCAATATCAATTCCCGCTCGATATTTCGGTAGCATGTTCGTATATGCAGTGTATACTTTGACCTCTTCGTCCAAAACTGGCTTTATTTTCAAGAAATGACCACGCACACTACGCATATAGTCGGCCACAGACTCATGTTAGCCTTGCGTTCGCCCATACATCTCATTGCTTTCGGAACGCTTCACGGTACCACGTGAGTGCTGAGCCCTTCAACAGACCCCTAAGGATATGTAAGAGATCCACTTCACGTATCGATAGCGAAACGAGTGCGTCGTCAAGAGAAGAAATAAATTCTTCGCTGTCTTCCTCTCGTTTCCCGTTAAACGATATCCCCCACCTTTTCAGGTGATCGTGCGCAATATGCGCTGCGACTGGGAGGCCCCCTCGACCAAGTAGTCTCGGAGTGGTGTACCCATCAGCCATAGATGGCAGTGGCGATATCTCCCTTTGAGACGCCGCAGCGTCCAATTGCTGCTGCATTAGCTGCTCTGGGGTAGGTGGAGTAACTTGTACCGTGAGGTTAGCTACTCCGGCTCTGCGGGCTTGCGCCTGCTGTTGCGGTATTAGTGCTGCAATTTGCTGTTGCATTGCTTTTACGATAGCCGCTAGCTCCTCTAGCGAGGTAGCTTGTACGGGATCCGGTGGTGTCCCACCCACAGTATCCAAAGATACTCCAGTATCCGCAGGTTGAGTACCTGGGGGCAGCGTTGCGCTATCGTTAGTCATTTTCTTTCGATTACTCAAGGAAAAGGTTCCGATAGCAGAGTGGTTGATGAGACCATTCTGAATCCGAGAGCCGATTGCTGCTTCTTATATACCCATTTTCCCAATAGTGGGGGAATTTGTCGGGTGGGGAGCTCTTTCTCCCACTTTCTCTGTACAGCGCCCTCTTTCTGACGACTGCACGGGAGTTTTCGCTGTCGATAGCGTCGATAACCGTTTTAGTACATAATGTACTCACAGATGGCGCGAAACCTCTGTTCAATAGCTCGTTAGTACATTTCTGTACTAATAGATGGCGTTGCCCATGCCATCCCTAGCCCTTACAGATGTAAGTCTGTAGTCGGACTGCGTTATCACGCCACGCATCCTTTTGGGGCGTCTTGGGGAGGGGAGAAAAGGAAAAAGGAAAAGGGGAGGGGTGTTTGGCTCTAAAGCCACGAGAGCCTCCGATAGCTCTCAGGGGTCGCCACTACCCCTTAGACGTCGACGGTGGTGCCTCGTCTATCTCCGCAGCTTTGGCTTTGAGTAATCTCTTCGCCGCTGCTTTAGCTGCGTCCGCTTTGGCTTTTGCCGCTGCTTTCGCTGCTGCGATAGACTTCGCCCTTTCTCCCGTCGGTTTCCTCTTGGGATGACGATGTTTCGGCATCGTCTCCTTCGGTTCTCCCTTCGGAAGTCCGGAGCGCCCTCTAGGCACTCGTACATGTCGTGGTACATTCGTACCAATGGCCGCCATGTACGGTCCCCTAGCCTTCCAGCCCTCTCTACAAACTGGGCAGGTCTTGAGGGTCTTCTCCTCTCGTCCGCACCCTCTGCAGAAAGTGCCACGTGGCTTCCGGCAGTCGGTAAACCGGTGCCCTGCCTTACGGCAGTTCCAGCACAAGGCTGGAGTGGCTACGGTAGAGCTCTTCCTCACCTTCTGAGGCTTTTTAGGTCTCTTCGGGAGAGGGGGAGTCTCCTTCTCCTTTGCATCCGACTGGGGCGATGTTTCCACCTCCATGGTCAGGATTGCTCCAGTAGATGTCACTGGCTGTCCCAATGACTTCTGCAAGTCCAATCCGACTTGCTCAGTCGCAGCAAAGTGGGGAGTTTGCAGTTCAACTGCGCCACCTAGTGGTTTAGTTGAAGTCTGCAATTGCAGCCCCAGAGCCTCCCTCTCTTTTACTTTAGCGAAAAAACGCTTAAGTAAACGAGGATCACGAAAGACAGCCTCTAGGAGTGCATCAAAGCCCTCCTTTGTGACTGTTGTTTCGTCACGATAGCCTGGAGTCACTGTTTCCCCCACATGGGTGTTTTTCAGTAACTCCTCCAGATCTTCTGATGCCGAAACGACATCTAGATCTGGTAGTAGGTCCGAGATTGAAGGCATGTCCATAATTGGACATTTCCCCATATCAGGGATACTACCAATCGGTAATTGTGGAGAGGTTTCCCCCTCCTTTGATATTGACTGAACATTAGTATTGTTGCAGTCTTCGTTATTCAAAAATTCGCTCATCTTCTGAATTGCTTGGTATAATTTCTATTCCAAATGAACGTGCCATATCCGCAGAAATTTAATTACTATTTATTCAACTTTTATATTATCTATCGACGAGTGGGCTTTTTTTCAAATGGAACGGTTTTGACTTGCGACGCAGTGTAAATCCAACTATTACTTTTTTTCACTATCATTAACCACCTCCTGCAATCCACCCTGAAAATCCACGAATAAAATTAACTCACTCGAAACAATTCTTTTTTGTAGCTCTTGAAATTCTCTCCGAAAAAGCATTCGTGCGAAATCATCTCATATTGCTTAGATTCCTAAATATTCAAAGAAATCTGATGACAAAATGGAATCAACTTGTCTGAAAACTTCATATTTTTTTTGCCATCCACTTTTTTTCCATAAATATCTCGGAAACTGAGCGAGATAATGAAAATTTGCTATCAACCTTTTTTTGGAGGGAATTTCAAAAACTAGACAAAGAGCTTCAACTAGAATTGCATTATCTCGGTTAGTTTCCGAGATATTCATCAAAATTGCGTGACAAAAAAGCGACTTTTAGATGAACCCTCTGTTTCAATGGTTTTTTTGAAAAATATTCCAAAATCTAATGGAGCTACGCCCATTTGCCTTCATCGTTTTCTAGCTTTAGAAATCTCCATCAAAAAGAGGATCGGGGCAAACTTACGCTATTTCGCTCGATTACGCGATACTCATGAACAATCCTACTAAAAAAAATAGACTTATGAATGTAATTTTTCTTTCAATAATTTTTCAAAAAATCTCTCGAAAACTACGCGAGATAGAGAGATTTTGTTCTCATTGATTTGCGTAGTTCTTAAAATTTTTCTACTAAATAATGGTGGCAGAATCATCCAATTTCGCTTAGTTTCCGAGATATTTATCTTGGAAAAATAACCAAAAATCGACTGATTCCAGAAAAAAATGACTATATTCTGATGACTTTCTGAGAATATCTAGGGAACTAAACGAGGGAAAGCGATTTCCACCTGATCTCTCTTTGTGGCTCTTGAAACTTTCAACAAAAAAAGTTCAGAGTAAAATCGGTTCATTCCCTCAATTTCCGAGTATTCTCAAAAAAACTATTGACAAGAAAAAATCCAAAAGACAGAAAAAGTAGAATTTTTTCTCTCGATGGTTTTTTGAACATATCTCGAGAACTGAGTCGAATAGAGAAATTTGCGCAAAGATTCTTCCGTAGAGAATTTCAAAAGCTACCCAAAAAGATTGGGGTAAAAATTTTCCATTTCACATAATTTACGAGATATTCCCATAGACTATTGACAAAAAATCTACTTCTCCTGTTCATTGGATTCTTTTTTGTCAATAGGTTCTTGAGAATATTGGAAACTAAACGAAATCGAGCAATTTTACACTGATCCCTTCTTGTAGAAAACGTATAGAACTACAAAATAGAAATCTAGCACACTCACTCTATCTCGCTTAGTTTCCGAGATATTTTCAAATACTCAAGGAGTTGATCACACGAATAAATAACTTCTTTCCGCATAAATGAACACCAAATTTTGATTTTTTTTCAATAATAATAATAATAATAATAATAATAATAATAATAATAATAATAATAATAATAATAATAATAACAATAACAAAATAAAAAGAATATGGCTACAGTAGAGCACAGCTAACGCTATTATTCCAAAGGTGTCATGTTGGTGAATTTATGTTTTCGATGTTTTTTATGCTTTTATATGCTGTGATAATGCAATTTCAGTTGACATCAAGTCAATGTCCAAGAGATACTAGTCCAACTTACTGGGTCGTTATCACATGAGTTTGTATGGACTCGTGGGAGAAAGACCTGTGAGAAGTTCAAAAAATTCATGCGTGCTTCTACCACGCTCCCCACTCTCAGCACATGACGGCAGAACCACGGCGAGCACGTGGGGGGGGGGGGCACCGGTTCCAAAAATGTGCTGGAAATTTGACGCTACCAGGTAGCCGACAAGTTCCAACATTGATGAGCATGAAGACCGTTAGATGGTACCATTGACTCAACGTCATAGACGGAATCAATGTTGACCTGGTCAATTGTATGATTTAATGAAAATGAATTTATGATTACTGTCAACTTCACCCACACCTTCCTTCTAAGGCAATTAATGTTGAATAAAAATTAAAAATTTAATTAATTATTTATTATTATGAAATTGACCAATAACCACTGGAGAATTCATCCCAAACATACTGTTTTCTGCTAAATTGTCAATATAACTCGGTTTCTTGGAAGAATTAGCACATGGACCTAGTCTGTATCACCTTCTTCATTTAATTCAAGCACTCATCCACATTTATTCACAAAAAATTTCCACAAAAATTCAACAAGCTCTCAGACTTCCCCATTCACACCATAAACAAACTCTCTGTCTTCCATTGCATTGTTTAACTCTTCTGGAGTAATGGTAAAAATTGCTCTTAAGGATTTCTTGATTATTGAGGAGGCATTATGTTGATGACAAAAATGATATTCAGCAAAATGTTCATAAAAATACTGAATCTTGAGACCTTTCCTTGGTATTCGAGATTTTAATGAATACCAAGTGCTTTCAATTATGTTGGTACAAGCACCATCGGCAGGGTTCACATAATTAATTGAATGATTGACAGAATAATGTAAGAAACCCTCTTCTTCCAGACCATTGTACGCTGCCCAACAGTCCGTGTGGATTGTTGTATTAGGTAGCACATGGAACTTGATAATGTTATGAAGAATTTGCTTGGACCTTCTTTCAACGATGACAACAAACATTCTTTTTCTGTTTCTTTCAATTCCCCAACCACCCAGTAACCCAAATGAGATCTTTTGGATTTTTCCCCTGGACCGATTCTCGTCTCATCTATCTCAACAACTTCATCACCCCCAATTTTCACGAAATTATTGAAATACTCAATCTTGCAAATATTTCTGAAAATATGGTTCCATTTGACTACTGTACAAGTTGTTGAATGACATTGAGTTTCGAATGTTTTTTATGCACATTGGAATATGAGTTTATATGCAAAAAATCGAAAAATTTCACAAATGTCTAGTCTTATATTAGCAAATATTGTGATATGAAATACTGATAATCGTATATTGCACTGAATACTCTTTGTTTTCCCTCTACAAGTGAAGTGAAGACCGTTTTGACTTAGGCGACCATTGTCCAAGCACGTTGGACACCTGTTGCCACTGGGTATAACCTCAAACCTCATCAAGTAATGCATGAGCTCTTCTCCATTAGTGTATTGTCTTGAGAGATGATATGGGATGGAGATGGTTTCAATAATCAGATAACGGTCACATTTAATATAATACTCGTTCTTTATGACTTTAATTTGCTTGGTGTTGACTCGTTACGTCGTGAAGGAAGACTGGTGACCAAGAAGGGACTGAATGGAGGGAAAATTCGCTTTCGGGCCTTATGCCAGATTTACATACAACTACTCATACATTACAATTCCTCCCTTTTACATCCGTAAGTCTCATTCCAATATACCATGACTTACAGAGTAACACTCACTCATTCATACTATGTTCATCACATTTTACAATGATCGTTAATCGCTCAATAAATACGCTTGTCACAAATAAAACTCATATCACAGTCGTCAGTTAAATCAATGTCATATTATCACAATTCATAAATCAAGTTTATTAGGAGCTCGTCTGATCCTTGTCTGATCCTCGTCTGATCATATGAGATACTAGAAGAGCGTGATTTGAGTTGGTACGATGACGTTTCCACACTCTATTGTCCATGGTTCTCACTACAAAAACAACCGGAGATAGCTTCTGCTCTACTGTTGCAACAATCCACTTGCCTTCAGTTGCACTATGAGCCATCACATGATCTCCAACATCATAGTTTGACTCAATACTTCCAGAAGCAAACATTTGCTTTGGACGAATAAAGTCCAATTTTGTTCTCATACGCCGTCCCGTCTGCAACTCAGCTGGTGAATACCCTGTGGTGCAATGTGGAGTTGCTCTATCATTCCTCAAGAACATCTTGAGCGCTTTCTTAGCTGATGATCCTGCTTTCACCAACAACTTCAATTTGGACTTGAAGGTTTTAACGATGTTTTCAGCCGCTCCATTTGACAGTGGATGATATGGAGGTGTTCTAATGTATTCCACTCCATAATACTTAAGAAAATCCACAAATTCTTGAGAACAAAAACTTGGTCCATTATCTGTAACTAATACCAATGTTATACCCCAAGTAGCAAAGAAATCCTCGAACACTTCGATAGTACGACTTGATGTAATATTTTGCATTTCTCGAACATCTACCCATTTCGAGTATGCATCAACAATCAGCAAATACATACGTCCATCAACTGGTCCAGCAAAATCTGCATGAATACGGTGGTTTGGACCCTCTGGCCATTTCCAAACTGTCAGTGAAGCTCTTGGTGGGTTATTACCATTTTCTAAACACAAAATACAAGATTTTGGTATTTCTTCAATATCTCTATCAATATTTGGCCACCAAACATAAGAACTTGCCAACACCTTCATTTTTCCCACACCCATATGTGATGCATGTAGCTTTTTCATAATCATCTTCCTCAACGACGATGGAACTACCACACGATGGCCCCACATTAAACAGCCTCTTCCAACGTAGAGCTCATGTCTTCTAGATTCAAAAACTCCAAGATCATTCAATTTCTCTATAGGCCACTTAGTCTGCACATAATTAATCACTCTAGATAATACTAAATCTTTGGCACCCTCACTCGCAATCAATTCACTATCCAACATAACAACTTCATCCTCAATAAAATTCAGATAACCATACTCGTCTCACTCACATTCATCCATTCCCTCCCCTCTCAATCTGGAAGCCCTGGAGAGGAAATCAGCACTAGTATTATTTTCCCCTTTAATGTATTTAATATCAAAATCGTATGCTGAAAGAAATACAGCCTACCGCTGTACTCTACTAGCGGCCATTGCCGGTGATCCCTTTTTATTACCAAAAATGAAAGTTAATGGTTTGTGGTCTGTCTTTAATAAAAATTTTCGCCCATACACATACCGATGAAAATTTTTAACGCCAAAAACCAAAGCTGAAGCTTCTTTATCAAGCTGTGAGTAATTTTTCTCAGCTCTTGACAAACTTCTCGATGCGTAAGCAATAGGTCTATTATGACCATCAATTACATGAGACAACACAGCTCCAATCCCAAATGGTGAAGCATCACACGAAATTTCCACAGGTAATTTCGGATTATAGTGCACTAAAACATTACTCGATATCAACTCTCTCTTGATTAGCTCAAACGCTTTCATACATTCTACCGACCACAACCAATCAACTTCCTTTCTTCAAATTGTGGACTTTGAACTTAAAGTTCAAATTTTTTCAATTTCATGGTTTACTCACTCCCGCGTCACGTCTACTCTACAAAAGCCAAGAATATCGCAGCATCAATCGTTGGCGGTTACGAGAACTGAAGAGTATATGAACACACGCAGCGCCACGAAAACGGCGTAGCATCACTAGTACGTCACTTCTAACTCTCCCCTTCCGTCCACAACCCTAGCCCAGACCATGCTACGCTATGTACGCTATTCCCCCCTTTCGTCTTCCCTTCCGCCCGCTAGAATATAGAGTCGGGCATCACTGCTGACGAGCTCTCCTCTTCTCCTGCTCCCCTCACCACATATCTAGCTATACCCCTCACGTGATGACGGTTTTTCGTGACGCTCGAAAATTGTTGCCCCCTCAGCAAAGAAGTTTCACTTCAAAAATAATACTGATGGCCAAGGACGTATCCCTGGGATGGTTGTCCAAGAATACTAAGAATAATGTTAGTAATTATTTATATTACATCAAAATAAAATCGAATTCCTAACATTATTAAGGATAATTTGAATTAGACGTTACTTCAAAGAATGGAATGTCACTAATTGCATTTCATTTTGGTTCAAATGTATCCAATGGACGTACGCTTTTTTGTTATTATGATTTTCATATAGGAATTCATAATTCTTCTTCTTTATGGCTCCGTCTCCATTGAGAACATCCGGCCGTGGAATTCATAATTAGGGCCGGGACGTTGGTTCGCCATTTTTACCCACCTGAAGTTCACTCGATTCGAAAATATGTCAGAATGTTTTTACCTGTCAGTCTGACATTTGGTAAATTGGATTTAATTGAATAAATTTAATAATTGAGTATTATTCAATGAAATTTCTGGAAGGATAACTGCATGAAAGTGTCCGAAAAAAGGTGGGTTTGAATTCAATTTATATTAAATCAAAATTCTGTGATTTCTCAATTAAATTAGATTCCCGGGTTTTTTCTGCACTGAGAAAGGAAATATTTCGCTGTATGAAAATTAACTTAGTTGGAGAAAATTTCAATGTACATAGATATAAAAATTGTGGAAGAAAATATTATTAAAAGGCAATTTTCTTGCTACAAGAATTTATTTTCTCAGTGAGGCTTCTTGAAATATTATCTCTGAAGCTACTGGAGATCGCACATTTTTTATAGCAACTTTCTTTGTGGGCATTTATCCCCTCTACAAGGAAGGTTCCTTCAAAACTGCTCTATTTCACTTTGCTTTCGAAATATTTTGGAAAAACTGGAAAAAAAAATGAAATGCTGAATTTTTTTCAGTTTTCATGGAATATTCTGGAGTCTGAAAGAGGTATGACATTTTTCACGATGAACTTTTCCATAGTCCTTTTTCTCCTCTACGAAAAAAGTCTCTTCATGAATGTCTCTATGTCGTTTAGATATTTTCAATAATCTAACCTCGGATTACACTGATTCAAGCAGGTATTTTACCTAGGCTCCAGATTTCTGGTAATATTTCGTGATCTAAGAGAGATGAAGAAATTTTGATAGAGATCTTTTTCATAGAGGAGAGGTAGGTCTGCAAAACCAGTCTGTTTTGAGCGTGTTGATTTTATTCGTTGAATTTCAGGGTGGATTGCAGGAGGCGGTTGATGATAGTGAAAATAAGTAATAGTTGGATTTACACTGAGCCACAAGGCAAAACCATTTTATTTGGAAAAAAGCCCGCTCGTCGATAGATAATATAAAAGTTGAATAAATAGACGAATAGTTGAATTTGACACAATAGTTGAATAAACTAGTTGAATTTAACTACACTTGAGACAAACTCTACAATAATACAGAATATTAACACTTGAAACAATTATAGAGATTTTCACGATGAATAAATTAGTTGATGCGTCTTGATAGAATCTTCATACGCAAGTGATGAGTCTGGAGGGGATCATTCGCGTCTTGACCCCCCCCTTGACCAGGTGTCTGTTGATTGGTCATCTTTACCGGCGGGAGTTTGATTACGTTTCAAACACAGTCTCTGCAGAAAACATCGTATCTCCATTAGATTTCAATATATTCAGAGAAAACTGGTTTTAGATGAAAATTGAAATTGAAAATTAGCAAAAATTGACCTTGTTCTTATGGAAATTCCATTAGCTGGACTATCCGGATTAGTGTAGAGAACTAGCCTAATCTGAGCACCCTGATACCTCGGTATAAATTGAGTTTGAAAGGGAAATGATGAGAAATTTGAAGAAAATGATGATATTTTTAGAAAATTCAATTGAGAAATCTCCATCAGTCCATCGAATCATCATTTCTTCCACATGATCATCAAAGTCACTGGTTTTTTTTCGTCAACAATGACTGCGCAATTTTATTGATTGTATATTGAAACTATTGTTCTTCCTTCTCCGTAGTTCTTGTATAATCATCGATTGTATTCATAAAAAGAAGAACTATGTGGTCACTGGTTTTCTGGAAGGATACGACTACCAGTGTGGAGTTATCGAATGGTGTAGAACATTCAAGCAAAGGTACGAGAATTCGATGGCATGAGGATAATTGTTTCTATCGTGGCAGAGTTGTTGCCCAGCATGGTAATTTATTCCCTTGATACTACTGTTACGAGTTGGGTTTTTAGTAAATGTCCTTGGAAGTCCTCGAAATTCCCCCACTTGCGTTCACCAACTAAGAAACGATGCTTCCTCGACTAGTTCATTTGAGGAGAGCTCACGGGTGGATCCACTCGATTTCACGGGATTTTTAAGGACATTACAGGGTAATTTCACAATAATAAAAATCGATACTAGTTGAAATCGGTAATATAATGTTCAAAATAATAGATTGATTACAAGGGTTACTTCGGGTCCATTCGCGAAGCTAACTTCTCGCGGTATTTTTCCAGTGGACACCCGGAGGTGTCCACCGGTTGAGAGTAATCCCCGGAGTGATGAGACTCGGGTCTCATCACTTCGTCACCCAAAACTGCTGGATAAGCATTCCCACGCTTCGACCGATCTTTTCCATAGAAAAGATGGGCGAAGCGGATTCTCACCGTTAAAAATGCTTATCCCGCATATTTCAAAACTTTAAACAATAAAAATATAAGCAAAAAGGCGACGTGTGATTTCTCCACACGTCACACTACATATCATTCACATGATTTCATGAAGTTGAGGAATTAGTTCATTAGATTATTCACTCACAACTACTCATTCGCTTACGCTCCAGATGATCGAGATTTCCTCCTGTCATTGAACTTGGATACAAATGGAGTACTACACTTCCCAATTCGGGAAGATGTTTCCAATCAGACCCCTGCTTCGCCGACATGTGATCATCAAAAGGGAACATCTGTTACTAGTTCTTCCTGTAAGAGGATTCCTGAGAGCAAATTATCACATCCTCCAACATTGTCACGACCCTCTACACCCAACAATTCACTCCATCAGTCTGTGATTTTGCCTGTCCACCGACCTTCATCGTGTCCAAAAGGGATTGTTGCAGATCAGAAGAGAATCCCAACGAAATCAATTTCTAATGAGACCTCTTCCTCTGCTTGCCAACATGAAGATTCGTTAGACAATGTGAAAGATCAGTCAGAACCGTCAACGTCATCTGGAATAACTGATCGACATTGTGATAAGAATGAACTCCCAGCAATCTCGGAAATTCCCACTGCATCATCACAGTATTCCCCATCTCCTGATTCATCAGTTCAGGCTCATGTGTTGTATTCTCTCTCGAATGAATCCACAGGCGATGATGATTTGATTGCTCTCAATGAAGGATCCCCGATTGTAATTCCCAAAATGGAACTGGATAACATTTTGTACAAGCAAAAAGACAACCCACGAGAGATGGTCCGACAGTTGTTGCTGAAAATTGTTGGACCTAATAAATTGATTGAAATGACACCTTTCGGCCATACTTGCAGGGGATTTGATGCCATTCCGACTCGAATTTACAAAGATGTGCGAAGTAAGCTTGGATTGATCCCGTGTTTCAGAAAGTTGAAACAATTTCTAAATGAATATTATTCTCTTTCTCCGTAGTTTTCGTGAATACTCATAATCCCACGAAGATTTTGGATCACAATGAATATCGTGATGTCTGTAGTTTACTCTGTAGAAGATTGCGAAATCCTCGACGTTAATTCCAAAGCAACTATTGGAGGATCATTGAAAATTCATTGTGTTATTTCCTGAATTGTTGCTAAAATTAAATACATATATGAATCATGATTGTGTAATAATTGTTCGACACTTGAATTTAATTAACAGCTATTGAATTCATTAACACATGCAATACACCTGTGACGCTTTGGTGATGCATGTGCGATGCTTTAGCAACGCATGTGTGACGCTGTAGCAACGCATGTGTGACGCATGTGCGACGCTTCAGCAACGCTCTAGCAGCGCACTTGTGACGCTTTAGCAACGCACTTGCGACACTTTAGCAACGCATGTGCGACGCTTCAGCAACACATTTGCGCCGCTTTAGCAATGCATTTGCGCCGCTTCAGTACCGCATGTGCGACGCTTCAGCAATGCATATGCGACGCTTCAGCAACGCATTTGCGTCGCTTTAGCAGCGCATGTGCGACGCTTTAGCAATGCATGTGCGATGCTTCAGCAATGCATGTGCGACGCTTTAGCGACGCATGTGCGACGCTTCAGCAATGCAGGTGTGACGCTTCAGCGACGCCAGTGCGACGCTTCAGCAACGCATTTGCGACACTTCAGCAACGCATTTGCGACACTTCAGCAACGCATGTGCGATGCTTTAGCAACGCATGTGTGATGCTTTAGCAACGCATTTGCGACGCTTTAGCAACGCATTTGCGACGCTATATGCAAAGCATGTGTGATGCTTTAGCAACGCATTTGCGACCCTTGAGCAACGCATTTGCGACGCTCCAGCAACGCATGTGCGATGCTTTAGCAACGCATGTGTGATGCTTTAGCAACGCATTTGCGACGCTTCAGCAACGCACTTGTGACGCTTCAGCAACGCATTTGCGACGCTTCAGCAACGCATTGGTGACGCTTCAGCAACGCATTGGTGACGCTTCAGCAACGCATTTGCGACGCTCCAGCAAACGCTTTAGCACTGCATTTACGACGCTTCAGCAAACGCTTCAGCACCGCATTTGCGACGCACGCGCTCGGGATAACGTTGCGAGGGTGTTGCAAGTGTGTCGTGAATGCAGCTCAACTGTGTCACATATGTGTCAAGAGTGGGTCGTGAATATCTTGTTCTCAGAAGTTTCGATTGATTATCCTGGAAACTAAGAGAGATGGAGAGATTCTTGTACTGATCTCCCCACCTTGGATACTGCTAGACGGAAAAGGTAATCGGCAATATACCGTCATTTCGTGTATCGAGATACTTACGACTGGCTTCGAAAGAACTCGTCCCCCTAGGAAGTCCTCTCATTTCATACCTCATTTCATTGCAGAGTTCTTCAATGAAAGATATGAATTAATCAAGTTGGCTTCTGAATAGAAAAATTAAAGTGGTCACTGTTTTCAATTCCAAATGTTCATTGGAATGTGACTTAACCTCAAGCTGGTCACCTAACGCCCCTCTGCGAGTTTGTTCCCATTATGAGAGACTTCCCGACCTATTATTTTAGCTGCAACATTGTCGAATTCACTTTCCACTCCTTGGGCACGTTTATGGAATTTCCGGCAACGCCGCTCACTAGATAATTCAATTGAGCAGAGAGGAACTTTAATAACTCCTCAAATATATCTTATTCTTTCATCATCTCTGCAGAATTTCTTATTCCAAAAATATGATAGTCTGCTAAATATTTGAACGAACCAATTCAATTTTGTTTCCAATATTCAGGTCAGCCAAATGATTATAAAAGAATGAAAAAGGCAAAATGTGGTTGGTCTCATAGAAGAACCAGTCTAGGGTTAGAATGGTTTAGAACATTGAGGAACAATTCTGAAAAATGTCCATTTGTGTGGGTTTATCCATTCATTCGTTTACTATCTTCACTGCTCACTCTTCACAAAACTTCAGCCCAATTCAACCATAGATGTTCGGGGAACAGGCATTTTCACGATATATTTTTTAATATTGCGAGAATGATTCAACCAATCTCAGACAGATTGTTGGAGGATTTTCATATCAACAGCTGCTGCCTCTCGTTCGCAGGGTATGATGAGTTTTCAGTTCTAGTTATTTCGCTATTGAGCATTCATTGGATGATAGAATCAGTGTAACGAGAGAATTTTGAACGGTAACACAGAAGGAACGATGGAGTGCAAAATAACAAAGTGGAAGGAGACTCAGCGTTCCAGAGTACACACACGAACAGGTATGGAAGGCTCATACCCGGTGACTATAAGTATCACTTTTTTTCAATGGTGACAGCAAGTCACCTCAGATAATACAGTGGGGTCTTCTAGCTTCAAGAGTACAGCTTTCCAATCAATAGTGAATTTCAGCAAATTAATCCAAGCTTATTGAAAAAATCACAGACTTGCGTCACTCTAGAATAATCGGTCGTTGTAATCCAATATATTTCATTACGAGCTGAGCAGAGAAGTAAAATACCGAAGTGAACGAAGGTGACTGTTCACTTCAACAAGTTCTGGGAATAAAGAATGAAAGTCCGTTGTAGCTGGAATTGCTTGAGGAAACATGAATGGGATTTTGTAGATGACTCAGGAGTTAACCAGGCTACAAAGTACATCGGAGGATTCCTCAGCAGCTTCAGGAGAGTTCATCATAGGATCCAGCATTGAACTCACTTAGCTGCCTGATAATAATTGAACAGCAAACAAAGGTTGTACTCACTGTAGTGAGATCATAAACAACATACGTTAAACAGCATTCGTACAACGGAAGGCTTTGCTTTTATATTATGACAATGCAGTATTCCCCCGGTGAGAAGAATATCAGGATTAATGGGGTGGGGGGGAGTAGGGGTTGAAGCGTGAAATAAAAACACTTCTTTTACGATTTTCCTTTGACGTCCGGATTGAGCAGATTTATCGAAACCTTTTGAACATAATTGAGCATCGATTCAACAGCATTGAGCCATTTTCACGGAAATATACACAAACAAGCCGGTGACGGAAGTTTTCCAAGAACTTTCTTTGAAATAGACGATTTGCGGTGATCACTGTATCTCAGCTGGAAATGATCAGAAATAAAAAACTATTGGGAGCTAGTTAGAGTATCATTAAATTCTCCCCCCAACGATCTTTGATTATTTTTTTTACTTTAAGGGAGTTTTCCACCTACAAAATGGCGCAATTTTCCGTAAAAAATAGCAGTTTTCACTCTAAATTACCACCAAAAATTGAAAAATGATAAAATATATAATCAGAGATCGCTGGGGGGACGATTCCAACATACTTTCACTAAATTTCAATGGTTTTCTAGCTGAGATACAGTGATCACCGCAAATCGTCTATTTCAAAAGACAGTCTTGGAAAAACTCCGTCACCGGCTTGTTTGGGGATATTTTCGTATAGAAAAATTACTCAATGTTGTTGAATCCATACTTAATAATGGTCATAAGGTTTCAATAAATTTGCTCAATCCATACGTCTTAAAAAAAAGTTCGTACAAAAAGCATTTTTTTCACGCGTCAACCCTTACCCCTCCTCCCCCCCCCCCCCCCCCTCTTTAACGTGTGCGACCCAAGGTAGAGCTAAGAAGTACTTCGATACAGTTTGGGAGTAGCTATCCAAAGAGCTCTTTCTGTGACAATTATCATCTAGGCATAGAGTCAGCATCAGCGCAACTCTGAGGAGTCGTTCAGGGAAAAATCGCACTGTAAATCAGACGGAAGGGCAAGAATGAAATCAGAGCGCATAGCCAGGTGGGAATCAAAATAGCAGATCAGCATCAGAGTAGAGGAACCTATTCAGAGGTGGAATCAGATATGGTTTATTCCTGTTCATTCTGCACTGCTCAGTATTCAGCTCGGCGGATCGACGTGTGAAAAATAAACATGAAAAACATATCTTTTAATTGAAAATATTAAATGCATTTGAACATGTGACAATAGTTTTAATAACAAGAAATATAATATCTTTCCAACACAAATATACAAATGCCAAAAGTTGGAGAGATCGCACGGAACGAGCACATTACATTAGCAATTTGCAATGGGAAAAGCCCCATTGCAAATTTTCATTCATCTACATAAAATATACTGTAAATCTAAATGAATTCGTCTCATTTCACCTCTTCGCTGTTTTACGAATCCTTTACACTGTGTGCAGTTATACGTAGTCTCAGAACAGTCAAGATAAGCTTAAAGAATGAGTGAAGTAAGTTTCTGGAAGGAATAACTCCGTGGCGTTATCATCACTGAATATCTGACAAGATTTGCAAATTACCATGTCTCCAAACAAAATGATAGGGTAGTGGTAAAGTGCACTCCCTTATCCTGCGAAGCGTGTATATACAAGCATATATGCATGAAATATCGTTCTGCAGATTGGAATTTCGTGAATTTTGATTCCAATGAGCTTCGGATATGATTGGATTCAGGAAGCATCAACACTTTCAATTGAGCTGAAATGTCAAAGATTCCCTTAAGGTAGTACCGCCGGTACTAGATTTACCGTTCCGAAAATTCTGAAATTTGGTACATTCATAGATTATGATAAGATAATGATCTATTTAAATTTTTACAGGGCTAGCGAGATCGAGTCAAAAGATATTGACACTTGAAATTTCACGACTTTAACATTGAGCCTTATGGAAAATCGCACAATTTATCATATTCTACAAAACTGACCGTTCCGATTTGAATAAAAAAAAGTGCAGTGATATAAAACTATATCTAAAACATCTTAGAACCTTGAAAATACAGGTTCCAAGCGTGTGATAGCAGTAATTAGTGAATAACGATGAAAACTGTACTTTTCATATGTTCTTTCTCTCTCATACTCATTCGGAACGCTATCTAGTGTGTAAACACTGCATGATTCAAACGAGATACTATAACCACTGACTCAGGCAGTATCGGCGGTACTACGTTAAAGAGGTAGGAATCTATAACTGATCATCATCAAAGTAGCGTCGATGGACATTCAGCAAAAATTTTGATTTGCGACTGCTCTTTACGAATTGAAACAATAAATTATCATATGTGCACGGAGATTTTGGAACGTGAAGCTTCGACGATTGTCCCTGTATAAACTTTTGAATTTTGAAAAAGATCGTTCCACTTCGACAGATGTCAAGCGTGCGAAGCGAGTAGCAATAGCATCTCCAACGGTCCATCCTTGCGGCAAAGCATCAAAAATCTCTCTCCTAACGCAATCGTTAATGTCAATCATCGTCTGTAATCCAGAATTGCGTTCAATCACGTGGGTGATTTTCCTACGAACTGAAACTGGAATTTCATCATCTCCCATCATGGCATCAACAAGATTGCTGAATGCTCCCAAGGATTCATGGAGTGAGAGATCTCTGCTTTCCAAATGTGTAATCGTTTCAGAAAGACATGTAAAGTTTTCTGTGATCTCTTCAAGCTGATGCATTCAACAACGGCTCATTTGCTGGAGTCTTTGGTCTCATCGACGGTAAGATGAAGTAGGCAGTCTCCGATTTCTTCCCGGATTTGTTGCATTGTGGACTCATACAGATTTGGCACGTATGTTTTTCTTAACGTCGACGAATCAGGTAACTCTTTCTCCGTCCATTTTTCCATGAACTCGGTATAACGGGAGTTCCGAAGCTTATCCAGTGGAATATCAGTAGCTAATGCATTTTCGTAAGCTCCATCCAATATGGATTCTGCTTCGAACTACATGCAGCTCACGCTTGGGCACAGGGCCGAGGGTTTTGCCTCCACAATCGCAGTTTCCGTCGATGCTTTGCAGAATGATCATGTCTTCGAATATTTGGCAATGTAACGACTTCTATTCGCACATCACAACATCCACACTCGATCAGATTATTCCGTAATGAGTAAATTTCTGGATCCAAATTCAGCTGAGCATTAATCCTCTCCCATCGTACTGGGATTTCATTCCCCAAATCCTGCAAATTGATTTGATGACGCAGACTTCGATTGTGATTATCAAAGTTCCGTGTTTTGAGTGTTCTCAGACGTTTGTGGTTACAAACGGTGCAGACGACTGCATCATTTTCCCATTGATAGACATCATTCGGTAACTGCAATTCTAAACGGATCCTATTCCAAACTTGTTCTCTCTGCATTCCCTAAGCTTAAACGATCATCGACTGGAAGAACATCATTACGGAGCAACAGAATATTGGGGAGTGTGGATGAGGGTGGTTGGATTCAATTCTCCTCGACAGGATCCAGGAAATGGTATGATAACGGAAGCGGTAAGGAATCTTGAATCTATGGAAGAGGAAAAGAGAAAAACAAAGTCACAATCAATGGTAATAAAAAACGTTAGACAGACTGGGAAGACATATGAAGTAATAAATCGAAGCGGTGTGTTGAATATATTCCGATCTCTGAATTGAAATGTATAGAAAAAGATCCAGTAGTGATTATAGCAGGGAAGAAGAAAAGGAATATATCGATGGTTAATGTGGGAACTCTAGGTGGTTCGAGGCTTAGAGTAGCAAATCAGCTCTTTGGAGATTGAGTTTCACTTTCACTGATCTGGATTCGACCCTAAATACGTGATAGCGTATTGGGCCAGGTATATCTTCAGAAGCCCGACTGCTGAGCGTATATATTCTTGAAATAACTCCACCCACCATGACTTTTCATCGATCATTATTGAATAACTCAGAAACGCAACGATTCCATGGAAAAATAGATTCAGTTACATCAACCAATTGGGCCTCGGGTTTCGAATGGTGATGCTAGTTTTTCCTACAATTAAGGGGTAACACCACTGCAGAATTTTCAAAAAATCGATTTTTTTTCTTGCTTCAAAAATTACTTTGGGCCTCCCAGAATACGTGCAAGAAAAGTTATCACCTGAAACCCATTATTTCATATGAAATTTTGAATTTTTCTCAAGGCATTTCATCATATTCGTAGCCTAAATCAAAACTTCAATCGTGTTTTTCTAGAAACATGATTTTTCAAATTGGCACGCAGCATAACTCCAATAATTTTCATTATTTTCATTTGAATTTCCCACAGCATCTTGAAAACAATATTTTGAACAGAAATACGTAGGGGATTTTGAAAGAATTGATTTGCACATTTTTTATTGATAAAAAATTGCTAGTTTTTTGGCCAAAATTTGAATTTTCCATTCAAATGGTCACCAATCCCATGAAAAACAATATTTCCGAAATTCCCTACGTATTTCCGTAGCTATGTGTATCTAGACTGAGCCAATTTTTTTTTTTTCAATGGAAATTTGCACCAGTTACACTGCGTGCCGCAGAGTGTTTTAAATTCGAAGGGCCTCGCAGAAATGGCTCTTGTGTCGTCATTCTTCCATATTTTTTGATGAATTTTGTATTCTGAAGACTCAAATATATGCTCAGTCACTCCCTCAAATATCATTATTTTATCGCCACTTTTTCTATAGAAGAATAAATAGCCAAAAAACGCTTTTTTTTAGACTTTTACAGTGGTGTTACCCCTTAAAATGTATAATATTCACCCACAACAACAGCCATTAGTGTATTCTTTCGCAATAATTTTATCTCGAGAATCCATTACATTTTTTTTCTGAAAGGTTGGCTCTATTATGAATTGACTCCATCAAGCTGGTGAATGCACCATTTATCATATTGAGATCCGAAATTTTATGAAGGAAATTACGATTCATTGGCAAGTGATTATCGACTTTCGGGAATGAATTCATGTTGAAAACTCTGACATTCCGAAGAATTATGAAATGGAGGAAGAAAAACAGAAACTGCAGTCTTTATAAAAAAAAACATGTCCATCTATCCAATAATTTGCAGTAGCCAAGTTTAGCAAGAGCGGGGACTATTTCGCTAATCCTCACTCAATCGCAAGAATCAATAATAATAAAGAGGAACAAATATCATTAAGTGGCAAACTATTCGTAGGAAAAATGAGAAGCTTGGCCTTTCCGATTTTTATCAATGATCTCGAATCCGAAAAGGCCGAATTCCTGATTTTTGCTACGAATAATCTACCACTTGATCGTATTCTTTTCTGTTGCGGAAAAATGAGCTTCGAGGATTCGAAACGTCCGGAAACGGCCACTTGCCGGCATGAATGAACAATAATATATTACACACCTAGGGTGAGAAGAAGCTAACTTCGACCAAAGTTTGCCTCCCAAACGAAGCGAGAGTACCAAATTTTCGTCGAGGGTGGTTTTTTTCCGTCCGTGGCTCTGCGTAATATCATCATAGTAAGGTGAGTTGACCAGTCTTCAAACTCGTCCAGTGATCGAACTATTTAATTTATTTATCCGAGAAAATTTGATAATCCAGCGAAATATCATTTTTTGGAACTTCAAAACACAATATGTTTATCAACTCGAATCAGAGTCTATGAAATTGTTAAATATATCACTTATTATTGAATTTCTTATGATCGATCACTGGTATCTGACGAGTCTCATCCGTTCGACCACTCGACCACTCATCCAACATTATCATTTTATTTCAACTGGAAACCCAAAATAATTCAACTACTGCTCATTTATTCATGTAAGGGAATGATTCTCCTTCAATCATTCTTTCTTTACTACCAAACAGAAATTTTTCCCTCATGCTGAAAAGTAATGCAGAGTGTTGACTTGCTACGGAGAGCTGTACACTACACTCTGTAACTTTTGACTAATTGTTGATTGCTGAGAACAGTATTTTTTAAGATCTAATTGAGATAGGGATGAATTCGAGGGAAGCTTTTCTGAAAAGGAGAAAAAAAACCTGCTGGAGAGGTTCTTGGGAAAAATGCAATATCTCTGTTATACCATTGAGTATTCGAGGAAATCTAAGAACAAAATTTCTTGTTGTTATTTTTGATTGAAAACTTGTTTTTCCCAAATATCTCGAAATCTAATGGATATACGATCTTTTCGGAATGAACTATTCTTATAGGCCTATCTCTCATCTACAAAAAAGGTCTCTATCAAAATTTCACCACCTCTCTTAGATCCTGAGAAATCTGGAATCGATGTGAAATACTCGGTTGGATCCGTATAATTCGAGGCTAGTTTATTGAAAATATCTCAAAATCTAAACGACATAGAGACATTTATAAAGAGACTTTTTTTGTAGAGGAGAAAAAAAACTATGAAAAAGTTCATGGTGAAAAATGTCATACCTCTTTTAGACTCCAAAATATTCCATGAAAATTAAAAAAAATCAGCATTTCATTTTCTTTCCAGTTTTTCCAAAATATTTTGAAAGCAAAATGAAATAGAGCAGTTTTGAAGGAACCTTTTTCGTTGAGGGGATAAATGCCCACAAAGAAAGTTCCTATAAAAAATGTGCGATCTCCAGTACCTTCAGAGATAATATTTCAAGAAACCACACTGAGGAAATAAATTCTTGTAGCAAGAAAATTGTCTTTTAATAAAATTTTGTTTCACAATTTTTATATCTATGTACATTGAAATTTTCTGGAGTGAAGTGAATTTTCTTCAACTAAGTCAATTTTCATACAACAAAATATTTCCTTTCTCAGTACAGAAAAAACACGGGATTCTAATTTAATTGAGAAATCAAAAAATTTCAATTTAATATAAATTGAATTCAAACCCACCTTTTTCGGACACTTTCATGCAGCTATCCTTCCAGAAATTTTATTGAATAATACTCAATTATTAAATTTATTCAATTAAATCCAATTTACCAAATGTCAGACTGACAGGTAAAAACATTCTGACATATTTTCGAATCGAGTGAACTTCAGGCGGGTAAAAACGGTGAACCAACGTCCCGGCCCTATCCATAATTAAGGAAGATGATTGAAAACAAATGGGCGTATGCACAGAACATACGCCCTTTTGTTACTATACAGCGTCACACGACGATCTGCAAATCTAAGAAATATTTAAAATCAAGCAGGCGTATGTAAGGGAGATACGCCCCTTGTATATAAGTCATTGGACATACGCTCATTGGTTATTCGAAAAAAATGCCCCAAATGATCGGAAAAGCCGAGAATGATCAATTAAGCGAAAAAAAAGAAATTATGCCCTCTTATTATTCAAAAAAATAATGAATTCAAGAAATGGCACTTACCCCTTTTTGTTTCTAGGTCGACGATATGGAATATGACACACAGTCCTGAATTATATCAGCCTCAATAAACCTACCTTAAACATCTGAGTACTTGAGGCTTACACAATCCCACAAACTCCGCTTATATATATGTATAAGCCGTTGGGCTGAACATGTGTTCATAGACTGTTATTGGTACTGTATATGATTGTTATCCAGTTGTTATTTTATGTGAATAGAATTGCTTGAATTCAATTGAGCTCGCTCTTCATCCAGAAGACGCAATTCCATCCCTTTTGAAACCATATCAAACCCAGACAGCTTATAAATGAGAATATGTGATTGGTAGATAATAAAGACACATGTATGCAGACGTATAAATATATATCAAACCATTACGCTCGAAGACAATGATATTGAGAATTGATAATTCTTCCTTTCCGTATATTGTTCTTCGACTCTTTACAACAGTAACCCTTCCCTTACAGAAATCTCCCTTTTGCTTACTTAGAATGATCCGCAAAGTCGAAAAATCGTATTTAGAAAAAATGTCTGTGTGTGTGTGTGTGTGTGTGTGTGTGTATGTCTGTGCACACACATATGTTTCAATAACTTCTGAAGTTTTATATGTAGGATTCTGGAATTTCGTCAGTATATTCCGGTCGCTGAACTCTCCACATTAAGCCCCTTTTTTTTTATTGAAATCGGTTCAGTAGTTTTTGAAATATTAACAAATTTCGAAAATTTGTATTTCACCAAAATTTCGAAAACTTCTGAATCGATTTCGCTCAGACTAATAGGCTGTGCTGACAATCATATGAGCTAGCTCGCTACGAATTCTTATCTATTGATTAATGATAGTTTTTGGAAAATTTCAATTTTAATAGAATTTATTTTTATCGATCGTTCAAATATTAAGATTTTTGAATTAAGTGGCTTTGCGGTCATAGAGAGGGCGCGTTTGTTGACGAAAATCATCTGTTCCGATAGAGGATTCAATTTTAATGATTTTTCCAATATAATTCTTGTTAGCACGATAACTAGAAAAATATTCAAGCTAGAGACTTCCAATCTGATAAATTTGTACTTCTAATAACCCTGATGCATGGGATGCTCGTAGGCATGAACGATTGGAAAGTTTTTGATGAAGGAAATTTTTTCGGTTTTGAAAAATTTCAATTTTTCAGAAATATTTCCAGTTCTATCAGTCGTACTGATTTGGGCTTCGTCTCAAATGAAAGGTGAGTTCATTTCCCATCGATTCATATATCTGAAAAAAATAAATTTTGATTTTTCAAATAGATATAACGTAGAAATTGATTTCCAAAAAACGAGCTATGAGTGTTAGAAATCAACGTAATTTTTGGGTCGATTCTTACGGAGGAAAAACCGATGCAGCTCGCCGTGGTCTTCCTGTTGAATTTCTCGTTTTAGTGGACTGTATATTTGATGACTTACTCTTTTATAGGATAAAGGATATTTCTCACATGGATGGGCTTATGTGGATTTACACAATGATAATTGACACGTGAATTATATGAAAATATATAAACTCTTCAATAATTTGACTAGAAGACACTTTTTGATACTTTGACTGCACTGATTCTAGATATTGTCTCATTGTGATAATTGTCTCTATGATTCAATTCTCTCTATTTTTCATGATTATTTCAATACTGCACACTGCATTTAATACCGGGAGTAAATCTTTATTAAACCGTTATGCCGCTCACTGACTCGATTCTCAGGGGATCCGACCAGTTCTATCGAACCTTTCTTATTATCTATCGACTAGGCGTCAGTTCCGCGATAGTTGCTTGATAGTTATTAAGTTCATAATGATCTTTACTTGATGAGTTTCACACGCCAAGGTTTTGCCCCGTTGGCGGCCACCGTTGTAGTAGAACTTCACTTGCTGAGTTCCACGCGACGAGTAGAAGGATTTGTGGGACCACACCGGCGTGATCCCCCAAATTACCCCTGGTGTCGATATTGATAAGTGTCTCGTTTTGATTTACTTCCTGAGTGCGCGGTAATTCAGCTCAGTCGGTTATTTAGCTGCTTCTTTAACAATGAGTAATTGAAAAATCGATAGAACAAAGATTCGAATGATATAAATCGATGGAAAATGATCTCATCTTCCATTTAAGATAACAACCAGGCTGCTACGACTGATAGAACCGGAGATATGTCCGGAAAGGTGAATTTTTTCAAAACTGGAAAAATTTCTTCCATGGAAAACTTTTCAATCAATTATACCCACGAGCAATCCCATGCATCAGTGTTATAAGGAGTATAAATTTACCAAATTGGAAATCTCCAGCTTGAATTTTTTTTTGGTTCTCGTGCTATCAAGATCACCATTGAGAAAATCATTAGTATCAACATTTTTCAAAAACTATCATCAATAAATAGATGGATTATCAAGAATAACGTTGATTAAGAATCGGTTACCAAGGAAACATTGAAAATTGTATAAATTAATCGATATTCGCAAAACATAAGAATGGAATTCGCAATGTAATAGCGATTCGAATGGAATCATTGAATATTAATTTAAATTAAATTATTAAATACTCTTCTCCTTTTAAATTTGAACGAAAATGGAAATTCTCGTGAAATAATTTAGTAAAGTAGAGAAAAAAGAATCCATTCGGAAGTGACTTGCTAATAAATTAGCAGATGAAGCTATGATGATATAGATGATGATGCAAGTTTCCACTTGTTTCAATGGAATACGAGAAAATGGAATATATATATTAATTCAATTAGAGGTTCTGTGGGATATGTGAACCAAGTAAAATAAATAATAAATGTCAATCTTTACATTTATTTTCTAAGTTCGCGACGTTCCAGAGACTGAAGAAGCTCCTGATCAGGAGCGAAACGTCGCGAATTTAGAAAATAAATGTCAAGATTGACATTTACAAGTCATTTTATTTGGTCCAAATATCCCACATGACCTCTGATTCAATCTACAATAATATGGACGCAAAAACACACAGTAATATATATTGATATAGAACATGTTTAAGGATAAATTCACACTATTGAGTTGTAGTGACAAATAATGTGTTCTTTTCAGTGGTCCTTCCGATTCTCTCACAGGCTCCATATGAGCAAGGCATCTCTTGTGCTTGTCTATCTCTGATTTCAGGCAGTCCCTGGCAGTCTCCTTCAACTGTTTCTACCGGCATCCACCTCTCCCGATGCTTTATTCTATTTTTGTCACATTTTCTAAATTCTTGTCCCGTTTTTCCATATTGACCGATTTTTCCAATTTTTCTATTTTTTTAAAATACTTTATTGCTTTCACTTCCGAGGTTCTCATTTGCTTCCTGCCACTGCCTATTATGCCACGGCTCCCTCTGCCGGGCCAGCTTCCACATCTTCTCACTCTGCCGGTATGTCAAATTCTTACTCTCTATCACTCTCATCTCTCCATGATGTTTCCTTCATTTTTTGTCGCTATGGCATCCCAGCCCCCTGGCTTCGTCTGGTTCTGCCAGCCAGAATATGCAGTTTCCCAAGTCTTCCCGTTCAAACTTATTATTTCTATCTTTCAATGAGTTCTACGAAGACCTTTTGCGATTAGTTTTTCCACCTCAATACGATTTTTTGCCCGAAAAACACTTATTTCCTGCACCTTGACATCCCGGCTGACCTTTCTGTTGTAATGATGGTGCATATAATTCGTGACAATTATATTCTCTCATCCGACTTCATCCGACCATTCTCAAACTATTGGGACTATGACATCAAATCGAAAGAATGAAAATGGTCCAAAATTATCGAAAAAAAATCTAATATCCGGACACAGAAACCAATGTTTACAGCCAAGCCCGTTTTTTTTCATGTCAATAAATTAGAAAAAAAAATAGGAGACTGCACTTCACCCCAGTCTCCAGCGTATGTTTTAGCAGAATATTATATGATAATTACGTACCAAATAAATATCTCATCTAAACTTCCTCAAATTTTCTCTTTTCAGCCAGGGAATTCAATGATGAGACGTATACTGTTCATTGTTTATTTTGGCGGATGTTTCACTCAATTATTCACATTTGCATTCACATGTAACAATTTAACACTGGCTAGTGCAGAAATTGGTGAGGGGCCTTGGAATTCGAAATGGCATTCAGCGACGTGGTGTGAAGAAGGTAGAGCACTTGCAAGAGATTTGGGCATGATTATTATGAGAGCCCGACGTCCTTGTCAATTAACAGCATTAGGATTCTTTCCAGTTAATCTTAATACCTTCAAGTCTGTGAGCACAATCATACATCTATTGGGTATCAACCTTTTTAATGATATATTAATGGGAGATTTTTTGAATTTTTCAGATGCTCAGCACAGCATTCTCTTACCTGACGCTCATGAGAAACAGCGGAGAGCAGATACTATGAAATTCACTGAATCTTTTACGAATATTCATTTTTTTTTTCCTATATATGATTAATTATCGTTCATGATAATAATCAGGGCAAAAGGGATTAGTAATGCACAATTTATATGAATAAAGAGTAGCCATCAAATGGTCACCTCATTTTTCTGAATGCAAGAGATATTCATTTTGTAAGTTCAAATTACCCTTTAACTTCTCTCAGTGAAATATTTCCCTTAGATTATCACTGAGTATGAGACAACACATGAAATCTTCTGACACTATTATAATGTTCAAAAAGAAAAATTGTGCGAAGTGAAGGTAATTTAGAACATCGTTATTATGGAGCTATTCTTCAAATATTATTCTCTATCGTTACTGTGGTTAAGGGGCACACTTAGTGTCGCCGCCTAACAATGAGGTGATTTTCGGTTTTTTTCTTCTCAATGGAAGCTATACTATCGTAATTTCTTTCAATTTCAAGATTTCATCATAACATGACTGCAAATGACCCAAAACATCAAGAACCACCATTTGGAAAGAATGTTTGTACGTGTGTGTCTGGGTGTGCATGTGTGTGTGTGTGATGACACATCTTCTGCTCTACTCTGAAACGGGGCTAGCTAGCGATCTGAAAAATTTGCAGTATGCTTGTTATGTGTGCCCCAAGCACTCATCAAAATTTGAGGTGAATCGGCCCAATAGTTCCTGAGGAAAATGAAAATGTCGAAAAATCGTTTTTTCGACTTTTCTCGATGACAAATAAAATATCGGCGTCCACTCTCAGCGACGAGATGCGCACTTCTAGACTGCATCTTCAATCCCCGGGATGGTGAGAGCTCAGATTTTCAGTTTATGCAGTACACACCTTTTAAGAATTTTTTTGTAAAAATCTTGATACCTCTGCAACTCAATGAATAATTGAGCTAGAGACCTCAAATTTTGTGAGGTCATACATTTGATGAGCACAAAGTCTGGTATTGAGACTGAGCGAAATCGGTCCAGTAGTTTTTTTTAGATATTAGCATAGAAAGATCCGAAAAACAGGCTACATCTCCAAGACTATTCAATTGATTATCTCAAAAATCAGTTCTAAAAGAGGCCTCTACTATGCGTAATTTCTGCTATAAGTTTCAGATATCTTGGAGGAATAGCTTCAGGAAACTACTCACAAAATCGATTTTTCTATAAATTTCGATTGTTCTCTATTCTTTCTTTAGGAGGCTAATGCAGAATTTCTCGTCATTTTAATTTAATAGTTGAAATCGTGATAGAAGTTCCCGATGCACGATGTTGTATTCTCAAATTTTGAAATTACAGTGGAAGGTGGCAAAATGGATTCAGAAAGGGTTCTATTTGCTGAAGACAGTACTCTTTCTACATTTTCACTTTATATAATGCTAGCAATGGAAATCCATTAGGAATCATAATATTCTCTATATTATTGTAGAGAACAGTTAATTAGTAGCAAAACTCCATTTGGAAGCATTGTGCCAATCTTTTCGGTAGAATAATCAATATCGTATGGATAGTGGGGCTGTTAAACTACGCACAAGTACTGGGGCTCCTGCTTGTTTTTGAAAGAAAAGTATTGCATCGAATGTTTTGAAAATTGGGTATATATCTGACCATGAATAATGTATGCATTATATGACACATTTCCGAAAAACTAGATTTTGAGCAAATTATTGGCCATCTCTCGAGTCTCAAAACAAAAAAAAAGTTCCTCAACAGCTACAGTTCTGACTCGATAACAAATTATTCGATCGATTCTGTTTTCCTCAGAATATTTAGTATTTGCTTTTCCATACAATGAACCTAAAATTGATGATTCCCATGTCAAAAGATGGCAAGTTCATGTTGATTCTAATTCCAGGGACTTGACACTCCATTATCATGAGCAATAGTGAGTGTAGAGTTCTTCATTGGCGCAATTTCATAGTTGATTTTATTCAGCTGATCAGATGATTCATGAGAGTGTTTCAGTCAGTCGAGCCATCGAAATTGCATACGCAGCATTCTGGTACTACATTGAGGATCATGAGAAATCATCGTTTGAAAGAGCAGTTGCAATTATGACTATGCGGGCTCATGAACCCTGTTTTATCACTATTGGAAATTTTTTGCTCATGTCCTTCGACACATTCGAGTTGGTAAATCGCGTCAGCACTATAATTCATTCATCCAAATGCTCAAGTTTTCATTTTATTTTTCAGCTATTACATAAATACGTCACTGTCGTATTTCGGAATTTTATGGCAGATGAAAGAAGAACCGGTTGATTGAAGTTGCTGCACTGAACGGTTCAAACGAAAGCTGTACTTCATGATAATCCGCTGAAAATTCAGGAGACCTGAATGGTGTTTGATAATACTCTGTTTCCATTCCACACGGTCTATTCAGATCTATGAATAAAATGAATAGAGATCGGCGAAAAAAAATTCGCATTTTTAAGTTTTCAATTTTCCTTCATTTCTGTAATTTCCATCGAAAAAATTTTAATCACTTTCTCAATGAAAAATTTGGATTTTTAAATTTTTCATTAGTTTAAAAATTATTATTTTTTTAACAATTTTGATTACTATTGTAATTTGAAATTTGAATGATGGAATTTCATAATTCTTTCCCTTATTTGAAATTTTGATTTTTCTATTCTTCATGATGGTAGTCCCGAAAAAGCCTCATGAATCTCATCAAATCTGTAAATAACTATACTCTGGATAATTACTCAGTGACAAATAATGCTATCCACAAATACAGAACGATACGAAACTTTATTAAACTTATCAACATTTTCATTAGTTAAATTCAATTATAAATGTTATATTTAAATGTTTGAATTTTTCAATGTTTAAATATTTAAATATTCAAATGTTATATCTTAAATGTTATGTTAATTATAAATTATGAATGTTAAAATTATAAGTCTCATTTACATTGGATTAAATTATGAATTCTTATTTGTGTTACATTTAGTTAACACTCTCAACTCAAAATTTTTGTTTGAAAGATGGTTATATTCGGGCAGATTAAACATAATAGCGTAGCTGAATAATCGTTCCGCAGCAGCTGATGATGGAAGTGAACAATTAAATTTTATAAAAAAAAATTTTATCCACGGATTTAACCCTTTCTCGCGGTTTTCTCCGATGATTTAACCCTTTCTCGCGAATTTAACCCTTTTCCGCGATTCAATTTGCGGTTTAATCCGCGGATTAACTAGCGGATTTAACCCTTCTCCGCGGTTTCCTCCCCCGATGACTTAACCCTTTCTCGCTGATTGATTCGCGGTTTTTAAGCCCCAGAAGATTGAACGAGTCGCGGAGAATCATGCTGCGGGCCCAACCCTTTTCTCACAAGCTTATGTGACGTCATGAGACATGTGACGTTTGAGTCCTTGACTCATCGAAGGAATGCCGCCACTTGTAGCATCAAATTTCAATGCTCATTCGTGACAGTAGATGCATCTAATTGCAGCGAAAATGATCCCAATGGAAATGAAAGTTTGGAGCATCAGGAATTTCAAGTCAAGAAGTGATGAAATTTTCTCATTTTTTTCAAATCGTAATTTCTCTTTACATGAATTTATTTTCATTTTTCCATCAGATTTGTTGTTTTTTTTTGTTTCTATCAGATTTGTTGTTGTTATTTTTTTTTTTCAATATCTCTGAATCTAATCGAGATGGAGCGGTTTTGTTTCGAGACCTTCTTTTTTATTTTTAAAAAATTTCAAGTAAAATTTTTTTATTTTTTTTCAATCGGAATTTCCAGATGAATTTATTTTAATTTTTTAATGGAAATGGGTGAAATGAATAACTTCCTAACACAGTGTATAATTTCAATATTCAAGACTTTATTTAATTGCACGAGGATGGACCGTCAGTGCATCAGTGAATTCTCCACAAAAGACTAAAGATTCGTCACCAAGACCCGAAAGTATCGGTACCTAAAGAACAAAGAGCCCTCAGTTCTTCCTCCCTATTAAATCATTGTTTATCTTTATGTTAGCGTCTCCGACTCTCGCCACATCGATTCATTTTTGAACTCTTGATCTTAATTCAAATAAATAATAATTCTCAGTAACGAAATTCAATAATAATCCAATATTTTTCCTATCAGATTTTTTTTTTCAACATCTCAGAATTTAATCGAGATGGAGCGGTTTTGTTCCAAGACCTTTTCCTTTATCTTCAAAAAATTTCAAGAGATCCAAAAAAAAGTTTCTATGAGAATTTGTTTATCATGAAACTGAGAAAATATGCACATGGAAAAAATTAAAGAATCGATTGGTGCCATTTTTGGCATATTTTTTTAAATTTTTGCTTCCGAATGGAAGCTTTGTGAACGTCGGATTTTTCGATTTCGAGTTTTCATCGGAATATGATCCGAAACGTCGAAAAATCATATTTTTAAATCATGTCTGTATGTGTGTATGTGTATGATTGTGTGTGTGTGTGTCTAAGTGTATTGCCATGTATCGTCATTTTCTCTGGAACGGCTATACTTAGCGCTCTCAAAATTTGACAGTATTTTTCCTCTGTGTGCACAATGCCGTCAGCAAAATTGATTGAATAGTTTCCGAGAAAAATAGAATTTTCAAAAAAGCTTTTTTTTTTTAATTTTCTCAATGAAAAATTAATTCGTAGCCCTCCCCAGTCGGGGCTATGAGATTCATCTCATTAAAACTCACATTTTTTCACCATTGGTAAATTTTTCTCTGATTTTTAGTTTTGGAAATTATTTCAATTTTAGTGATTCTCAGTTCATATTTTAGCGGAACGATAACTAGATAAGTATTTGAGCTAGAGACTTCAAATTTTGTCAGTTTGTATATCTGATGAAGATACAGTGTGCTATTGAATCTAGGCGAAATACGTCCAGCTGTTTCTGAGATATGTGCAAAAAAAAAAAGATTTTTCTTTAAAGGCGTATTTCTCAAAAACTACGCGACTGATTTGCACCAGCTTGTACGTAAAAAATTCGTTATAATGAAGGGAATGAACTGTCTACACTGAGAGAATTTTTCGAACTATGGAACTAAAAATATAGCAGGAAAGACCTTGACTATGAAATATATTAACAGCAAAAAATTTTTTATCAAGTACAGCTATCAGATAGTACACATGACTATAATTTAGCTGTTTTAGTTATAATTCAAGGTGCGATTATTGATTTCAAATAGTGCGTTTTCACTTCTGAGGAATAGTAATGCTAGTAGGAAAAAATCCCCTCAGTGTAGATTCCCAATTTATTGCTCAAGTATTTATTTTTATTTTGAAAATAATTAAATTTTTTTAGAAAAAATCAGAAATGTAAATTTTCCTCAATTTTTTTTCTGAGAACACATATAGTTTCTATTCCATGATAATAAAATATATAATTTTCCGCATAAAATGAGATCATTTCCATCCTAAAAATGTACAAAATCATCAGATATCTATTAATTTTATTATCATTATTCATCTCGTTTAGTTTCCGGGATATGATCCTAAACAAATTATTTTAAAAAATCGACTTGCTCCCACATTAAATTGCTAAAATAATTGAAAGTTAACCAAATATTTCCAAAACTCGTCAGATTTTTAAAGAATTTGCTATTTTTAAAAATTTAAGAATCAGAAGATTCATGAAATTTTGCCCTAATTTGATAAATTTTCATACAAAATCAGTCAAAAGTTGTAAATCTGTGAAAATGAATCTACAGTCCCGCATGGAAAAGAAATATATTGCTATGAATATATTTAATAATATCGGATTAATAACGGGTTATGTGATGCGGCAAAAATATGTGTGATGTTCAATATATTATGTAATTATATACATAATTATACTATTTCAATTATATGGATTTTGACATTTTATCATGTAAATTTTTATATCTGAGTCATTTGATATTGAAAAATATATTATTTCATTTGCAATTCATCATATAATAATGGTAGTATACTCAATAGTGTTTTCCTGTTATGTATGGAAATAATTAATTTAGTTTATATTTGATCATATATTTTATTAAAAATAAAATATATTATATTCTATTTTATATAGCTGCACTTTATGATGACTAGATAGTTTGTATCGTTACCCTAATGCGAATTCAGTGTGATAGACATCTTCAATAATTTCTCATGTTTTCATGATCCATTCAGATATTGTGGAGAGTACGTTACGTAGGGAGCCTCCTCTATAGAATAAATTGAATATTTTTTTGTTTCAAAATTTTAAAATTATATTGCGTCTTGGAATTTTATGATTCTTACAAACTATCTTTAACTGATATTTTTCATTATATTTTCAAAGTATTTATTTCATTATATGCCAATATTATATATTACATTATATTCTGATCACTTATTCATATTATAAATAGTATAATATATGCTGGAATATATTCCGAATTTATAGTTGCTATAATTATATGTTCCAATAAAAAAGAATTATAATGAACCATTATATTTTCGGTGTGGCTATTCGTACATTGAGTGTCACGCAATAGACACGCAAAATCCACGCAATATCCACGTCTAAACGAAAATCTCGAAAACGTCACCTTTTTGGAGTGTCTTTTGCGTGGATTTAAGACTTTTTGGAGTGGATATAGCATGGATACAAGGCTGCTCAATTATTGCGTGACTTTAAGGCCAATTTTTTCGAGGAATGAATCTCGATTTCTAGTGACTTTAGCGTGAATTTAACGTGACCTTAACGTGAATTTTGCGTGATTCTAACGAGTTTTTTTGTGTCAATTTAACGTGACTTTTGCGTGACTCTCACAACGCTTTCGCGTGCATTTAACGTGACTCTTACGTGAGCCGTACGGCACTCTTCCATGACTTTTATGGCACTCTTGCGTGTCTATTGCGTGACTTTTAAGTGACTTTTGCGTTATTTTTTGGTAACTTTTGCGTGAATATAAACTGAAGAATTCAGTCACGGAATGAATGATCTCAGAACTAGATCCACGGAGGAATTCTTATGTGTATTCACGCAGCAGGAATCATCCAGAGATTTGTGTGGATTCTACGTATAGAATCAATAATATCTAGTCTGTATCCATGGAGACATTTCAACTTGGATCGACGCAAGTAAATCATTGCATGATTCTTGAGTGACTATTGCGTGCAGAGTGCATGCTCTCTCATCTGTATTGATAGAGGAATTTCTACTTGTATCCACGGAGGAATTCCCTTTTGTTTCCTGCGCAGATATTGTATGCAGAGTCACGAATCCATGATACATGTTCACGGAGGAATTTCTACTCGTATCCACGTCATGAAAATCAGTGCATGACTTTCGAGTAATTATTGTGTGCAAATTAGATATTTTCCAATCTGTTTTTCGATTTGTATTCACGTAGACTTTCTCTAGTGATTATCGCGTGGATACTGCGTGCAGAATCAATAATCTATGGTCTATATTCACGGAGGAATTTCAACTTGGATCAACACAATACGAATCGTTGCCTTATTCTCGAAAGGAAATTGCGTGTAGAGTTGAACTCTTCCATCTGTATTCATAGAAGAATTTTGGATTGTAGCCTCGCACTGAAACTTCCATGATTTTCAGATGGATATTGTGTGTTGGGTTAGAAATCTATGATATATATTCATCGGGGAATTTCTACTCGTATTGACGTATGGAGAATCATTGCATGATTTCTGAGTGGATATTGCATGTAGAGTCAATAATCTATGGTTCATATTAAGGGAGCGATTCCAATTTGGATTCATGCAACAAAAATCATTGCATGATTCTTGTATGACTATCGCGTGCAGAGTGCGTACTCACTAATCTGTGTTGATAGAGGAATTTTAACTTGTATCCACGCAACAAGAATCATTGCGTCATTCTTGAGTGGATATTGCGCGTAGAGTCAAACTCTTCCATCTGTATTCATAGAAGAATTTTGCATTGTATCCATGCACTGAAATTCTTGAGATTTTCACATGGATATCGCGTGTTGAGTCAAACGTCTATGATCTATATTCACCAAGGAAATTCTACTCGTATTCACGTATCGAAAATCATTGCATGATTTCAGAGTAGATATCACGTGTAGAGTAAATACTTTCTCTTCGATATTCATAGGTGAATTTCAACTCATATCCACGCAGAATTTTTCAGTGATTTTCGCCTGGATATTGTGTGTAGAGTCAATGATCTATGGTTTATATATTCACGTAGGAATTTGAACTTAGATTCACGCAACAAGAATCATTGAGTGATTTTTGTGTGGATATTACGTATAGAATCAATAATATTTAGCCTGTATCCATGGAGAAATTCCAACTTGGATCGATGCAACTAAATCATTGCATGATTCTTGAGTGACTATTGCGTGCAGTGTGCATAATCTCTCATCTGTATTGATAGAGGAATTTTGACTTGTATGCATGCAAAGATTTTCTCGTGTTCCTTGCGCAGATATTACATGTAGACTCAAGAATCCATAATATACACGTAAAAAAATTCTGATGGTGGCCCCCATCCCAATTTTGCCGCTTTCCATGGAGTTCTTTCCCATGCCAATTTCTGCATGACGATTCTTTCCACGGCGTTTCTTTGCATGGCAATTCTTTTCATGAATTTATGGTTATAGCGAATTCCTCCATAGCAAATTTCGCATCGACAATTCCCACCATGGAGAAAATGCAATGGAAAGAAACGTCTTGGAAAGAATGGCCATGGAAAAAATCATCATGGAAAACAAACACCATAGAAAAAAATCCAATGGCAAGGAAAGCTATGGAAAAATGAGCCATGGGAAAAAAATGAAAAGAATCACCATGTGAAGAAATGCCATGCAAAAAAATGCCATGGATAGAATCGCCATGAAAGAATTGCCATCAGAAGGAACTCCATGAAAAACAGCAAATTTATGAGGACGATGACATGGCCGGCGCCATGACCACCGCCATGGTCCTTGCCATGGTGGCCGCCATCACAATTTTTCTACGTGTATATTCACGGAGGAATTCCTTTTGAGTGGATATTGCGTGCAGAGTAAATACTCTCTCATCTCTATTCACAGAGGAATTTGAACTTATATCCACACACGATTGTTAATGTGATTTTTGCGTGGAAATTGCGTGCAGAGTCAATGATCTATGGTTCATATTCATGTAGAAATTCAAACTCGGAGCCACGCAACACAAATCATTGCATGACTTTCGAGTGATTGTTGCATGTGAATTGTATATTTCTCCATCTGTATTTCGACTTGTATCCACGCAGAATTTCTCAAATGATTTCCACGTGGATACTGCGGAGAATCAATAATCTATGGTCTATATTCACGGAGCAATTTCAACTTGGATCAACACAACACGGATCATTGCCTCCTTCCCGAGTGGATATTGCATGTGGAGTCAAACTCTCCCATCTGTATTCATAGAAGATTTTTGGATTGTATCCACTCACTAAAATTTTCATAATTCTCATACGGATATTGTGTGTCAAGTTAAAAATCTATGATCTATATTCACTAAAGAATTTCTACTCATATTCCCATATCAAAAATCATTGCATGATTCCTGAGTGGATATTGCATGGAGAGTGAAGACTCTACCATTTGTATTCATAGAAGAATTTTGTCTTATATCCACACAGGAGTTTTGAGTGATTTTTGCGTATATTTTGCGTGTAGAGTCAATGATCGATGGTTCATATTCACGGAGAAGTTTAAACTTAGATCCACGCAACAAGAATCATTTTGTGACTTTTGTGTGGATATTAGGCGTAGAGTCAATCATATCCAGCCGGTATCTATGGAGCAATTTCAACTTGGATCCACGCAACAAAAATCATTGCATGATTCTTGAGGTACTCTTGCGTGCAAAGTGCATATTCTCTCATCTGTATTGATAGAAAAATTTTGATTCGTATCTACGCAGGAATTTCTTCGTGTTTCTTGCGCAGATATTCTATGTCGAGTCAAGAATCTATGATATATGTTCGCGGAGGAATTTCCATTTGTATTCACGTAATGAAAATCACTGCATGATTTTGGAGTCCATATTACGTGCAGAGTAAATACCCCCTCATCTCTATTCATAGAAGAATTTGAACTTACATTCACACGCGATTTTCAATGTGATTTTCGCGGGGATATTGCGTGTAGAGTCAATAATCTCCGTTCCATATTCAAGGAGAAATTACAACTCGGCGCCAAACAAAGAAAATCATTGCATGACTTTCTAGTGATTCTCGCGTGTAAATTGGATATTTCTCCACCTGTATTTCGACTTGTATCCACGCAGAATTTCTCAAGTGATTTTCGCGTGAATACTGCAGAGAATCAATAATCTATGGTCCATATTCACGGAGGAATTTCAATCACACCTTTTAATAATATCGACAATGGCCGGACTTACAACCGAGAAATCATCAAGGAATCAAGTTTCAGAACAAATAGGGAATGTGCAAGTGAGGTTTGAACTCACAACCTTCAGAATACATGTCTGATGAATCTCTGACTCGATAAAACTTACGAGTAATGACTCATTACTAATGAGTAAGGCCGTGAAGTTCCACGACTCAAAAAGTCTGATCTAGTTGCTAAGCAACCAAAATTTGTAAATATAGGAAAATAAAGCTTTCTTATCATGAAAACAACAAAAATGACATTCGACATTCGAAATTCGACTAACTGAATTTGCAATAAATTAAAAATACGGTCGCAATTATCAGTTTTAATTGGAATATCCTGTTTGATAAATAATCAAACGAAGCAAAATATTAGTTGAAAAAAAAAATTCTAAAGTTTTTTATTAAATGGGGGGCGATTTTGAGATATATTCTTGAGAATACCTTGAGGTGCACCTTTAGAAACATCTTGAGGTACACGTCTAAGGACACTTTGAAGTGTAGCTCTGGGAAAATTTTGAGATTGTGTTGGACTTTCTCCGAAAATGTATCTCAAAATTTCCCCAGAGTATACCTCAAGCTGGCCCTGAGAAGGCACCTTAAGCTGTCCCTGAAAGTGCACCTATGATGTTCCCAAAAATACAGCTCATAATCGCTCCAATTTGATAGAAAACTTCAGAGCACCTGTTTGATGTTTGTATGATAACCTGTTACATTTCACAATATTTATCAACTTGGTTTGCTCAGCAGCTTCACCAGACTTTTTTAGACGTGTCACGGCCTCACTAATGAGTTAGAAAATTATATGATTCTTTTTTATTCGACATGTTTTGTTAGTATTATGACTTTTATCCAAAAAACTGTACAAAGAAGAATTCAAGCATAGAAATTAGTTCTTCAGATCATCAGGATTGTCTGGAAAATAAAATTCACAAGTTCTATTCATACAATAACTGTTTGATATGTGTATGAAAACGAACGTTACTGATAAATTGAGAAAAAATTCCCTTTTTATTTGCGCTACAAGACGAGTAGACGACTTTTTCACCTTCATCCAAGTTTATCTTCGTTGGGAATTCAGTTCTCGATGAAACGATTCTTCTTTTCATTTGATAGATCATATTTCACGAATTTCAAGGCATTGAGTTATCGAAAAATGTTTTATTCTTCAAAAATTCTCATGCACGCGAGCATTAACTGGAAAATCAAGATAGGAGTCCTGGACTTGGTGAGAATTTCTTTTTCGTAATAGAAAATGTAAATTTCACATAGGAGCCAAGGAAAATAATAGTCGTCAAATTTGGCACAATCTAATATAAAGTGAAAAACCTATGATCTATATTCACGGGAAATTTCAACTTGCATTCACGCAACAAAAACCATTTAGGGACTTTTGCATGGATATCGTGTGTAAAGTCAGAGTTGGAAAGCTTGAAGTCTCTACTATCGAAATCTTGGAATGGAAATTTTTTTTGAACATCCGTTATAACGAGATAAGAGGGTTGAAAGTGGACAATTTTTTTTCCGTTTTTTTTCATTTTTTCAAATTGCTCCATGGACTTCAAAAAATTTTTTTCGACTCAACCCTCACTAGGATCGTGTAACGGTTTGCTCAACTGGCCTTGAGCCAACTGTTGAAGACACTGAAAACATTCTGAAATTAACCCAAAATTATGCTTCTAATTTTTTACTCCGTTTACTCCCAATTAATTTGCCTTATCAAAAAAATGTGCGCCAGTCGTTTTTGCAGGATTCTACAAATTTGGGGGAAAACGACAAATCCCCAAGTTTTATTTTAATTCGACTAAATAACAAAGAATCTCCAAAATTACTTTGGGTTTGCCTGCTTAATTATTTGAAACTCTCGTCTTACCTCAAGGTGGAGAGGGGACGATACCCTCTCTTTGGGTATTCGGGACAAAGCAAAAACTTTACACAAAACTCCTGGAATTTTCGATTTAAACAAAAATAATTAGGTATATTTAAAGAGAAAATTATATGTACATTTATGTTTAAAAAAAAGGAATTTCTCTCGGTAAATCATATGATAATCAATTAACATCAACTCAGAACGAACAAATATGATTCTCAAGTAATAGGGGTTGAGCCCGCTCGAAACAGACGCTAACTCGGCGTCTCCCGATTTTACTCTTTTTACAACCAAATTTTAATGACTTTAACTCAAAATTTCAATTATTTGGGGACTCGCGTACCTTGCACTTGTGCCTCCTTCTATCCGTCTCAGTCTCTCTTAATTTCTCCTTCACCTTTCTTCACATGACTTGATTTTCTTTACAATTTTTTCTATACTTTTCTTTAATTTTATCTGAATTTTCTGTACACGATGTAGCCGCCACGGTGTCCCGGGAGAAGAAGAACGAGTCTTCCCTCCCACAAGCTAGCGTTGGGTGCTCTCGGCTGTTTCCGTTCAACTTCGGTAGAGCCGAGGCCCCACTCGACCAATTATCGCGCGAGTCCCCCACTACTTTTCTCGACATCACTGACGTTGCTTGAATTCCGCGAATTCGATACGAATTCTCACTCTCAACTAATTTTGCATAACACACGAAAATAATCATAATAATTGCAACATGACAATATTTTCCCGACAATTAAACGGAAAAGTTTTGTCTCTTATTTCGCTCGAGTCTTTTCTTTTCACACTGGTTTCGGCACTGTCCCCGATGATCTCCAGCTTCCCTCGTGGTTGGCCCACATTCCCTCGTGTCGGCTAATGTTGGATCAAATGAATGGATGCTGCGTCTTCCCAGGTTCCTCTCGGGTGTCCTCGGTGCTGCTAATTTGCTTGTGGGACTGGGAAAAATCCTTCCCAGTCCCACTCTCGTACTTTCCTCCAAATTTTGGAGTTGAATCAAACAAAAATGAACAGAAATGATTAGTGAGGTCATGAAAATTGCTGACCTCACTCTGGACATTTGTTGCATTGACTCTATGTGAGTCCTATCTTCCCCGGGTACCGTGAATTGCGGTCATTATCGCGATTTCAGTCAATTTTACTCATTTTCCCGGTTTTCATTAACTATGTGACGGTAAAAACCGTCACAATCGTGTAGTCTGGCCTTTCAGGTTCAATTGTTTTTTTTTCTCACGACCATTTGTTGCTGAGATATCGTCAATTGAATCAAAAAACACCCTTCTGTCTTCAATCGTGGATATCTCAGGAACTACTGATCGCGCAGTGAGCGGATGATGAGATTCGTGAACTTGAATAAATTTCCTGTGAAGTTCTTGCACTGCTACATTGGAAAAAAAAATTTCTTCTACTTTTAAAATTGGTTCGAAAAAGTACCAAAAAATGAAGTTTTTTTTCTTTTCTGGAAATTACCCTGAATTTCGCGAATTTTGTGAAAAATGCAAATGTTTTAACGTTTTTCTTTAGTTTACTGTGTGCTGAAATACCCCCTGAATTTTCAAGCCGATCAGCTGGATGCTTTTTTTTCCCGAATGAACAAAGTTTCAGCAAAAATCAAAAGACCACTTTTTTGTCCCTTAAAGACCAATTAATGATGATTAGGGCTAGTGTTGATAACTCTCGTCTCGTATCGTCATCTCAATACCAGTTATCGTATCGTCTCGTCCCGCAGCTCGAGAATCGAATTCATTCTCGTCTCGTCTCGTTATTCTCGTCCATTCAAGTAGCTTGGGTGACGAATTGAGAACTTGCATGGACTGGTGAGAAGAAACAACTGTTGAGGTACGTTCCCTCACCTAGCAATCGCTGGCAGTCTATTTCTTCCCAAGATTAACTCAGATGGCTCGGGATTTACTGGCCATTTGTGCCTCAAGTACTGTATCTGAACCACTCTTCTCCAAAGCTGGACTGGCCTCAGAAAACACAGGAATCGACTGAACAATGCTCATGTGGAAGTACTTTTATGCCTTCATTCTTGGTTCACCATCGCGGCAACACTATTCAGAACAATGTTTTTCTCAAATGAATGTTTTTCAACTGCTAATAAACTCATTATTGGGTTTCTAATGCAATTAAAAAAAAAAAAATTTTAACCCCCGTGTGACCACTCTTAATACGATTGTGCTGCAATTGATCGCAACTAGCCTCCAGCTGTATATTCATCTTATCGGGGATTTAACCCTATAAGCAACTGGGCGTTTCTCTTACCAGTTCACCGAGTAGAGCATACGTAGAGTGGGGGTACCTACGGACCAGTCCAAGCGAGCGCGTGAACGTCGGCAACAGTACCGTACATTTCAAAACATAAAAAAATGTGGGGTTCAATGATGTGAATATACACGATGAATACACTGGCACTAACACTGTCACTATTGTTATTACAAAATAGAATTCATTAATGGAAACAACAAAAGAAAATTTCATCATAACCAACAAAAAATATGATGATATGTAAATAGGGGTGAAAGGCTCAATTAGTACGGTCCTGGGCCGACGAATATCGCTGTGCGATTGACTGTCCCCCACTCTATAGCCCCAACTACGTTTTACTACGACTTGTGGCTTAGAGGGTTATAGGTCATGAGTAATCTTTTCCATCGATGAAAATGTCATCTTACCAACAGAAGTATCACTGTCTTGATAGTGTGTGAAGACAACGTTGCTGAATGAAATCAAATTGTGATGATTATTTGAATAAATCGTCATGGTGGAAAAATAAATTAGGTAATTCTTTTTGATGCTCTTCAAGAGTCATTATTTTATTATCTTGATAATTTTCCAGCTTTTGAGCAGTATAAGTTTTCTTTTAAGAGGGATCTATTTGGTGTTGGTATTATCCGTCGAAAAATCATGTCAAAAATCATGCAATGATTTTTGATCCGTGAATGCGAGTGAAACTCGCTCCAAAGATATAAGTTACGAATGACTGGCTCAACGCGGAATATGCGCGTAAAAATCGAGGAAAAATTCATCTATGAATAGAGATAGAGTATTTACTCTAAACGCAATACCCACCCAAGAATCACGCAATTTTCTTTGCTGCGTCGATCCAAGTTGGAATTCTGCCGTGGATACACATTCTAGAGTATTGACTCTATTCAAAATATCCACGCAAAAATCCAGAAATGATTTTAATTGCGTCAATCCAAGTGGAAATTCTCCATGGATATAGACCATAAATGATTGCCTCTACTTACAATATCCACGTGGAAGTCACAAGAAAATTCCTGCGCAGGGAGGATTCCAAATTCCGCTATGGATATAGGTAGAAGAGTATTCACTCTAATCGCAATATCCACTGAGGAATCATGCAATGATTTTTGTTATGTGAGTACGAGTAGAGATTCCTCCATGAATATAGATCATAAACGATGGACGCCACAGGCAAAATTCGTGCAAAAATCTCTGAGAAATTTCTGCGTGAATACAGTTCGAGATTTCTCTATAGGTGCAGATGAAGAGAGGTTTACGTTACACACAATATCCACTCAAGAATCATTCTTGAATCATTTCTTCAATGATTCTTGCTGTATTAATTTGAGTGCAAATTTTTTCGTTGGTGCAGACTAGTGATTATTGACTCAATACGTAATATCCACGCAAAAATCGTTAATTGCTTCTTGTTGCGGGAATCTAAGATCACGAGAAAACTACTACGTAGAGACAATTTGAAATACCTCTATGAATACGAATGAGAGAATATTGACTCTACAGGCAAGATCCACTCAAGAATTATGCCTTGGCCTATGGTTCACCAATTAATTTAATAATCATTGAATAAATCAAAAACAATAAATTTCATGAAAATGCAGATTATATTCAATTGCATATTTTTTCCTTTTTATTATTTTTTTTCGAAATTGTTTGTTATTAGATTGATAAGTCTTAAGACTCGATGACTCGGTGAAAAGAAAACAAATTGATTCGATATTTTAATGTTAATGTAAATAATAGAATGTGTCACAATTTATCCAAGTTTTTCCTGAATAATCTAGAAGAGTGATTTGAATTCAATTAGTTCCTCGTAAATAATGTTTTTTACTTTTAAATGGAAGCATTGTAATCGTTATTTCTTTCGAGTTTGAGTTTTCATGGGATTATGACTGCGAATGATCTAAAATGTCGGAATATAATATTCTTGATGCCTAAATCCCATTTGAAATCTCTCCATGAATATGGACCATAGATTATTGATTGTACACGCAATAATCACTCGAAAGTCATGCAATGATTTTTGTTGCGTGGCTCCGAGTTGTAATTTCTCCGTGAACACAAACCATAGATTATGGACTCTACACGCAATATCCACGCAAAGATCATGCAGTGATTTTAATTACATGAATAAGAGTAGAAATTCCTCCGTGAATATACATCATGGATTTTTAACTCTACATGCGATATTGGCGTGAGAAACACGAAAAAATTCCTGCGTGGATACAAGTCAAAATTTCTCTATCAATACAGATGCGAGAAGATGCACTCTGTACGGAATAGTCACTCAAGAATCATGCAATGATTTTTGTTGCGTGGATTGAAGTTAAAATTTCTTCATGAATACAGGCTATATGTTATCAACTCTATACGTAATATCCACACCAAAATCACTACATGATCCTTCACTTTACTTCAACAGATTTTTATTGACATAGATAGAAAATATTTACATTACAACAATATTATTTACAAGTGAGTAATGTGGACATATGATTCAAAAATTAGCGGCAGTTTGTAGACCACTTGGACAATATGTAGGGGTATATGTGATTGATGAGCGGATTCAAATGTGTTTTCAAGGAATCGGAGACACTATTTGTAATTTTTAGTAAATGAGAATTCAGGGCTTGAATACTTGAGATTTCATGAAGAGTGGGGATAAGTGTTGAGCGGTATGTGCTATTTATTACTCCTGAAAATTGATTCTGTGTAATTTGTAATTTAGCTAGGAGAGAGGGAGCTACGTGCCAGACTGGGACTGCATTAGTCATTACAGGTCTCACTATCGTTTTATATAATTTAAGTTCGGTTTCATGAGAGAGGGCTTTAGATTTCAATGGGAAATATAAACGGCCCATTATCAATTTCGTTTTTTGAGTTATTTTTCTGATATGATTATTCCAAATGAGTCTTTTGTCCATCGAGACAGCTAAGTACTCGGCGCTTTTGGCGATTTCAATCTCCTCATTGTCAAACATGATTCTTGTTGCGTGAATCCAAGTCCAAACTTTACTGTGAATTTAAACCATCGATCATTGACTCTACACACAATATCCACGCGAAAATCACTAAAAACTCCTGTGTGGATATCAGATAAAACTCTTCTATGACTATGGATGGGAGAGTGTACACTCTCCATGCAATATCCACTCATAAATCATGCAATGATTTTTGATACGTGAATACGACTAGAAATTCTTCGGTGAATATAGATCATAGTTTCTTAACTCGACACACAATATCCAAGTGAAAATCACGGAAGTTTGAGTGCATGGATACAATACAAAATCCTTTTCTGGATACAAATCGAAGAGTTTGACTCTACTCTAAAAAGGCAATGATTCGTGCTGTCTTGATCCAAGTTGGAATTCCTCCGTGAATATAGACCGTAGATTATTGATTCTGCACGCAGTATCCATGCGAAAATTACTTGAGAAATTCTACGTGGATATAAGTCAAAATAAAGATGGGAGAATATCCAATTTTCACGCAATAATCACTCGAAAGTCAGACAATGATTTTTGTTGCGTGGCTCCAAATTAAAATTTCTCCGTGAATATGAACCGTAGATTATTGACTCTACCCGCAATTCTCACGCAAGAATCATAGTAAACATCGTGTGTGGATATATCTCCAAATTCCACTATAAATAGAGATGAGAGAGTATTTACTCTGCACACAATATCCACTCAAAAGTCATGCAGTGATTTTCATTACGTGAATACGAGTAGAAATTCCTCCGTGAACATGTATCATGGATTCGTGACTCTGCAGACAATAGCTGTGCAGGAAACAAAAGGGAATTCCTGCGTGGATACAAGTGGAAATTCCTCTATCAATAGAGATGAGAGAATATGCACTCTGCACGCAATAGTCACTCAAGAATCATGCAATGATTTACTTGCATCAATCCAACTTGAAATTTCTCCGTGGATACAGACTAGATATTATTGATTCTATACGTAATATCCACACAAAAATCACTAAACGATTCTTGTTGCGTGAATCTGAGTTCAAATCCCTTCGTGAATATATAAACCATAGATTATTGACTCTCCACGCAAAAATCACTAAACACTCCTGCGTGGATACAAGAAAAAATGCCTCTATGAATGTAGATGGGAGAGTATTCACTCTGCACACAATATCCACTCAAGAATCATGCAATGATTTTTGTTATCTGAATCCAAATTTAAATTCCTCCGATGATACAAGTTGGAGATTATTGACTATGAATGAAATATCCACGCACAAATCTCTGGGTGATTCTTGCTGCGTAAATACACATAAGAATTTCTCCGTGGATCTAATTCTGAGATCATTCATTCCGTGACTGAATTCTTCAGTTTATATTCACGCAAAAGTTACCGAAAAATAACGCAAAAGTCACGCAATAGACACGCAAGAATGCCATGAAAGTCATGTAAGAGCGCCGTACGAGTCACGTCAAAGTCACGTTAAATGCACGCAAGAGCGTTGTGAGAGTCACGCAAAAGTCACGTTAAATTCACGCAAAAAACTCGCTGGATTCACGCAAAAGTCACGTTAAATTCACTCAAAAAAACTCGTTAGAATCACGCAAAATTCACGTTAAGGTCAGGTTAAATTCACCTTAAAGTCACTAGAAATCGAGGAATTCATTCCTCGAAAAAATTGGGCTTAAAGTCACGCAATAATTGAGCAACCTTGTATCCACTCCAAAAAGTCTCAAATCCACGCAAAAGACACTCCAAAAAAAGTGACGTTTTCGAGATTTCCGTCCAAGGAATCCGTTGATATTGCGTGGATTTTGCGTGTCTATTGCGTGACACTCAATGTACGAATAGCCACACCGAAAACTCTATTATTCAAAAAAGAGGGTGCGTGGAACCCACGCGACTGAATTGAAACTTCTTGCTTATTGTGTATAGATAGCAATGAATCATTAGGATTTTCTCAAATGAACAAGTGATAATAATTCAGAAATGTGAGGATACGGGGTTAATCTCGAAGGGAAATGGCAAAAAGCACAGCTCAGCACATTTAGCTGTGTCATAAACACAACACTTTGAGAATTTGAGTATCTGCCAATAGTATTTTGGTTATCTGTTCACTAACAAATTATCATTTTTTCACAATTATGAAGTGTTCAGAAAATACATTTTTTAAAATCAATTTTTCGTAAATACACAGGAAATTGATCGAGATGGAGCGGTTTTGCTTCAATCCTTTCTTGTAGTTCTCAAAACTCTCTATAAAGGAGGATTCGTGCAAGCTTGCTCTATCTTGCTGAAATTCCGGGATATTCGAAGGACACGTTTACTTCCATATTTTTCTCATGCTAGCCTCATAATATGGTAGACGAAGGGGCATAGTCGGGTACTTTGGATTGAACTATTTCGAAAACTATGCAACATTTATCGGGACATGCTGTGAATGAAATTCGAAGGGAAGATTGACGAAGAAAATGAGCGAAACGCCGTTTTTCTACGACCAGCAGTTTCCGAGATATCAATTTTTTAATGAATAGTTCAGAAACAATGAACGAGGCCCGATAGTAAACAAATGAGCGCTCGGACGTCCTTCCTGAATTTTGAATTAGAAAATTGATATCTTGATAACTACGAGTCATAACAATGGTAATTGTTTAGAAATTACAGAATAGATCAGAAATGTCATGGTTTTACGAAGAACTGATTATTTTTGGATGGCAATAAACAATTAAGTCCACTTGAAGAGAGTGGATCGATTTTTTGCCGATCTTTTTGCAAGAATATCTTAGAAATTACTTGAGATACGCTCTCTTTGCCTTGATTCTTCTTTGTAGATCATTTCAAGAGCTACGCAGGGGGATCGAGGCAAATAGGGCATATTTCCATAATTTTTTGAGATACTCTCAGCAAAATATGGGAAAAAGTGTAATTTTCCATTTTTTTGCCCTTTTTTGTGAATATCTCAGATTTTGATGATTCCAGTGAAATGCAGTTGACTGCAAAAAAAAGATGAGATCATTTCACCCCGCCTTAGTATACAATCGAATCGATTTTGGGCTCAAAATTTCCATAATTTCGGAAATTCCGAAAACGATTATCGAAAAATTTCGATTTTTGAAGTTATACTTCTTTAGGCGCGTTACGCAAATCCGATGAGAGTGAAATTTCTGAGTGAAACGAAGTGCGCGCGCACACCGAGTCAGAAATTTCACAGGATGAATGTAGCTGCAAACGTGCGTGAAACGACTATACTGTACATCGGCTTACTTCTCTCCTAAGGGGCCCAAACTACCAGCGTAGTAGTGGGGATAGAGACCGAAGCAGCGTATAGCATTTTCACGTGTGTTTGTCTCCATTCAGAATCAACGAGTTTTATTAATGAGTGTTTGTATTGAATAATAATCAAAAATATTAAAAAAGAGGGCGCGTGGAACTCTGTATACGTGGAAGAAGTTATACTTCTTTAGCTTGAGCGGGAATTCATTTTATCGTGTATTTAAGGAACGTATCTGAAATTGGAAAATGAGTGAAGGAAAATAACTACAATTGATTCAATTTAAATTGAATCAAAGAATAAATAGATTTATTTTTCCTTACTAATCTAGAGAATATTTACCTCCTAGATTTTACAGACTGTGTTAAATTCCGTTTTTTTATTGACTGAATATTGGGTCAGGTAGAATACATTCACAGTTTTGTATCCAGAGGAAAGGGGGCAAAACGGACACCAAAATGAAGCGTTCAAATTTTTTTACTATTTTTCACCATTCGTTACTCGACTCATTTTTTGCTCCATAACTAAGGCACAGGTGGGGCTCCTGATGGATATAGAACCTGGCCAAATCGCTATATTTTTGCTTGAGAAAGGAAGAGAGTTCGATTGAATTAACTATTAATAGTTGCCAATGATGAAATGATATTCTGTTGCTTTGGAACGTTTTCTGTCATTTAATTGTAAACCCTGGAAGTATCCGGAATTTGATGATTTTCATGAACTAATCTGCGATTCTGTTACACCCATTAATGAAGATCGTTGAATTTATAATACTTTCAGGGTTCAGAACTGAACAAAATGAAATGTCTGTGACACAGCAATTGCTTCAAACTTCCGCAAGAGGGTTTATGTTATCATTTTCTACCATGAATAGCTGAGGAAATTAAACTCTCCTCCTTTCTCAGGGAAAGAAAAGACTTGGTCAGGTACTATATCCATCAGAAGCCGTCATCTGGGCCTTAGTTATAGGGCAAAAATGATTTACAAAAAGATTCCCATAACTTAATCAAAAATAGTAAAAAAAATTGAAAGCTTCATTTCGATGTCCGTTTTGCCCCTTTCCCTCTGAATACAAAAATGTGAATTTATCCTACCTGACTCAATGTTCACTCAATAAAATAAAAAATTTATGCGAAAAAAAGAGGGGTCCATCTTGCCCTGGGGGTTCATTGTTTGAACAGGACTGTAAAATGATTCCTACAAAGTTTGTGGAAATCAGACTTGAATATCTTCTAGACTGTAAGAAAGAGGAAAAATAAAAATTATTTATTCTTGGAATTCGATTCAAAGATTGATCAATCCTCATTAGCATCTCCCTTCATTGCTTTCATAATTTCACTCGAGTGCGTTACTTGAAGTCCGATTGAAATAAGTTTCAGATCACGCTAAAGGAGTATAACTTCTATCGCGCGTACAGGCGGTCCACGCACCCTCTTTTTTTGAATCCTTTCTTGTAGAAAACTTCGAGAGCTACAGACGAAGATCAGAGTATAAAGGACATATCTGCAGTAGTGACCGAGATATTGAAGGAGAAATGATAGGAAAAATCTTTTTGTTGCTGGGTAGATAGGCACAGTTTATGTCAGCTTAAAAGAAATGAATTCGTGTGAATTCAGAGCAAAAAGAATATTTGAGATATAGGAAAAGACCTTAAGAAGAAGAAAAAAAAACATCAGAATATGTTGGATACACTGTCATTGCGTAAGATTTCTCCACTACATACCACTTTTTGTGTAGGACAGTGGTGAAATTGTGTTCTCTACTTTATTCCCGATAGGAGAAAGTTAAAACTAGGTTGTTATTAATGGAAAAAATGTTACCGTGGAATCGACGACTCCCAAGCGTAGGACTGAGAAATCGTACCACTCAATTTGGAGCACTATGTGACCTTTTCATCATAGAAATATTTACTAAGCTGCAGAAAAAAAATCAGCTGGTTATCAATCATTCATATGACTTCGTTTTTCAGTCATATTTGGAGTGGAGGCCACTCCAGTCAAACCAACCATTTTGTAGGACGATTGTTTTTCCGAGTTTATTATCTAATTATCTCAAGATTTCAATAAAAAATTTACTGTTAGTCAGACGATTTTAACCCCTCACCAAATTAACATGTTTGACACCTGCTCACTCCATTAACTACCTGTATTGCAAATTTTCAGAGGGAAAAGTTGGGCGTCTCGTCGAACTGAACCTACTCACGAAGATTCGGCCTGTTATCAATCACCGGAAAACACAGGCGGTGGCTGCTGGACTAGGTCACATTATAGTCGATTAGTGAAGACAATCGAAAGCCACTTAAAAGTATTGATTCCTTTAATTAAAGTCAAATATGAAAAAAAGTGATGATTCCACACGTCCCAAATATTATGAAAATTGAGAACTTGAAAATTATAAGGCTAAAATAAAAAAAAATGATTCATTCCTCGGTCTCTCTCATGAGGACTTATGTCTTTGCAAAACTTTATAAATCTACTGAGAGTCCAGCAAAGATACGAGTCCTTACGGGAGAGACCAGCAAAGATAGAAGTCCTTGCAGGAGAGACACAGAGAGACATGAGAGACACTGTAGTGTCAGTTGCGGGACTGGTGAGACACTCCAGAGACTCGGAAGTCTTTCTGGGAGTCTTTGAAGACCGTGAAAGACTCTCAAAGACTCAAAAATTTTATCTCGGGTGGAAGTGCCGAAGCTGACGATGAGAACAGCCCTATGGGGGCAACTCTTTCCCCATATTAATTCTGTTTTGGATATTATCCAAGGTGATTTATCTCGTAAAAGACTCATAATTTAATAATAATTAATGTTCCACAATTGTTTCAACATTTTACAGCCTCATTATATAGAGCGGTTCACTCTCAGTTCAGGACTTAAATGTTAGGTCTGGTAGGAGCCTCAGTTTCCAATCTTGGGATGAACTCATCATTCTAAGGCTCCTCAAAGCTTGTCTCAGCCTTGACATCTGAGCCTTAGACTACTCAGCCTCAGTCTCTGGCAAAGGCAAGGCAAGCCTTGTCCCGATCGTCAATTCCTACCTGGGTATCGACCGATGTTCATTTGGGTATGTTCCACCCTGAACAGACGCCAACTCGACGTTATACATTAGCTTTAACTTCTACTTGCATTGATTGTCTCGAAACTCGAAATATTAATAGTGGTGGGACTCGTGTACTTTACAAGTCTATAACAAAAACGCCGATGCGTTTCAAGAAAAACGTCGACAAGTATTCATATGAATTATATTGTACTGATTGACAATATACGAATTCTAAACATTCAATTCTGAATAAACTTATTCTGTCCGGAAACCTCTGTCTTTCAGGCATCGGTACATTTCAGTGTCTTACCGGGGCAAACCGATCCCTTATTTTTCTTTCGCGTACAACTGCACTCGCGTATAGAACGAATAATCGACGATTTTCTTCATTAAAGCATTATTTAAATCCACGTGCTTTTCGGGTGGCAGCCGTAACATACGTGATGGCACATAAAATCATCGTCTCAAATTATTATAATCTTGGCGGAGAAATACTGAGGAAAAATTGTGCAAATTGAAGGTAATTGTGAAAACCTCCATTATGAAGTTATTATTCAAATATTATTCTCTAGCGTTTCTGTGGTTATTTTCGTGGTAGACTCGTCACGTTTTGAAGATTTACATATGGTACAATGGATGAATAATTTTTTAATTTTTCATTACTGCATCCAGGAATGCGGGTGCATCTATACAGAAAAAAAAAAAAGGATCTCGTTGTTGTAACGAAGGGATCCTCCTCATTATTACACTGCATTCCCAAAGAATTTCTCATTTTTTGTATAATTTTTTACGTAAATACAAAGAGTCTAAAATTTTCTGAATTCTTGAACAAATGTACTGATTTCACAGTTGAAAACTTCACGAAGAAATTTAAGAAAATTAGCCAACGATATGGAGTCCTCAACTTTCAAATAAATCCTACTCCAGGCTGCTTTACACTCAGTTTCCTCAATTTTCCGTAATTTTTCCGTTACTCGTTCAACATTCCCAGAAGTCAGATACATCTATCTAGATACGCGATAGCGTATCGGCCAAGTACATGTTGGAGGGCCGAGCGCTGAGCGTATATATTCCCGACAGAGCTTCCCCCTCCACTACTCTTTTTTCTGTATTATTTAATTGCTCGAAAACGGGACAAGCTACGCAAAAAGTAGTCTAGTTACATCACCTAAATCGGCATCGAGCATTCGAATGATGATTTTTGTTGTTTTTTTAAATCAATATTTAATTAAAAACACCCCATAGCAACGGCCGCGGAACATTTTTTGCCAATTACATTATCTCCAAGCCACATTTCCCTTAGAATGTTGGCACTACTGTCTTTCTCGTTGACAGCCAGTCTATCGATAAAACCGGAGTTGAATCCGAAAATCGGTAAAGGGAATTACCATTCGCTGGTAAGTAATTATCGACTTTCAGGAACTAATTGAAGAAGATGGGTTGAGGTTAGACTAGCCAGAGGGAAAAAGTCGGAATAGGATCTCGCTCGAAAAAATAATGTCCTAATGCTAACTTGGACGAAAATGATGCACTGGAGATTTTTTTAATACAGGAAAATTAAGGCGCTGAAACTTTTTTATGTAAAAATATTTATTCGAAAAATCCCTAACTTTTTGAAAAAAAATTATTGACAATGAAAACGATTTCCCCACATATACACTCAGCAAAAAAATTAAAGGAACAGTAAATTTTGTCAGTTTTTTGCTTGATTTTCAAATGGCTGTAACTTCACCAAAAATGATCGTATCAGGATAAAAAGAAATAGTTGGAAAGCTTGAAGTTTCTACTCTTGAAATTTGGAGATAAAAATTTTTTTCGATCATCCGTTATAACGAGATAAGAGGGTTGAAAGCGGGAAATTTTTTTTTCATTTTTTCAAATTGTTTCACGGACTTCAAAAAAATTTTCTCGACTCGACCCTTATCAGGATCGTGTAGCCTGGTCTTTCAGCTTCAATTTTTTTTTTCCCTACGACCCTTTGTTGCTGAGATATCGTCGATTGAATCAAAAAACACCCTTTTGTCTTTAATCGTCGATATCTCAGGAACTACTGATCGCACAGCAAGCACATGATGAGATTCGTAAACTTGAATAAATTTCCTGTAAGATTCTTGTGCTGCTCAATTGAAAAAAAATTTTCTTCCACTTTTAAAATTGGTTCGAAAAAGTGCTGAAAAATGAGCTTTTTTTTCTTTTTTGAAAATTAACCTGCATTTCCCGGATTTTGTGAAAATTGCAAATGTTTTACCGTTTTTCTGCAGTCCAATGTGTGCTGAAATACCCCCTAAATTTTCAAGCCAATCGGCTCGACCGTTTTTTTTCCCGAATGAACAAAGTTTCAGCAAAAATTAGAGGAACACGTTTTTGTTCCTTAAAGACTAATTAATAATGATTAAGGCCGAAAATGTTTTCTCTCCGTTATTTCTTTGTGATTTTTTGTGCAAAATTTGTTAGCTTCTATCGAAAAAAGAAAAAAAAAGAATTCAAAAAAAAATCGAAAAATGATAATTTTTTTTTTTTTTTTTTTTTTTCGATTAAAATTTTTTTTTTTAATTTTTTTTTAAATTTTTTTTCAATTTTTTTTCAATTTCTTTTTTTTTCTTATTTCGATAGAATTCAACAAATTTTGCACAAAAAATCACAAAGAAATAACGGAGAGAAAACATTTTCGGCCCCAATTATCATTAATTGGTGTTTAAGGAACAAAAACGTGTTCCTTTAATTTTTTGCTGAAACTTTGTTCATTCGGGAAAAAATAACGGTCGAGCCGATTGGCTTGAAAATTTAGGGGGTGTTTCAGCACACATTGAACTGCAGAAAAACGTTAAAACATTTGCAATTTTCACAAAATCTGGGAAATGCAGGGCAATTTTCACAAAAGAAAAAAACACTCATTTTTCGGTACTTTTTCGAACCAATTTTAAAAGTGGAAGGAAATTTTTTTTCAATTGAGCAATGCAAGAATCTTACAGAAAATTTATTCAAGTTCACGAATCTCATCATTTGCTCGCTGTGCGATCAGTAGTTCCTGAGATATTGACGATTAAAGACAAAAGGGTGTTTTTTGATTCAATCGAGAATATCTCAGCAACAAAAGGTCGTAGGGGAAAAAAAAAAAATTGAAGCTGAAAGACCAGGCTACACGATCCTGATAAGGGTCAAGTCGAGAAAATTTTTTTGAAGTCCGCGGAACAATTTGAAAAAATGGAAAAAAAATAGAAAAAAAAATTCCCGCTTTCAACCCTCTTATCTCGTTATAACGGATGGTCAGAAAAAAATTTCATATCAAAATTTCAAGAGTAGGAACTTCAAGCTTTCCAACCATTTTTTTTATCCTGATACGATCATTTTTGGCGAAGTTACAGCCATTTGAAAATCAAGCAAAAAACTGACAAAATTTACTGTTCTCTTAATTTTTCTGCTGAGTGTACCAACTCTAAAAAGAAACTAGTGCGATAAATGATCGCCAGAATAATTAATTGCACAAATAAATAATTGAGGAAATATTTATTTGTGGAATTATTAATAGTTCGATGACATTATCATTGCGAATGGAAAATTGGGAAAAGTTAGAAGTAATGAGAAAGATGAAAAAATCGCATTCAACTATGGACGAACTAGAGGTGCGTGGTTGCTCGCTCGCTGCGCTCGCTCGCGAATGGAGGAGTGCGTAGTTGCTCACTCGCGAATGGAGGAGTGCGTAGTTGCTCACTCGCTACGCTCGCTCGCGAATGGCGGAGTGCGTTACTGCTGATGAGAAGGCATTAGTAAGAATGTAGCATGATGAGTGTGACTCTTCGAACCGCACTAAGAACTTCCCGATAATTTCTCTCATTTACTATTAGGAAAAATGATGAATGAAAAGAACGATAAATAACAACAGACATAGTAGTAAAAACTATCAAAAAAAGTTGGGGAGATGGCAAAATGTGAGATTAATAACAAAATCGATTTTTCCTCCTCGGGGTCAGTACATAGACTTCGCTGATTGAGAAGTTGAGAAAAATTTAATGATGTTTTTCTTAAAAAACTAAGAAATTACCGGATCGATTTCGATCAAAATCTAATGGCCGCAAGCTTATGTCAAGAGGCTTCGATTACGACATCGATCACTTCGATCACATTATTAATTTATGAGAAAACGTGAACGAAACATCTGTTTACGGACATACACACACACACACACACACACACACACACACACACACATACAGACATGATCGCGAAATCGATCAAAAAATGTTCAGGAGGTCTCAAAACATGGAAATCGATCGAAAAATCAATTTTCCATTTTCGGGGCCATTACATAAACTTCCCTTATCGGGAAGTTAAAAATGATTTTCAAAAGTGTTCAATGGAGGAATTCAATTCAGGTTGAGTTAATGATTAGTAAGCCTATACATTTGGGGGTAATCATAATTTCAAAAAAAAATTTGGGACCAATTTCATTTTCTGCTGAATTGGGAATTCCCCGAAAATTTCATTTGACACATTCATAGAAATATAAAAGAAAAAAATCGAATGCATTCTAATTGGGAATTCCCATAAACTGACGAATTTATAGGTTCTCGGTAGAAAGAGATTTTCTTTCGGGGAAATTCCCATTCTCCAGAAAATACAATCGGTCTAAAATTTATTTTTGAAATTATAATTACCCGAAAATTTATAGGCCCACTGATTATTCATCCATCCCAAAGTTAATTCCTATATTGGACAATTTTGGAAATTATTTTTTCATACCTAGGACACGAAAAAACGACTCGCTTCGCTCGGTTAGAAACGTCGTTTCTTCGTGTCCTCGGTATAAAAAATAGTATTTGCACCTCGGCCGTGAAAAAGTCAACTGCGAAAAGCATTTGCTACCCTCGCTTCGCTCGCGAAGCAAATTCTTTTCACATTTGACTTTTTTTCGGCCTAGGTACGAAATATACTATTTCTTCCATAATTCAATACGCTTCTTCATTTTTCTCATTATCTTTAATTTCTCCTAATTTCCCATTCGCAATGATAATATCGTCGGACTATTAATAATTCCGAGAATAAATATTCTCTCAATTATTTATTCGTGCAATTAATGATCCTGGCGATTATTTATCGCACTGGTACCTTTCCGGGATTAATATATGTAGGGAAATTTTTTTTTATAAAGACGTATCATTCTCCATCTTTTTTATTGTCAATAATTTTTTTTCCAACAGTTACGGATTCTTCGAATAAATATTTCTAACTAAAAAAGTTTCGATATCTTAATTTTACACACTTTAGAGAAACCGTGAGTATATAATTCGGTCATTTTTCCATGCGGAGGGGAAATCTTCGGAAAAAATGGTGATAGGACTTTTTTTCGCCCAGTTTCCTGTTCTCACTTTTTCCGTCCGGCTAGAGTGACCTCAACCCAAGAAGATTCCAAAAACTTTAAAAAAAAAATGGAATCTGGGGGAGAAAAACAGAAACTGAAGTTTCTGTTAAAGAAACGTGGCCAAATACATGCTGCTGAGAATCCCTTTTTTTGAAAAAATGAATGAGATAATTCGAAGGAGCCAAGAATTTAAACAATCCCGCGAGGGCTGATGAGGAGGAGAAGAAACAAATACGATTAGATGGCAGATTATTCGGTAGGGAAAATGAGAAACTTGGCCTTATCGATTCTTATCAATGACTTCGGATGTGAAAAAGCCAAGTTTCTAATTTTCCCTACCGAATAAACGGCCATCTAATCGTATTTGTTTTTTCTCCTCTTCATCAGCCCTCGCGGAATTGTTTAAATTCTTGCCTCCTTCGAATTATCTCATTTATTTTTTCAAAAAGAGGGATTCTCAGCAACATATACTTGGCCATGTTTTTTTAACAAAAACTTCAGTTTCTGTTTTTCTCCCCCATTCTTCAATCACCCTCTTACCTTCGGAAACTGGCAGAGCCAACAATCCACCGATAACGGAGGTGGTTAACCAAGTGTCAGTGTCATCGCCCACCGATAAAAACGGAAATTCTACATTTTCTCCTCGACCATGATGCCCTCTCCCACCAAATACCTGAAGCTTCATATCTCATAGCAAATCCCGGAAATTATCATCATGAAACTCCATAATTATTTTAGGATAACCCAATCAAAATTCTGTAAGATTCAGTAATAAAAGAGGATAAGTCAATTTTTTGTTTTTCCAATTTTTTCAAAATCTCGGAAACTAGATGAGTTAGATCGTACTCGAATGCTTTCTTATAGCCCTTGAAGTTCCGTCTAAAGAAGTTTCAGAATAGTTACCCTATCCTGCTTAGTTTCCGAGATGTTCCCTTGAAGAGAGCACAAAAGTGCATCGATCAGTCCTGTCTTACCTATCCACAACTGAATTGATTTCTATCAAACTATAAGAGGGTAAACAAGTATCCCCCCATCCTCACCATCCGCCAAAGCGCTCAAGCCCACCGAAGATCAATGTAGCTTCTCACATTACCCTCAGTCGATCAGAACAGCGCCTCTTATGCCTCTAAAAAGACGGACCACAGGATGAAAATGTTAATGAGGATAGCTCAATTAGTAGTTATTTATTTGGTGCTAAATCACCAAACACAATGCAGGAATAAATGTTTATTCATAGAAACACAAAGATTGATCAGTATTACGTGTTAATTTAAACTGTTAATTCATATGCGAATCAGTTACAACTATTGATTACATCAATTGAAACAATAGACTAGTGAAAAAAGAGAAGGGGGAGGGAGGGGTGAAATTAAAGCCGTATCGATTATCCTTGCTGTATTATAAAAGGATAAGGGAACAGAGGAAAAACCGCAATTTACGATCGAGGTCAAAGGTAGTTATTTTATTCTGAGCCCGTATCGGTGATAAATTTTTTTAGTATTTCAACGCCTTCACCATTGGCAGTATCGTATCCAGGTGCCGAACTTTTTACTCTCTCGGACCACTCAAACACATTTTTATACTCCTCAAGATCGAATCCAAATGTCTATAATTAATTTTTTTTATTATTACTCTATGAATGAAGTTTACGAGACTGAGTAATTTAGGAAATTTAATTTAATTAAATAATTACTTGAGCAGTTGTAACTGTTGAAATTAATCCTAAATCTGCAATTGTCATATTTTCACCAGCTGCCCATTCTTTATCCTCAAGTAATTTATCGAGTATTTGGAATGCATCCTTCAATTTTTCATAATCAGCCTCATTATATTCACTCGCACCTTTGAATGCAACTGGATACTGTAATAAAATTCCAATTAATTAAGGTTTTCTTTTCCGTATTCAATCAGCTCTAAAAATCGCCATACATTCTCACTATGCGAATCTATAAATACAACTAACATTATACAGATATTTTCTCTTCTATATTATATTCATTTGAGAATTTGAATGAGTATACCAAAGCTTCCATATTGATTGCAGTGCGCAGATAAATTGAGGTAATTAATGATTATCACTTTGACGAGGAAAAAAACACAAGGATGGGGGTTATTCATTTCTTGCCATTTCCAGAGATCAGTAAAAATATTCCATTTCTCCTTTTGGTTAATCAATAAACCGGAGGTTAATGAATAGTTTCTATATTCGTTATTCCTCCCTTTAAAACATTTCAACTCTAATTAATATGATATGTTGGAAATAAAATATTCAATCACTTATGAGAAACCATTTCAATGAATTGAGATTAGTATTGGTGAATGTGAAATAGCTGTTAATTTATTCAATGTGAATGAATGTATATTTAGATATATCGAAAAACAGTGGAGCTGCTATAACAACATAGAAACATGTATGAATGTCAATTGTAATAGTTTTTTTTATTCCATGAAAGTGTCATAGAATATTTCAACACATACTCATCATAGAGATTAAATGCTTCTTCAAAATAATTAATAGTGATAACAACAGAAATGTTTTAAGGAATTAATCTCCATCAATTTCAATTCAGGAATAGTCCATTAATTTTGGAATTACCCAAAACTGATAAAAAAATTTATTATTCAGGCCAGATGTAGGAGTTCAGGCCGCAATGTAGACCAACATTTCCAAGAATAGCTTCTCAATTAATTGATACGACAAGTTACAATTAATGGTTTGACTTCATATGGATGAAGTCTAATTCCATTTAAAAAGTATTTTTTGCTTTGTAGCACAATTCTCATTTGTCATTCTCCATTTTCATGACACCGAAATCCGATGTTTGTGTGAGAGAGGTGAGGTCGTACTATTTTTGACATTTTTTGTGCAGTGACATGAGAGTTTCAACAATTTCTCTTCTTGGAAATTAAAAAAAAATGCGCATTCAAGTGGAAAACATAATTGACGTTGTTTATGAATTTCAAAAGAGTATTATTGAGCCAAGTCTTTCTGGAAAAGACATCAACCTCTCAATACGCATACACTTGATGACCTGTGAATTTCTCGAATCTTTCACTATTAGATTTTGCAAAAATCCTCACCTCAATTTTCTCAAGTTTCTTATGTTTCATGTCATCACGTCTATTCATTTAACTGATTCAAAATAATTAGCATTAAAGGAGCAGAAAGTTGATAGGTGAATAGAGAGGCCGTATTATACTCTTCGATGAAGATCGCTTGATACTGGTACAATCGATAAAATTCTTTACTAGCTCTCATTTATGCGAGAAAAGTAATTTTCCACCAAAATTGCGATTCCGCTCATTCCAGGGATATGACACGAAAATAAATGAAAGGAAAATTGAATCATCTTTTTTTCTCTTTTCACTGCTGATATAGTACCATAATCCAAAAATAGGACCTCATACCCAATTTGCGGATATATGGTCTTAACGATTTCAATAAATTTGCTGGAAAGTGGCCTTCCAGTAGCAGAGACCTGAAAAGCCAGCATCCAACTTATTTGAAGGACCTCATGGCTATTCTTTGACCGGCTTAGAAAAATTCAGGTGAGAAGATAGGAAAGGAAATATGCAAAGAAGAGGCTGTACTACACTTTCTGATGAAAATTGCTGAATGCTTATCCAATTAAGTGAATAATCATTATTTCATTTTAATTGAATAATGAAAATGTGCTAGCTTCCAACAATATCTAAATAATAGATGAGTTTACAGATTTCGCATCGATTTTCCATTTCCATGAATTCAACGAGTTTCAATAAATCAGGAATTCATTGAAATTAATGAAAATATACGAAAAAAAAAAGTTATCTATAAAAAATGAATTTAAACATTTCAAAAAGAATAAAACACTTACATAATAATTACCAACGTATTTGTAAAGTGTCCCAACATCAAAGTGAAGACGTTGTTGAACAATAGCACGTTCCATCGGGCTTGATGGATACAGTTCTGGATTTTCACTGTATTGATCAGCCAAGTAGCACATAATAGCACGACTGAGAGCCAAAAAATACCCCAAGAAAAAAAACACAAGAAAGAAGAGAATCAATTACCGCATTCACGAATGATCGTTCGCTGAATGAGTCAATTAGTGAATTTACCTCTCGCTCAATTTGTAATCATCATCTACCATGAATGGAATCGTTTTTTGTGGATTCATCTGTAATGAATAATAAATTGTGAAAAGAGAAAATGGAGAAAATGCGATAGAGTTATGAAACTCGAGTGATCAAATTGAGAAAAAAATCAGAATCAAATCAATAGTGAAAAAAAACTCGATTTCTGTGCTGATTTTTTTCTGCAGAATATCTCGGAATCTGAAAAAGATACTGCGATTTTACTGTGATTTTCTTTTCGGAAAAATTCAAGAGCTACAAAGAAGGATGATGATAAAATCACGCTATCTTGATCAGTGTCAGAGATATACTCAAAAAAGTAAATGACAAAGAAATAGATTTATTCCGCTTGAGTTTTACGCTGTTGAAATAATTTATTGATTTACTTGTTCATATTCTGGTGTTTGATTTTCTCCAGCCAGTAGATCAAGATTTTTATAGTTGAGCTCCAAGCCAATTGCTTCGGCTGTTAGCATAACCGCACGACATGGTGAACTGAATGGCATATAGTATAAATCAATTGACATGATTACACTTTTTTTTATAGATATATGAAACCGTCAATTTTGGTAAAAGTTGATTTCTCATAAAAGAAAATTATTGCCGCTTAAACTTGAACTTAACGTTCACACTGTCACTCGTTCTCTACGAGCAGTATTCATGTACTATTTCTCCACGCTGGCAGTATGTCAGAGGGGTCTAGTGCAAGTAAATCGATATGTATATTTCGTAGAATTCGAGTCCTCATACTACAACCACACGTAAAACTTGTTTCACTCTCATCCCCACCACTCACTGGCTGTTTTCATGGTTTTCTTGCTCATTACTGTTTTTATTACCTTTTCATTCATTTCTTTTTTTTCACAGCTGTATACAGGATTTTCGTCTCAATCCCATTGTCTATTCACTTCGTGTACACGTGGAGAATTCGGTTTTTTACTTTTCCTTATTTTTGTTTGTGTTTTTAGGTGCCTTTTTCGGGGAGTTTTCACCAGGGTAATTGAACAACAAAGTTTTGAATCAACTTTGCAGAAAGTTTGGAGCGAATTCGGGTTTTTTGAGGTGAAAATAGAAACACCACTGGGATACGTTGCTTTCAATCAATTTCAATCACTTTTATTGATCTTTCCTCTTCACATTGAGAGAATGAAGTGAATAATATCGGGGTGAAAGAGGGAATTAAATCAATAAATGGAGGATGAGACGGTTTTTTCCTCCTTTATGGATATTTCATTTGCATACATCGGCATTTTTTGTTTGAGGGACAATGAAGTGGATGGTTCTTTCTGACTTTCATTGGTTCCATTAACCTCTTCAGAATCTCGATATTTTAGAAACCAAAGAACCTGAGATATCAAAATAGAAGGGAAGAGATAAAACATGATAGATCGACTCATCTTCATCAGCATTTTTACTGGATGAACTCGGAAAGTAAGCGAGATAGAGCAATTTCGCCATCATCTTTCTTCATGGAGAAATTCAAGCAGTACGGGAAAGATGACGGCAAAATCGCCCTATCTTGCTCAGCTTACGAGATATTTGGGAATAAATAATTTACAAAAAAAATTGATTCATTCTGTTTAAGGATGTTCTACAGGTATTGTAAGCGGGGGTTGGGCGGCATGAGAGGGGCAGTGATTTCGTCAGTGTTCCAATCCCTAAACATGAAAAAATGAGTTTTTAAATTCCTCATTGAAATTATTTTCAGGGAATTATGGAACGCTGCGGGTGATCAAATATTATATCGTTGATCTAGAAAGAAAAGGGCGTAAGTGCCAAAAAACCCACTTTTCAAAAGGACAAGGGCGTATGTCCAAAATGCCTCTGAAAATGTTTTTTATGCTCCAATGATGCAAAAGAAACGAATTCAAAATTTGAGTAACAAAAAGGTGTATTTGCCAATGCTAGTGGGAATGAGGCATATGTGCAACATATACGCCTTTTTGTTATTATGATTTTCTTTTGCTTGATCTCCCTGATCTACTCAATACCAAAAGGGCGTATCTTTCAAACATACGTTTTTTTGTTATTAATGATGATAGTGAATTTTTGAAAAGTTATGAGATTTAACGAGGTTCTATACTCACACGGTAGTTCAAGAAAGCAACATAATTTTTTTATTTTTTTGATCAGTGAAAACCCGATGAAAATTAACTATTTCAATTATGAAAAATACATGTTATTTCGCTTTTTTTATTAATTGATTTTTACAATTAAAGAAGTATTAAAAATATTCAAGTAGTAGAATGGTGGCTGCCTGCAAACTTCAAATTCTTGGATGTCAATTTTCGATTATTGTATTTTGTTCCTTAGAAATATTAACCCTCGGAGTACACACCTCTAAACAGAACTTCGCAGCACACACGGGGTCAAATCGACCCCACTTCATTTTCTGAGAGCTACATCTCAAAAACTATGCATTTTTTCGGAATCTAAGTTGTGAGTTTTTTTGTAGATAAAACCATGTACTTTCGAATACAATCATCATTGATTATATTATTTTTTGATGGTGAAAAAATAAATCGAAATCAGACCTCTTCTCTAAAGTCGGCTAATTTGAATAAAAAAGCTTATAAGTGTCGGAGCCGAGTATTACAAATATTTTTATGCATTCCATCATATTTTAGGGCTAAAAAATTTGTGGGGTCAGAATGACCCCCAGTGTACTCCGAGGCTTAATAAATTCTCCTACTAATGTTAAGAATCTGTTAGCAACGAATTATTGCATTTGAAAAAAAAAATTACGGAATAGAAACATATCGGTATACATTGATATATATTCGATCAGCTGATGCATGCAGCGTAGCCAGGCCCTCTATCGTTTCCGCCGCCATGACGTGTTTACTACAAATAAATTTTTCTGTATTGCGTTTCTTGAGCTTATTTGGCCAGTGAGGTGGGTCCGAAAAAATATCATTCAATTCTATACATATTCAATTATATCGTATTAATTTTCAGTGGAAGAAGATCTGTTAGGTCTATTGAAAAAAAATACAGAACGTCGCCAATAGAGTGGTTCTGCCATAAGGACTGTGTATAAGCATTTGAAATTACCCATTTTTACGATTTTTTTTCTCGATAACTAGACGGTCAATGCATTAATCATTCAAATAAAAAGTGTATGATATATTTGTCTGTACACTGCAAATCCAGGGGTCTCATTGTGAGACCCCAAGGCTCTAATTTTGTAGACACTTTTGGGACCCCAAGAGGGTCTCATTCTGAGACACAATGGCGGCTGAGCTGGGGAATTTTGTCGATAATGCAGGGATAGAATTCCCCAGCTATGCAGAATAACGCTCAATGTTAATAATATAAAGAATTATAGAATTGAATTCTGAAATCCGCGTAATGATTTGTTGATATTCATAAAAAAATTTGAGACAAAAACTTGTGGCGTTCGCTAGAAAATTATGTTATCTTTTTCTCCATTCTCCTTTCCACTCAGAGAATCCTTCTATACATTATCTGAAATACACTGAGAAAAAAAAGTGGTGAAAAATATCAAATATTTGTTGTTCCACTGGTCCTTAACAATTTTTTTTTAATAATTAGAAAAATTGTTGAATTTACTGAATTTTGCTCATTCAAACAAATCAATTTTCTAAATTTATTATATTTTGTTCATCCAAACAAATCAACTGTTTGAATGAACGAAATTCAATAACTTTTTTAACTATTTCGAAAAAATATTTTCTTAGGACCAATGGTACAAATATTTGAAATATCCGAATAACTGATAGATTTCAATTTTTCTATGTAACTTATTCTGAACATCCAACAGAATTAATTTTGATTTCACAGCAAATTAACTGAAATACATCGCAATCTGACAGGAAAGGGATAAATATGAAGGGATCTTTTTTGGAGAGATAGTGTCTTATATATTGATAGTAATGGCATTTTTTTTAATAATAATTTATTTATTCAAAAAAATGTAAAAAATTGTGTGACATGCGCTAATTTCTTCATTATATAGGGGAGAGTCGGGCAAAATGGGATAGCCACTTTCATGGGTGGGAAAAAAATTTAAAAAAATTATTTTCAACGATTTTTTTCAACTTTTTTTTTTTGAGGCAGTTTTTACTGAAGGCCTCAGTACACGTTTTGATGGGCTTGGTGGCTCTTCATGTTCATCACTTGATGATGAAGTGTGGAACTCTCTGGCTTGAGGTTCCTGGATTTCTTTGGATTGTGTAACATAACCAGCTAGAAAAAAAAAAGGATTGAGGTGTTTCTGTCCACATAGTCAAAAAAAAGTTGAATTTCTGTATAGAAATAACAATTTATACGAGAATAACAATTCATACGAGATAAAATTCTAAAATTTGATAAATGTGAATCTGTGAAGAATGTAATGAGAAATAAAATAAGTCCTGGAAACAAGAATTTGGTTGGAAACTGTAGAATTTTCTGTGGTTTTGAAAATTCCTTCAAAACTTGAACAAATGAAGGAATGTAAAAAGCACAGAATAATCTGCAATTTTCAATTAATTTTCTGTTTCCAAGACTTATTTTATTCCTCATTACATTCTTTACATATTCACTTCATCAAATTTGAGAATTTCATCTCGTATAAATTTGCTATTAATGGTTTTATACAGAAATTCATCTTTTTTTTCGACTATGTGGACAGAAACACCTTAATCTCTCTTTTTTTCTAGCTGGTCATGGTACACAATTCAAAAAAATCCAGGAACCTCGAGCCAGAGAGTTCCACACTTCACCATCAAGTGATGAACATGAAGAGCCACCAAGCCCGCCGAAACGTGTACTGAGGTCTTCAGTGAAAATTGCCCCAAAAAAGAAAGTTAAAAAAAATAGTTGAAAATAATTTTCTGAAATTTCTTCTCCCCCAAAAAAATTGGCTATCCCATTTTGACCGCCCTATCCCATTCTGCCCGGCTCTCCCCTATATAATAATGAAATTAGCGCACGTCTCACAATTTTTTACATTCTGTTGAACAAATAAATTATTAATTTAAAAAAATGCCATTACTATCAATATATAAGACACTATCTCTCCAAAAAAGATCCCTTCATATTTATCCATTTCCTCTCAGATTGTGATGTATTTCATTTAATTTGCTGTGAAATTAAAATTAATTCTGTTGAATGTTCATAAAGAATACCTAATAAAATTATTCTTAATGAAGAAAATATATTCATAATTCCAGTTTAGTACAAAAAAAAATTATCTCAGGATTCGAACTCAATTCGTTCGTACGGTGACAATCAATGTCATCGTACGAACTCAATTCTATTGAGAGTGTCACGATTCTCCCAAGCATCATTTAGAATAAAGCAATGGAATAGGAAAAAACCAATAGCCTGAGTTTCTGATACAACTAATTCTGTCTCTTTTTTTGATAAAAATTCTTTGACTGAAAATCTCTGGCTCGTTTAGCTAAAAGGTCTCAATAAAAAACTAAAAAAGAATGGAAAGAAAACTTATGCCGGGAAATTTCTATAGAAAAAATTTCAACAGAATAAGTTACATAGAAAAATTGAAACCTATTAGTTTTTCAGATATTTCAAATATTTGTGCCATTGGTCCTTAGAAAATATTTTTTCAAAATATTTAAAAAAGTTATTGAATTTCTTTCATTCAAACAGGTGATTTGTTTAGATGAACGAAATATAATAAATTTAGAAAATTGATTTGTTTAAATGAGCAAAATTCAGTAAATTCAACAATTTTTCTAATTATTAAAAAAAAAATTTTAAGGATCAGTGGAACAACAAATATTTGATATTTTTTACCACTTTTTTTTCTCAGTGTATTTCAGATAATGTATAGAAGGATTCTATGAGTGGAAAGGAGAATGGAGAAAAAGATAACATAATTTTCTAGCGAACGCCACAAGATTTTGTCTCAAATTTTTTTCTGATTATCAGCAAATCATTACGCGGATTTCAGAATTTAATTCTATAATTCTTTCTATTATCAATATCGAGCATTATTCTGCATAGCTGGGGAATCATATCCCTGCATTATCGACAAAATTCCCCAGCTCAGCCGCCATTGTGTCTCAGAATGAGACCCTTTGGGGTCTCAAAAGTGTCTCCAAAATGAGACCCTTGGGGTCTCAAAATGAGACCCCTGGATTTGCAGTGTAGCCTTGAAAAATTTCATGCAAAAATATCAAAAAATACGATTAACATTGAGTAGAGTAGAACCTCCTTAATAACAGTAGAAGGGCATATTCTCAGTTCACACGCCCTTTTGTTATGAGCGATTTTTCCCATTGTCCCATATGTTCCATCAATAGATAACAACAAAAGGGCGTATCATCGGCACTTACGCCCTTTTGTTTCTAGGTCAACGATGTAATTATTCACATTATTGATAATAATTAAAATTGAACGTTTCGACAAAAAAAGAAGTGTCTTTGATTTCATTCCATTATTCCATTTGAAATTTATGCCATGGACCTACGCCCTTTTGTTATTATGATTCCCACAAAAGGAATTCATAATTAAGAAAAATAATCAAAAACAAATAGGTGTATGTGCGAAAGATACGCCCTTTCCCAATCGGGAAGTTATTAATAAAGAAAAATTAGTGACCTGAAGCCACTATGCAGTCGCGAGTGAGCGTAGCGAATGAGCCACAACAGCCTACAAGTTCGCGAGCGAGTAGCAACAACCGACAAAGTCGCGAGCGAGCGCAGCGAGCGAGCAACAACAACCTACAAATTCGTGAGCGAGCACAGCGAGCGAGCAACAACAGCCCACCTATTTGCGAGCGCAGCGAGCGAGCAACTATAACCTGCTGGTTTGAATTTTTGTTTTGGCCTCTATTTTCTTCTATAATTGCTACTAAATTCAGAATTTGCACTTTTCCGTCTGCATTGTGTACTTGGGACTACACTACGATTTCAATTCTTTTTTAGACCACTCAACTTAAATCCAAAAACGCGTACTTGGTGATAAATGGTTTTTTTCAAAAGCCATGCTACACATGCTTGTTTTTTCTCCTCTATTTCAATACTTCTGCAGCAGTATAATTATTAATTGAATGCGAGTATCTCAGAAATGAATGAATTTAGCAGAATTTTCCAAGAAATATTTTATGTAAAAAATTTCAAGCATTAAAAACGAAGTTCCTCGATAAATCCCCCTTAAAAGCATCATTTGCCGATATTTTTTCACATTAAGTCCTCAATATGCGAAATATGCTCTCGTACCACTGGATTTTTTCTATAGAGAATGTCAAGAGCTAAAAAAAAAGATGATACAAAAAATTTGCCATCTCGCTTAGTTTCCGAGATATAGAGTGAAATCAAATGACGAAAAATAGAATTCTTCTCGCCTTAGCGGCTACTACTTTTTAACAGTAGTTTTTTCTTAATATAATGTTCAGGAACGTGCAATATCTCAGAAACAAAACGAGATAGCGAAATTTTTGAGGAAGTGTATTTTTTAGTATTTAAAATTCTCTACCAAAAAACTTCAGTGAAAAAAGGCGTATCTCGCTTCATTTTTAAGATTATTCGCTGGGTTTCTTACAGCGCAATGGAAATGCTCACACACAGAACGCTGACACATACAGGAGTTTGATCCATTCGTGGAGCTCCGCCCCTCTGTGTGTGTAAGCAACACAGTTACGGCATTGTATTTCAGCAGCACTGGGCCGCTTCTGTGTGCACAAACCCTACTACCCGGTCGCCGTTTAGCTATCCGTGTAGCAACACAATTACAATGTCCACACGAAATGTGTTTAGATAAACTTTTGAGGCACCTATTTTTTATTCAATAAATATCATATATAACAATTTAATGATGGTATAATATTGAACAGGATGACAATCTGAATTAATATGAAAAAAATAAATTTTCTACATCTCATATATTTTGAGTAACTCAATTTTCGATTTTAGGATATAGCTTTTAGCCGTATATAGTAGTGCGGTAGCCTCTCGCGTGGTTTGAGAGTAAAACACGTACTTGGCGAAAGACGCTACCACATCTCCTGATAGTGCGGTAGCCTCTCGCGTGGTTTGAGAGTAAAACACGTACTTGGCGAGAGACGCTACAGCATCTCCTGATATTTTTTAACGCGTAGAGAGATTCTGATGGCAGCCGCCATGACGATGGTCATGGTGACCGCCATGGCACCGCCATCACAAATTTGCCGCCTTCCATGGAGTTTTTTCCCATGGCAATTTTTACATGGTGATTCTTTCCATGGCGCTTTTTTGTATGGCGATTCTTTTCATGACGTTTCTTTCCACGGCATTCCTTTCCATGGCGATTCTTTGCATTTATTTTTTCCATGGCTTCTCTTTCCATGGCGTTTTTTTCCATAGTGATTCTTTCCATGGCGATTCTTTCCCATGGCGATTCTTTTCATTGCATTTTTTCCATGGTGGAATTCGTCAATGCGAAATTTACCATGGAGAAATTTGCTATAACCATAAATTTAATGGTGGATATTTGTTCGATGTTTCGATTTCACGATCATACAATTTTCATGATTATCAAAGGATTCAATCAATCACCTCAACCTTCCAACCCCACCAATACCCACATTACATAATCTCCCGTTTTAGCAGCAAGAGAAAACCAAAAAATTATTATCCCGAGTTGTGATCAGTATTCTCTCATCACAGATTATGTATATATGAGCTGTTCTATGAAACATAAGAGGATAATGATATAGGCAACTGTTTAGATTTCCCCATGTACACAATACACAAACCCTGAAGGATTCAACAATAAAATCAAAATTGTGATGTAAACATTATTCCATAAATTTCCAGTTAAATAACTCCGTAAACAAAGAATGCAGATAATTGAATCTTGCGGATAAGGCAGACCTAGGCAAAACAGACCTGTCGAGCAAAATGAAACGGGATTGTACCTGCGAGTAAGCCCCTCGAAGAAAAAATGCACAAAAATTACTCAACAATGTATACATGTTGATGCATCTTTGCAATTTTTTCCAAGTTCCTTCGCGAAGTCCTTCACCCTGAAGAAAATTGCTGGATCATTCACTCTCGACATCTTTCATTGTCAGCTCAAAGCATTCTTGGAGATGATTTTATATTGAAACGTGAACTATTGATCATCGTCGTCTTCCTTCTTCACTACATTTCCATTGTTAATGAGGGAGATTCGATATTGAAATAAACAGTTAGCATTGACAAATTTAATAGTTGAACGTCATTAAATCTTGGACAATAGTCATTTCGTACATTACCATTACAAGCACATATCGATTTTAATAGCGTTTGTTGGTGCAAGCTTTCCTCCAATTCATCCCTATTTCCCCTCTTTATCCACCAGTGGTGGTTAGTCTACTAACTGTTAGATTTTCTATTTGAACGCCCGTTCACTTTGGCCACAATGCTCAATACATGTTGTTATACATATATGAGAAAGCATTGTATCCACAAATTTGGCAACTGCATAGAGATTAAATTCAATTGTCATGTTACCTTGATACATATTCAGCATAGTTGATTTGTTGACTTTTGAGTACAATGTAAGGTAGTTTACGATGATTTGAATAATATGGGAATTTCATTATTTTGTTTGATTGAATGTTTAAATTTTAATCAACTGCTGATCGAATCCACATAGTTCACTGAGTCATATTGCACATATGGAATTTTTATTTAGGGGGAGGAAATAGTTGGAATCGATGAGAAATGGGAGGAAAAGGTAGCGTAGATTATTTGATTTCATCACAAAACAATTTTTAGCTCGGAAACTGAGCAGGAGAGCGACTTTTCGAATTCTCTTCTGCACAGAATTGCAAGAGTGACGGATAAGACTTAGGGTAATTGACCTATCTAGCTTAGTTTCCGAGATATTTTTAGAAAATGATTAGTTACAAAAATTTACTTATACTATCTGACCTCTCTGCTCCTAATGTATATTATTAGATTTTTTGTTGAAAGTTGATGCTCCGCACTTTATAAATCTATTCCATTCAATCAATCAATTCTATCTGCAGTTGATGCAATTCCATCGTGAATATGAGGATGGAGATTTCCATTGAAAATTACACATCCCCAGTGATTGTGAGACAATGAGGAAGATGTGAAAGAAATTAGCGTCCCTGATGGATCGGGCGATTGCATATCAACTATAAATCGATCGGACAGTCGATTTTTTCATGAAATCGACTGTCATGTGACCAGGATGCAACTGTGATGCGACTGCGATGCAATCGCATCGTGATCGAAGCACGGTCGACTTCGTGAAAGAATTGACTGCCTGGTTGCATGATTCCCCAGGGGGAGCACAGAGGAAAAATTACAGTTAGACACATTCATAATAAAACTTGGACAATCTAGAATAATCTAGAAAAAACTAGAATAATCTAGTATCTGTTAGTTCACGGCGTACTAGCTTTTTGACTGCAAAGGGATTATTTCAACTCCATGGCTACAGCATATGGACCATAAGTCATCCGAAATTTGATGATTATTCAACCACAAGATGATATTGAACAGAATAAATTCCAAACTTGTCGCAAATCAGGAAAGACCTCGAATATCAAATCCTTCCACGTGATTATATCGTAATATAGAGTCCAAAGGAAATAATTTTGCCGATGAATATCCTAAAAAGAATAAGGAGCATTACAAGACTTTAAACTCTGTATCGTTTGAAACACATTATATAAATTTTAAAAAAAACGAACATTTTGTGGAATATTTTCACTCCGAAGTAGGAATAATTCACAATTGACTCGATTTGAAGATATTTGTTTGAATATATGAACAGAAAAAAAAATCAAAAACAGTGTTACATAGGGGTTTCATTTTTTTTACGTGAGAAAATAACTACTTTATCAAATTAATTGGAAAATGCTTTTTAATGTTCGATGGATTACCGTTGATCACTCATGTAATACCGGAATAAACGGGCATATTTGTATAATAGATATTAGAGAACAGTGGAACCGGCAGTTTGGCTGTTCAGTCTGTGTACGGCTCGGCGGATCTACCGGGTTAAGCAGCATTGCGTCTGGTTACTACTTGGATGGGTGACCGCTTGCCGTACACAGATTCGAATGACAAACTGAACGATACGGTAGGTGTGACTATAGAGAATTAGTGTGCCTTTCTCGTCAGCGTGACAGAGAGGTGTTGCGAGCGCAGAAATATAATGGACTAGTAATACACCGAAGATTTTTTAAGAATACAATATTCTCAAAAAAAAGATATAGAATAGGCAATTTGACACGCCTCAGTTCAATGCACTTGTGCAGAGCATGGAGCAGAGTAGAAGACGTTGTCGCTCCCAATTAGCGCCTCCAAGACGGAACACCAAAGGTGAGGGAGGCGTGTGCCAGCGTGAGACTCACAGTCACCAAACCTTTTATTCTTTTTGTCTATATGTGGTATCAAAAATTAGACGGACAACAGAATCAATACGCAAACATGTGTAACGACAAAGGCGTTCGAGCGACCCAAATTGAAATCACGTTATCATGAGAATGATACACATCCGGCGAGAATGGATTTGTTTAAATTGATATGACTAAAAGGTACCGCATGACCGAAAAACTGGACGTGTAATATGCTTGTATCAACACCTGATATTTTCTATAAAAAGCGGTAGACGCAGGGATGATCACCTTCAGTAGTAGTTGGACTTGGGACGTTATTCTGCTCCGCTGTATACCACTTACAGCCTTAAAAAAATCAAAGTCAATCAAACGAAACTCTGTTTCAAATACAATTGACTCTCCAGTTTCCATTTTTTAAAGTTAAGTTTAACCACCAGTGTTAAACACTAGCCAAATCATTTTGATCCGAACTCCTTTTTATATTCAACAAATATAAAAGAAAAACCATCTCAACGACCCATCAAGCCAACGGCTTCCAGAACTTCAAAATCTTCAAGGGTTCCAACGACCAAGAACAGCCAACAACAAACAACATCCAACTCAACAAACAGCTTCTTCGCGCAGTCAACTTCCATCGCTAATTGTCTCATTTCTACTGTAAGTCAACTCATTTACGAGAAGTTAGAATTTAAACTGATAGATTTAAAGTGAAAGAAACCAAGCCTTTGAATTTTTCCATTCCATTGTACATTGGTGAATGAATAAATTATATTTTCGGGACCCGCTTTCAAAAAAAATACCAAGGTGTGAATTTAGTTTACCTCAACTCATCCCCAGTTCCCTGAGATATCGGTACACTTCAGTGTTTTACCACGGTGAAACGGATCCTAGTTTTTGTTGGCTCTCACCACCCAAACCGTAACTTATACGATCTCTCTTTTATTTTTACTAATTCAAATCAATCAAAATAAGCACTAATTTTCGGGTGGTGAACGCAACAGAGGCACATTAAGGCTCTGTACGAATCCGACTGCACTGATCAGGGTTTTCCATGGTTTCCCTTGGTCCACGGCAAATGTGGGCAGTAATAGAAAGTCGATCCATGGCTCTCGCAAATAGGGCAGGAAGGGGTGAGAAGTAGGAGAAAAAAGGCAGGAAAGTTAGGCTGGAAAAACTGGAATGAGGTAATGGGGGGATGTACAAAAAGGGAAATCTATGTACAGTACTAGAAAAAATATATATAAAAAAAAAAAAAAAAAAAAATATATTAGAGTACAGTAACTGATTTGAATCGATTTTCATTATTCCCAAAAGACTGAAAAGATACATATCTGAAATACGAGTTATCTAGATGCTGCATGTCACCATGAATTATGCATGATTCTGAGCACATCAAGACAAGCTGCTATAGAGATTCCAAATAATTGTCCACATGCCAGTCTTTGGCTGAAAATATAGATATTAACGATTCATTGCTATTCCACATTGCACGCTTCCATTTTTGCTACTAATAGAATATTCTAGTAATTCGAAGAATCGCGAGGGCATCTTACAAGACCAATAGTTCATCTTTTTCAGGTTCATCGGCAGAATCGAAGTTATGTTATCAATTTGTTATTATATAAAAGTACTTTATAATGATGAAGCTGCCATTGACTAAGTCCTATGATTTTAATCACGTAATTATTCGAAGATGTGATTCAGTAACGAGTGAAGAGCTATTCTTGAATTGTTCATTGTCTCCATACGTCTGACGCACATAGGATGATGAGATTTGAGGACTTTGACGGAGTTTCTACAACGATCTTGTAATAACAGGAGAAGTTTGAGGAATATATGTGACGTCACTTATAACTTCGACTTGTGGTAAAGTTTCTTGAACCTATTGTAATATTATTGTTGGAGGAATTTGTAATGAATTTTCACTGTTGCAATTTTATATATATGAACAAGACGACTTGATTATTTAAAAATTTACATTTTCATATTTCAAAAAATTCAATTGACAAATCAACGATTCACATCTGACTGTACATTTATTCATGCTGAATTGAAAAATATACAAAATGAATTCAGTAGTGAAAAGGTAAAACAGGACAAATCAACTTATGTTTTTAATTATTTCGATCATTCAGAGAAAGTAATCAATAGGAATATATGCAATGAATTAATAAAATTCATTCATTATTTAGTGAGTCTATCAACCATTTCTTTGAAGGCCTTACTTCCATCACCATTCGCCTCCTGATACTTGGGTGCTTCGGCTTTAATTTTAGCTGCCCATCTAGAAACGTTCTTGAATTGAGTCATGTCGTATTCCAGAACCTGCAAGGGTATTTAATTAGTTTTTTCCGTTCTTTTTCTCACACACACTCCCCTCCAACTGTCCCTCATCCCTTGACATTGTGCTCTTCTCCTCATTTTGGCTTTCATTTCTTAAAGCTTTTTATTACCTCAAAAGTTGATACTGTGGCTATTAAAGTCAAGTCAGCAATAGTAAGATGCTTTCCAGCAGCGTAATTTTGTCCCTCTAAGAATTTATCAAGGAAGCCAAATGCTGTATTGATTTTTTCAAATTTTGCTGGATCCTTTTGTTGACCATGGAAGAGGACTGGATACTGAAAAAATATTGGAATTATCAGACTCGTGAGTTTTATATTCGTTTAATTCATGTTGATTATGAATTATTGAATAATCTATTTTCAGGTTAGAATCCTGCTGGCGTAAGCGCTCTGCTTTGACGAAGGACTCACGCCAATTTGATTCTAGATTGATTAGAATAATGTTGAAAATTTGAAATAAATCAATTCTGTTATCAGCTTTCTCCTAAGGGAAGCGGTCGTAATGGCCCGAAAATGAAAAATCGATTGTTTGACTAATCTTCACATTTTGAGGCCTCTACAACATTTTCTGATAGTTTCCAAGACCATGTCTGTATGTGTGTGTTTATATATGGGTCATTCCATGCCAAATCGACAAATTTTTTTACCCGACCCCCTTTAGTTTCACTGACGATTTTTTATCTTTTTGTACCTCAAAAAATTTCTGGGAAACCTAAATTTTTTATGAAGAATTTCTTCGAATTGTCTATGAATTGTCCTCTAAAAGTCTGAGGCTAGTTGACCTTGGTTCTCGATAAATACTGAATACTAACGGTTAGTAACCAAGGATACCCAAATGAATGAATGAATAGAACCATGAGAATATAATAACAATAACAAATTGAATAGGTATAAAAGGTGGAATTGTTTCTTATCGAAAGTAATTTTATAGTTTTTTTTAATAAAACGAAAATCTGGGTATTATTATTAAGGGAATATTCAAAATAAAATGTTCACTCATAAGAAGGGGCACCATTCGGAAGCAACTTGCTAATGGATAAGCAGATAAAACTATAATAATAACTATAATATGATAGCAAGTTCCCACTTGTTTGATCCTATTTTGTAGAGAATCTCAAGAGCTACAAAAAAGCAAAATCGCCCTATCGCATTCACTTTCAAAGTCATTCCGAAAAAATATTGGAAAAAAAATCGATTTGTGATACTTTTTCTCTTTGCTATTGAAATGTTCTCCAATTCAATGAGATTTCATCGATATTCTTCAATATTTGAATCACTTATGAATCTCGAAGACATTTCTTAGAATACTGGAGATTCCGAGCTACATGAATTATCAGCTTGGATTGAATATAAAGTTTTATGAATATTAGAATCAAATGAAGTACAATTAATTTGGAATTTAATGCCATATGTATTTCCATTACGGCAAGAAGGAATTCATTTCCAAACGGATTAAGGTGTATTTAGGATTATGGATATCTACGTACTTCCCACTATTTTAAACGAGCAGATCACTTTGAATTTCATTACTTTTATCAGATTTAGCAACTATTTGGAATTCTGATGAATCTTGAGATGAACTAAAATATCAAACACGCAGGAGCCGTACTACTGGCGCGGAATTTGGACATCGTACATTTAATATTCTGCCAATGCGATTGGCAGAAAGCTTCCGAATGGATTTTTCAATCTCACATCTACCGTCATCGATCTGTGCGAAGAATGGGGAAACCAAAATAGGCCTCAGAGGGTTAAGTTCGTCCCAAATATAATCAATTGAATAGTTTTGAAGATATAGCTCGCTTTTTCCGATGTTTCTATACTAATATCTAAGAAACTACCGGACTGATTCCGCTCAGTTTCAATACCAAACTTTGTGCTCATCAGACGTATAACCTCACAAAATTTGAGGTCTCTAGCTCAATTATTCATTAAGTTATCGTGGAATCAAGATTTTTACGCAAAATTTCTCAAAAGTTTTATATGCGCATGCGCATACCGTTCTAGCTGCGAATCACGTGGTCACCTGCTCGTAAGTCGAGTGGAATATCTTCTGTTAAATTGCAATTAATCAGTAAGCGAAAACTCCATTTTATAGCTGGCTAAAATTGCTGCAAAAAGCAAGCGTAAACCACTAGCCAATAATGCGTTGTTGATTTATTATGATTTTTTAAAATTATTTTCACCCGATTTTCACAAAGCGATTAGCTGATTCTTCAGCTCCGTTCCTTCGTCACAACGATCGAGTCACGTAATGCGCCGAATACCCGAAGTTTAAACCTTTTCCGCTCGGATGCTTTCCTTTTTTCCTCTCAATCATTACTTATTTAAAATTCCTTATCAAATAAATGGAAGGAACGAGCAGTTCTTTTAGCATTGAGGCGTTATTGATTACAAGAATTACAAAAAAATGGCCCGTGAGAATTTCATCAAATTTTACTTATCGATTGTTATGAAATCAAGTAATATGAGTATCTAAAATTTGATACGAGTTCCGTATTTTAAAACTATGAAGAGTAGACGTACAAATGATGATACATAAAAGGTACGTAAATAGCAAACTTTGATAATTAATTACTCAGAATTGGCGCTTGAGATTTCTTTGAAATTTTGCAGGTAACCTTAAAATTGATTGGACAATACCTGATAATTTTTTCACAATTATCTCTGCATTCCGATATGGCCTGATGTTCCCCCTCAATGACGAATTTTTTTCAAATTTTCTCATAAATACTTCCATTGTGAGAAAAATTCTGATTTATTTCACTCAACCGAATATTTTATAAATAATTCTCAAATTTTTTCGGGAGTTATTCCAGAAATAAATTAAGGAATAAAGTGATTTCATTAAGATACCATCGCAATCACGTTCCAGTTGTACCAGAGAACAGACACCTAATCAATATCTCCCTACCGGTATTGTTCCAGAGAATAAAGATACTTAATTGTTGTTGAAAAGTTATAATTAACTTATAAAGCACTCGATGCATGCATTCATATTATTCATGTATTTCCAAATACAAAATGAAGATTTCTGAGAATTCCATTGTTTCTGATATTTCAATAGGAGGGCTTCTGAGATGCTTGGATATGAACAATGGAGGCAGTATCGTATTTATTCCATGAAGATTCACAAACTTTTTGATGGAACTTCATTTTTCACGTGCAATGAGTAGAAGTATTTGAAATTAAATTTCTTTCGGTGATTGCATTGAAAAGTTGAGGGAATTTTCAAAGGAAGAGTTACGTTGTGATTGACTTGAAAAAAAATTGAAGCTTTTCCGGAATATTTCTGGTTTTTACACTTCTTCGATTGATGGGGGATTCCCATCATGTTATTTCGGTGACGGCGTTACTGAATCCACTGGACATTGCCCGGACGTGCTTATCGAGTTCTCGACTACGTCGCTCACCGGAAAACTTCATTTAATATAAAACAAATTCCACTACCTAATAAAATTTAATTATTTCAGTAGCGAAAAGATAGAACATAATAAGTCCATCTTTCGCCGCTAGCTTTTTAAGAATATCTCGGAAGCTATGAGACATAGGGTGATTTTGCTTGAATCCTTCTTTTTAAGTCGTAATCCTCCAGTTCTCTATAGGAAAGCATTTGGGCAAAATTACGCTACTTTGCCTAATTGTCGAGATATTTAGCAATGAAAGATTGATAGAATAATCGACTATCCTGTTTTCCCCTTTTTACTACTGAATTTCTTCATCAACTTTGCAGAAATCATTATTTAAAAAAGATAAGAGTCTGTTTTCCTCAGAATACCGTGCTCAAACGATTAATCATTTTCAAAAGAGTCTGGGGTTAGGGGGTAACGGAAGACCCAGTGAATTTCAAATTTTCAAATCCATTATTCAGCAATAATTAAGATTTTTTTTTCATGAAATAACAGAAGTATAAACTTTCTGATTTCCTTCGTCAGTGGTTGCCACCTTTTGATGACAAAAATATTTATAAATATCGTCCAGCAATTATTTTAAAAATTCAATGCATACAAGGGGTTCCATTACCCCTTGATTGACTTTTCGCCGAAAATTAATGACATATCACTCGAGTTACAAAAATTTGTTTCCCTTATTTTTTCCAAATACTTGAATATTTGATACTTGAAGAGAATTTTCTGTTACTCTCAGGTGACTTCGTACATAATCTTACATAGGATAATATTCCCAGTTCAATATTTTATTCGAACTAGAATTATGAGCAGAGGGAAACTGTTCATGCATCTGGTTTTACTGTATCACCGAATTATGCTCTTTTTCTAATTTTAATTGATGATAACTTCTCAACTGATAACTCCTCTTCTTATATACGCTTCTATCGATTAGTAGATAACTGTTCTATGATAACTTTCTCCTAGCTCTCGATTTTGCATTCAGGAGAAGCGTAAATTCTCTGATTTAATAGATGTTAAAACGCAGGGAGCACTAATGAATTGATACGACCCCAGGCACCCTCTGATGTAGTCCCTGCGTCTGATGAGTTACTGCAACCGGCTTGCGCGTGAGTCTGCTCGGATGATACGTGTTGAGTGACATGATTCATTCTTTCATTAATCTGCTCGATTATCGTGAGGTTCAGGAGATAATTTTTCGAACTAAAAATCGTGAATTTGGAATTCGCACTAAGTATTGCAAAAATCCTTCGGAAATGAAAAATCATCCAATTTCTCGTTTTTCAATTATCAAAATCAATATTAATACACGAAATGCAAACAATAATATGACTGAATCTATCTCTAAATCAATCAATTTAAATGGAGAATAAAAAAAAAATAATAAATTTATTTAAGGAAATTTTCACAATAGGGAAATTTTTCAGAGGTAATTCTGAGAGGAGAAAAAGTATCATTCCGATTATCATTCAGTTCTGGAAATATTTGCAAAAAAAAACCCAAGATTTTATTCTGACACGTGTATCCCAACGGAAATTCCCTTATGTTTTTTAGCATCATAAAAAAATCCAGCCTCGAATGATTTCATTAGTGTCCATTTCGTCCTATTTTCCCCTACTGATATATGCAGATAAATATGATATACTTACGTAATAATCTGCAAGAGATCCGTAAAGATTACCAAAGTCGAAATAAAGTCTCTGATTAACTAGGGCACGTGCCTTTGCTTCTTTTGGGTAAAGTAAATCGTTCTTTCCGTATTGATCAACCAGATAACCCATAATTGCACGACTAGTTTAGGTAGAAAGAAAAAAAAGTAGGTGAGTTAGTAAAATTACGTGTCCAATTAATTTCATTAAAAGTGAATTAAAATTATATTTACCTTTCCCAAAGACAAAATCCATTATCATTCATTGTAGGTACCGTGTGTTGAGGATTCATCTGTGAAATTCAATTAAGTACATGAAATTTTTAATTGAGATATTTTTTTCTGTTATAAAATTTGAAAAATTATTAACTTTTATGAATTCAGGCTTGAGCTGTTCTCCTGCCATCAGATCGACTAGTTTCAGGTTCATGTCAATGCCAAGTGCAGCTGCGGTTAATCTGACAGCACGGCATGGTGCACTTCCGGGCACATAGTGAAAATCAATTGGCATTTTGGCTATTTTCTGGAATAAAAAAATTAAATATTTATTTGTATTATTATATGTTATGCTATTCATCCTTTCGCCTGATTCATCTTTGTCAATTTTCAAGAAGTTTAAGAACTATTGTGACGTCTTAGATATGTTCAGTTAATTTTTTTCGTGTCACTAGACTGTAAATAGAAGCACCGATGTTTGTGATTCAATCGAACCGCGAGGATTTGCCTTTTTTTTTTCTTCATCTTTTCAATGAATTATTATGAATTCGGCTCTTCCTCTCTCGGGATTGGGCAGGTGAATTGGAGACTTTTCTGTTCTACTCCAGCGAAAAGAATTAATGAGAATTGTCCTCAATAAAAGTAACAACTCGACTGCTGTTGTATTCTTTTAATTCTTCGGCTTTCATAGCATTCTGAAAGCGAGTCAGCGTTCTCACTGTCTGGAAGTCGACGGCTTGCGTCGTGCCGATGGGAATTCGTTGACAAATTTTCTCTGGCTATTTACAGTTTCGAGTTAGATTTTTTTGTGATTTAAAGTATTGAAATATTTTAATCATTGAATGGTCTAGATGATTCTTGAATTTGTGAATTTGCTTATGTCAAAAGAGATAATTCCTCAATTCATATATGTTTGCTTGCATGAAATAGATTTATGTAAACATGTGTTAAACTGATTAGTTTTCGTTCAGAATATCATATTAAATTCTTTTGTTATCTGTTGAGTGCTATATATTGAATTAAAATATGATATTCAGATATCATACTATAAGAAAAATATGTGGGTAAAAAGAGCGTATCCCCACTACTTTCGGAGGTATTATCGAGAAATAATTGCAGGAAGAAATTGATTTATCTTGTTTTACGCCTTTGGTATTCAAATATTAATCACATATAACGGTTGTCATCAGACCACTATCATAACAATAAGGGAAAAAATCAGAAATCGACCGAGAACTTGATAAAAAAATCATAATCTCTCATCTATCTACGCGATGAAAATGCTCATTAAAAAATAAATGAATTTAATATTTCAGTAACACAATGATTATTCATTTCAGATTATAACAATCAATGTTTCATATTTACAATGTACAAATACAATCCTTCTCAGTATGTATTGAATGTATATGTATCAATTTCGCAGTGATTATTGGGTGAATTTCTACCAGAAATATTGAAAATGTACATTTGATTATTTCACTGTAATAATTGTGTGGTATTTTAGCTTTACTTGGATTATGGACGAATGACTTTCCAATTTCATCTGTACTCGCATGGCTGCCGGCCTTGTGGGAATATATTCCCCACATCCACATCACATTACGTATTCCAGGCGTTAATCAATTTTATTTGAAGGCAAAAAAGAAGAAATTATTAAATTGTTTGAAGATTTCATTTGTATCAAATTTTTCATCGAGAGCATTTTAATTATCTGACCGATTCATGAAAGTAAAGAAATTTGTTGAATATCTCTTGCGACGGAATGTGTCAATTTTTCCATTGGAGAATTGGAATTGTTCTTAATTCTCCCGTCAGTATGAATCTACATGGCTACGAAATATATGGATTATATTATACTCTGGCAATGCCTAACCCCAGGCTTTACGCATCAAAAAGTTTCTGAGTTATTGAACTCTGTGTCACTGAGCCCAGATGATATTTCACTAGAAAAACACGTTTCCCAAGTGTTTACGTCACGAAATACCAATTTTATTACATTTTTTAAATTATTTTATCCATAAATTATAAAGATTTTTTTTTGTTGTCTAGTGAATTTCAATCGAGCTTACTGTTATCTTTTAATATGCAAAAGAGAGTATGATTTTCAATGACTAATGTTATTCATCAATTATTGCTGAACATTCACATTTATCACGATCGACCCTGATATGTCTTCACAACTTGGAATACATTTGACCTGATTCTACTTCTTTTTCTTCAGTCGAATGCAATGAGGGTGACTGAAGGAAAATGAATTTCAAAATGAACGGCAAAATAATCTAGAATTTTTTTTCAATGTAGAGGACTCTATGAAAAAATCGGAAAAAAATGAAAAAATGCTTCAACATTTCAGAATTGTTGGGAAATTTTTTCCAATTGTTTTGTAAAAACATTCACCCTCAAAAAAAATACCGGTTCATTGTGTCCCGATCTCCCTTACTTGTAATGGAAGAAAAATGAACCAGGGTATTTTTTTCTTTATGGTAAATTCAGATTGTTTTTTTGGAACAATTTCCACAGCATTTCTATATTGTTGTCGATTTTCTTTTTTTTTCATAAACGCCTTCACTCCAAACAAAGAACAAGATTCATTTTGTACCCTGTCTAGTCTATCATGACTTCCACCGGGTTCTCTGCTGCATTGCGGAGAGCTCGGTCAAGAATGCAGAGAGGAGAATAGATTTTGCGATCCATTTCGGATGAATTCAGTAGTGGAGAGGTAAAGGAGAATAAGTCTCCATGTGTCATTCATTTGGTTGAGAATATCTCAGCAACCAGGCGAGATAAGACAATTTTGCTCAAATCTCTTTTTGGGAGATTTGAGCAAATTTAAGAGATTCGAAACTCTTAAATTCTCCGCAAAACAGGATCTAGATTGAATTGCCCTATCTCACTCAATTTCTCAAATATTTCATGGAGAATAATTATAAAGATAATCTATTTTCTTCTCTCAGGAATCTCTCAAGAATATCTCAAGAACTAATGGATATATGTTTTTTTTACCCTCATCCTTCTCTATAGCACTTGCAAATCTCCACAAAAATGGTTTAGGACAAACAGAGCGTACCTCCTTTAGTTCCCAAGATATTCCAAAAAAAAATGGCGGAATCATTAACTTATAACGTTTTACCTCTTCTGTACAGAGTTGCCAAAAATGTTGATTCAAAAAAATGCGAAAAATTGTTGTACTACTGATATTTTTTCCATTTGCACGGATTTAGAGATATGAGATTATCGGTTTAGAATCAATCTGGCGTGAAGGTCGTCATACTTATAGAAGTCACTTAAGCCACTTTGACATGGAAGTGAAGGCGCGAGAGAGCAGTCGATGATGGAGAAAAAAATGCTACCTTTCAAGATAAGTTTTGATGACTAGTTAAACATACGATGCAAAAAAAATTAGGTGGTTCTACAAGAAACGTGCACTGTCTGCTGGTTTTGAAGTCATCAAAAATTGAAGCGAAGCAAATCGAAATATTGAACTAACTGTCAAAGTCAACATGATTTGGCCGTAAAATTGGAAATGAAGTTTTTCGTATACAATTCCATTCTCGAAGATTCCTACACATCAAATTCATCATTGCTGGTTTTTTCATTTATTATTATGATTTCAGATTCAACAGATGAATTGATGGAGAATCTTCACTTTGATTATTTTTGGAATTTATCCTATATACTATTTCATGAATATTTCTCAAACAAGTGGGTTTTGAGATAATTGCCAAGAGGTTTCCTTTTATAGAGAATTCAATTATCTATAAAAAAAAAGTTACTAGATGGATTTCTGTAAATTCGCTCGTTTCTGAGATATTAGCAAAATGAGACAACTCGAAAAATTGATCGTATGTTCACTGATAAAGATTTCCGTCTGAATTTTCCGTGCAAAATCCCGGAAATTTCAAACGAGTCACATTTCTACTGAAATTTCAAATAATTACGTCATGGAAAAATGAACACATCATCGATTTTCAAATAATTTCACTCCTGGATATCAATGAAATTTGTAAATTTTAGTTTAATTGTTTCTCGAGAATTTAGTAAGAATGGGAAAAATTTTTAAAAAATTGAAATTTCAAGTCATTTTGATTCTGAATATTCATGTTCAGTTGAAAATTCAAGTAAGTTGTAGAATTTCTATCTCGATTCTACTTAAGACTCATAGATTCCTTCGAATTTCCTCTGAAACTCACAGATTTCATAACCATCTTCTCATTTAAAAAAAATCAATATCACGTTTATAAAAATTTCCATCAAATTGTCTATGAAATTTCCATTTTTTTCTAACAGTGTTCTTTTGCAAATATCTCAAAAAGAGTAGGTTCAGAAAAGAAACTTCGAAAAGTCTTCTCTGTAGAAAATTTAATAAGAGAACATCTCTTGATAATTTCCTCTGAGCTCCACAAATTCCTAGATAGTTTGGGAATAATCTACACGTGATGTTCACACTCTGTACCAATTCATAGAAATTTCAATTACGACGCGCTACTGAGATTTACTGAATTGGATTTCTTTTGTATTATGCAGCTGAAGTCTCTTGCTTTTCCTCAACAGTTTCAAGTGCCAGTAAATTAATTTTTTCCAGCTTACATTATGCAACTGCAGTATCGATCTCTCTATCAATAGTTAACAATTTGCATGAACTTCCAAAAGTCTTTACGTAAATTCAATATTCCCGATCAATTAGAGGCGGAGTTATTCACACCATCGTAGTTTCCAACAACTTTTATTATTAATATCACGTAAATTATGCGGTAAAGAAATATAATAAACACAGCTTAACCAGGTCAATATTTTTTTAATTAAAAAAGTGTGGAGAAAAAATTATTTGACTTTTAGAAGAGAAAAAATCCCTCCACAGAGTATATGAAAAAATATAAAAATACTACATAGTGTAGAGCACAATGCTGGCTTAACATGAAAAATAAACCGCAAGTTGTTTACTCTTTATCACAGGCGGCAGTTGTAATACACAGTGTTAGAAGAAAAATAATAATCTTACGTTGAACGTTTACTCTAGGATATACACTTGGTTTGTACTGAGCCAACTTAAACCGGGCGCGTCCTTATAAGCAGCGAATGGTTGTGTTACCACTTGTGCTCGCTGGAGACTCTCAGGGACACACTCTAGTTTGTGGTTTTTTATACAGCCAAGATGGGAGTGGGATTGTTATCAAAATGTAATGAAGCGACTCGTTAAAAAGTGGGATTGTGACGATTTGATGGTATTAGTTATTTTCTTAATTTCTCCTCACAACATAATTTCTTTAATAATTGTGTCAATTATTCGTTGAGATTGTCGGCTGCTGTGCGGAGATAAGTTCAACTGCCCACGTGAGCAGAGAATGGGAGAACTGGTGGCATTGAATGTGTTTAGTCACACACTTGCCGGCATGACTTGCATAACTCCGCAATTATGACAGTGCAAGTATTTAGTCACGTCATGACTTGCGTAAATAACGAGTCAGTTTTTTGTGAATTTCTCGGAATCTATGAAAGATAGGGAAATTTTTGTTGGGAGCTTTTTTTAAGTTCTTGATCAGCTCTACAAAAAGAATGTCCACTGAATTTTTTTGCAGTTCCATGGGATTCCGAGATATTTGTAAAAAAAAATGGGAAATGGAATCGATACAGCTCGGTCTACTTCTACCATTGACTCTGCGATGTTTAAAAATTCAATATTTTCATAAACAATTCATGTAACCCATTTCTCGGGGAAGGAAAATAACGTGAATATTATAAAGACTCGAGAAAATTTGTCTGCGTCAAGATTTTTTATTTCAAAATACTACCGAATTTTCTTCTCTAAATTTACTTTTTCCACTTTTTCTTTTTGTATCAATATTTTTTTGCAAATGTAAATGCACCAATAAAATATATATAAGCCAACGAATACATATTAAATGTATATTCTTCGAAGCTTTTGATATCCTGTTACTATGAAATATGAGGTACTTTAACATTTCCAGTTTTCATGAAACAGTCGTTTAATTTGAAATATTGAATATCACAGTGGTTTTATTTTATTTATTTTTCACGATGAAAAAAAATTGATGTCGAGGAGGATCAACCGATGCTATAGTTGAAAAGAATGTTTCATTAAAATTGATACAGTAACTGTTCCATTTCTGAATTCATGGAGTTTAAAATTCTGATTTATAGTTACAGTGAATTCAATTTTGTAATTTTTGTTGAATAGAAGCCATCCATAAATTACGTCATACGTTAAAAGAAAAGGGGGAAATCTCAGATTTGTGACAAAATACGACAGAGAGCGGCGGGAGATCTTGGAAATTGTAGCGCCACAAAATTAAAAACTACAAAAAATCGAATGTATCTTTTTAGATTTCAGGTTATGATTATTTTAGCCTAAAAATGTTTGTCGAAGGAAAATGTAGGGAGAAAGATTGCAAGCAAATGATTTTTGGTAAAAACACCTCACTTCTTTTTCCTATGAATAATCTTGTTTTTTATAATAGAAACTTCATTTACTAACCATATTCATTTGGATACAAATATTTTATTATGATTTTCTCACCAAAATTATTTTGTTTAGAATGTATTTGTAAGAATTGATTTGTTCATAATTCTCCTCTGCTAGACTATTTGACCTGATATTCATCGATGTAGATCTACTAATGTTGATATATAAATTCACATATATTAATACATAACTACAATTATTAAATTATGCACTGAGAAAAAAAATTACTTCTCTCAAATAATGTTCATTTGTATCAAATACATAATAGTAATATTCCTACACACACAGAAAATACTGAGCGTAGAAGACGCTCAGAAGTGCGTAGACACTGCACATGTGGGCATACTTCACGTTCTCATAATCGAACGTGATGTATGCACACTCGGTGCGTAATATACGCACACTTGTGCGTGACGTATGCACACTTGTGCGTGATGTACGCGCTCTGTGTGTGTGATATACGCACTTTGTGTGCGTGATGTACGCACTCTGTGTGCGTGATGTACGCACTTTGTGTGCGTGATGTACGCACACTTGTGCGTGATATACGTACAGCTGTCCGTGATGTACGCACACTTGTGCGTGGTATACGTACAGCTGTCCGTGATGTACGCACACTTATGCGTGATATACGTACAGCTGTGCGTGATGTACGCACAGTTGTGCGTCATGTCCACACACGGTAGATAAGCGAAATAGACGTTAATATGGGATCGGGAGGGAGTTTTTCCAGTTTTTCGTGATTATCTCGGTGAATGAGTGAGATAGAGCAAAATAGATATCAATATTGAATTAGGAGAGTTTTTTCAGTTTTTCGCTATCATCTCGGTTGATAAGCGAGATCAAGCGAAATGGACGTTAATATGGGATCATCAGGGAGTTTTTCCACTTTTTCGCGATTATCTCGGTGAATAAGCGAGATAGCGTGAAATGGACGTTAATTTGGGATCAGGAGGGAGTTTGTCCAGCTTATTGCTATTATCTCGGTGAATAAGCGAGATGGGGCGAAATGGACGTTAATATGAAATCACCCGGGAGTTTTTCCAGGTTTTCGTCATTATCTTGGCGAATAAGCGCTATACAGCGAAGTGGACGTTAATTTAGGATCAGGAGGGAGTTTATCAGATTTTTCACGACTATAGCGGTGAATAAGTGGAACAGAGCGAAATGGACGTTAACTTGGGGTCAAGAGAATATTATTTCATGTGAAAACTTCCTCATAATTCCATATGTCTACTTCGCTCTATCTCGCTTATTCACCGATATAATCGCGAAAAACTGAAAAAACTCCCTCCTGATACTAAATTACCGTCCATTTCGCCTTCTCTCGCTTAATTACAGAGATAATTGTGAAAATTGAGAAGACAGTGGTGACAAGCGTCTGATATCCATTTCGCTCTATCTCGTTTATTCACCGAGATAATCACGAAAAACTGGAAAAACTCCCTCCTGATCCCATAATAACGTCTATTTTGCTTATTTACCGTGTGTGGACATCACGCACAGCTGTGCGTATATCACGCACAAGTGTGCGTATATCACGCACACAGAGTGCGTACATCACGCACAAGTGTGCGTACATCACGACCGAGTGTGCGTACATCACGTTCGATTATGAGAACGTGAAGTACGCCAACATGTACAGTGACTACGCATTTCTGAGTGTTTTCTATGCTCAGTGTTTTCTGTGTGTACTTATTCAACAAAACCTAGTTAATTAAGTTTTGTCAAATAAATTTATCTGAGAAAAGTGATTGTTTTTCTCAGTGTAGGATACACTGAGAGAACGATTCGTTAATAGTTAACTCACGGATTGAGTTGAACTGGAAAACTTCACCCGTTTGTATCAAAATCGTATTTTATTATATTCAGCAAATATTACGTGTCCTCAAATACATGAGCCAGTTGACCCAACAGCGCATTAGTTAATTATCAACTAATACGCAGTTGAGACGTCATGTGCCACCTAACCTATTTTTTTTTAGGTTTGACCTTGACAAATTTTGTTAAATAATATCAATTTTGAATGATGATATAATCAATATAAATAATATTAACACATAAGTGTATTAATATAAATAATATTGTCGCCTTAGAGTCAGTGGAGCGTAAGTCCTATGTATAAGCGTAGCACTCACGCCCTTTTGTTTCTGAGGTGATGATACATTTTCTACTAATATCAATTTCTCTCAGTCGATAGCTCTGTTAATTATAAATAAATCTAAATTTCAGTCAACTAATCCTTCTTTTGAGACAACACATCATTCGTTAACTATTAACTAATGGTCCATTTGTCTCAACAGGAACCCCCTGAACTAGCCATTTGTTAAATATAAACGAATATTAGTTTGGTTACCGGCCCAACTGATATTAGTTAATAGTTAACGAGGCTCGTTGCAACCAAACGAATCGTTTTCTCAGTGTATAAAAGTGATAATGTGACGTCATAATAGAGGGCGAGTTCAATGAAACCTCCGTTCAATGAAAATGTGACCGAATGTGACATAGGCGGAAGGCGATCTAGAAAAATTGAAATTCTGTAATAACCTTCTTTGTAGCTCTCATTCTCCTCTACGGAAAAGGTCTATTCAGGAATCCTCTCAAACCCAGTGGTTTTTGAATTATTCACAAAATAAGGAAATTCACTTTTATAAAGTTTTTTTTCTGAACTTTAATTCGAGTCCTTTCCGTACATTCCTTCGCTCAAGGTCATCACAACGGCTGTCATGCTGCCGTAAATTACTTCAATCTCATTGAACACTAGACTGATCAAATTCATAGGATCGTGAAAGACCATGACGAAATCGTGTACTCAAGAATTCATCTAATACGGAATGTCAGTAGTAAATCCATAGTTTTCAACGAATTCACTGGAATTCACTTGGGTAACACAAAAGATTTTCGCTGTGGAATCGTCCAAATAAACGCTGGATATACCACGACAATGAATAAGTGAATAGAATATGGGCGGATGTATGTATGTGTACGAGAGTAGAAAAGAGGGCGGAGAATGTTGGAAATTGATGCTGGGAAGAGAACAAATCGGTTGGTCGTGTTTAGGCATTTCCGATATTCAAGAATGAAATTGAGGTGGAAATCGGTGAATAGAATACTTCTCAAATTATTTATATCACTATGGATATATGTTTTACAGTGGAAAATTTGATGAAGAGAGCGACACAGGTAAATAGAAACGAGATGATAAAAATATTTTTTTGTAAATTTCCTGATTTTTTAGATTTTTTTCCTGAAAAAAACTAGTAGGAACAGAGAAAAAGTGGAAATGAACTTATTAAAATAAACGAATTGTATATTTTTCTTTTTTTTTTTTTTCAATTCTTGACAGTAATTTATAAAGGACATAGCCTGATTTTGCCTGAGTTCTTTTTTTGAATGAAATTCCAAGGACTACAGAAAAGGATTAAGACAAAATTGTGCTGTCTCGCTTAGTTTCTGAGATATGAGTGCAGTCAATAGGTCGCGAAAAAAGTTAAATCTGCATAAAATAACGGAATTCTTGAAATAGTACGATTCGTTGAACTTCGACACTTAAAAGGATGTATTCTGAGTATAATTCCAGATATGAGGGATTCCCCAAGCACCAGCGGTCCCTTGTCGCGAGAAATCCCTTCAACTCAACATCTCGAGAACAGTTCTACAAAAAAAAATTTAGGGATCTGTTCTCGACTAAATCGAATTTCCAATCATTTTCATTCAAAACCTTTCTCTTCTAACATCAATATTTTTCGAGTTCTTGCGTTCAAAACAGATAAACTTCATCTTCTTTCTGCGTTTATCTCCCCAGCTGTTCAGTTTTTTGAATTTCGTCTATTATCAAACTCGAAAATTTATTGGAAGAAAAAATTGACTTGCTTTGTTTCACTTCTCCGCTACTAAATTATTGTAGTGATCAATTCCCGAATAATTCTGCTTCCACAAACGCGAGTCCCTTAAGAAAAGTTCTCTCCGTGCACAAAGTAAGCTGTTGCTTATTATTAACAAAATGAGATATATGATGAATTGCTTCGTTACAAGTTTCAGTAAAACAATGTACTAGCTTATTCCTTTGAAGCTACTGTCTACTTGGGAGAACGGCCTTCAATAAACGAGGTAATACAGTATACTATGTTGAAACCGTAGTTAATTATCGTCTAGTCATGCCTGCTTGGCAGGCGGAAATGATATTGAAGACTGTGAAAGGTGTGCTGTAATAAACATTCCTCCTTATATTAAAAGTCTATTAAAAGTATACATTTATCCAAGGAAATAAAATTGACATATATTGCTGAATGAAATGATTAGCTTTCAGAAAATTTGAGGAAAAATAATAAAAGAGGAAATAAACTCAAGGACAGGCATTTATTTTATTCTTCAATGTAATCCCGTGTAAACAAACAGCCAGTTTGACTCTAACATTCTGGAAAAAAATATTATTGGTGTCGTGTAGATGCGTGACTTCATACAGTACCTTTTATATATTGCTCAACTGATATGTTTACACTTCCACGGAGGATCGATTCGAGGCGTGGGAACTCGTAAAATGTATATGCACATAGAATTTAACGTTGGGCCAACGTAGCTACATATTATTTAGCGGTAATATTTTTTTCTCCATTTAACCATTCTCCTGGGTCTGAAACGAGAGAGAGAGAGAAACATAATAATGAAAACTGTAGAGGCAGTGGGTGGCGTTACGTTGGCTGCGACGGCATCTTCCAGCATTAATCGTCTCTTTTTTCTCGCATCTTCGTGTTTCCCTTGTCTGTAACGTATTTTATTCTGCGTGCTTTTTCTCTCTTCGTATCACAAGAAAAACCTTTCATTTCTTTTTTAATTCCTCGATTTTTTTCATTCTTTTATTTTTAATCCACCTTTTTTTCCGTCATTCGTCGCACCTTGGGTTGTTTTTTTTCTTGCTGTGTCATTGTTGAGCAATTTTCGGAATAGCTTTGGATTGCGAAACCGCTTAGCAGCATCCAGAAGAATGGCAGAAGGGCGTACAGGAGTGAAGGGGAATGAGGACGAGAAGAGGAAAGCGTAATTGTTTGCGTCCTTGGCAGACTGTGGGTATATATATGTATATGAATATCTATATATGTGTGTGTATATATATATATATATCTCGTGTATACATAATGCTGATCGAGTAATGGATTTCAAGATGAGCCAACTCCATTTGCACATTTTTAGGTTTGGTTTTATTATAATATTAATGAGAAAAAATAATTGCTTATATTAGACTCATTAATGTGAATTTTCATTTCCCAGATGGAAACTTAAAAAGTAGAGTACTTATGGACGTTATATTAACGAAATCCATTAACGAAATGAGAATGATTATCATACAAATTTTTTTTAGAGTAAAAGGAGAAATTATCATTTGATTGTCGTGTACTCTAATAACTATTTTCTGAAAGCCTATGGTTTTTTTACTTTCTTTATTTATTTTTTTGGAGGCAATATCATTTTTTTGCCCCATTGTTGGGACAGCCTCGTGTCGTTTGTTATCTCATGTTGGCAGGAATGTTACCGGAATCGGTGGCAGGAAAACCTCAGTGTGTGGACGGGAGGAAGAAATAAATGCGGGGAGAAAAAAGAGAATGGAAGCAGTCGACTGTGATACAGGCCTTTGGATGAAGTTTTTTTTCCCTCTTTTCAATTTATTTTTATTCTATTCTTCTTTTCTTTTGAAGTGTCTGTTAGTGATTTCGGTGTGACGCGATAGACAAATGATGCCAAGCTGTTGCTTATGATGGTTTCTTTTTGGAATACTGAGATCCCATTATTTTTTCAGGGTTTGTTCATTTTTACGTTACGAAGATGAAGGTCCAGAGTTTCTGAGGATTATTGTCTAGTAATTTTGTTACTATTTGCAGCTGAGAAGATTTCATAATGGGTCTAATTCACCCGGGAACAAATTTTTGAAATGTTCTCTGTGGTGTCGGTGATAGAGTGGGAAAACGAGACGAGTCTAATTATCTTTATGATCATTCTTAGCTGAATCTTTCTAAAATTCAACGAGATGAGATTTTTGTGAAGATGTTAATTTTACATCTGATTTTACTCTACAAGAAATTTTTTTGCTCTCTTCTGGTTTTTGAAATATTTTTATGAAAAATGGTTCATCACTTGTGGAGCCATTTCTCTTCATTATTTTGAAGTAGTATCCCAGTGAACTTGAGTACAGTTGAGCCCTTATTTTCTTGCTGCTGTGTCAAAGATGATATTTTTTTACATTTTTCTGAATTTTTTCCGTGCATTTATGAAAAGTGGGACCGTCATAACGAAATCATCAAGAGAACCACACAATTGACACAATATTTGAAAACTGTTGGCGAAAAGACCAACATTTTAACCACATAATAGATGAAAGAAATATTCAACTCTCCGTATAGTTATTGACCAATTTTAATTAGAAGGTAGTCGTAGCTATTTGCTTCTCTCTCTATCTCAGGCATGTGATAAGAGATTAGTAATGTAAAAATGAAATGAAACTAGAGGTGCGTAGTTGCTCGCTCGCTGCGCTCGCTCGCGAATGGAGGAGCTCATAGTTGCTCACTCGCTACGCTCGCTCGTGAATAGAGGAGTGCGTTACTGCTGATGAGAAGAAATTTGTAACAATGTAGTATGATGAGTGTGACTCTTCGAACCGCACTAAGAACTTCCCGATAATTTCTCTCATTTACTATTACGAAAAATGTTGAATGAAAAGAACGATAAATAACAACAGACATAGTAGTAAAAACTATCAAAAAAAGTTGGGGAGATCGTAAAATATGAGATTAATAAAAAAATCGATTTTTCCTCCTCGGGGTCAGTACATAGACTTCGCTTATTGAGAAGTTAAGAAAAATTTAATAATGTTTTTCTTAAAAAACTAAGAAATTACCCGATCGATTTCGATCAAAATCTGATGGCCGCAAATCTATGCCAAGATGCTTCGATTACGACATCGATCACCTCGATCACATTATTAATTTATGAGAAAATATGAACGAAACATTTGGTTACAGACATACACACACACACACACATACAGACATGGTCGTGAAAACTATCAAAAAATGTTGGGCAGGTGTCAAAACATGCAGATCGCTCGAAAAATCGATTTTTCATTTGCGGGGCCAATACATAAACTTCCCTTATCGGGAATTTAAAAACGAAAAAAATTGTATTCACAAGCCGAAGATATGACTTTCGGATAGCTCAATCACTTCTTTCGGTAATCAAGGCATGTTTTCCCCAATTATCAGTAAAGAATTATCAGTATAGAAAACTAACTTACAAATTCCCATTTTTTCTATCTTTTGGACCGTTTCGACCGTACTCTGGCATACTTCCTTAAATCTCAAAATTCTATAATTTTCCGAACGGGATGAGTGTCGTACCTGACTCTATCTCGCCGCTTCTCGATCTCAACATTCCCCTGATTCACCCCTTCACTATTTGCGCTAACCTGACGTTTATCAGGCCCCGCTCACTATCAAAAGAGGGGATGGTCTTCTCCATGAGATAGAGACTTTACCATAGAAACTAATTTTTTAATTGAATGAAATTTTCATGCAAATATTCACTCCACAATGAACAAAATAACTCGAGTGAATAAATGTCTCCAGTTTTGCAGTGAGGATGTCTAAATTTAAATGACAAACCTTGTTACACAATGAACATGCTTTTATTCTTTCTTTACAAGTGTTAATAATTGACTATTCTATGCCATTACGGAAGTAGAACAGCCATGACTTTCACAGTGTCATGGTTTGTAGAGGTAATATGATAGCTCTAGAGTCTAGAGTCAGTGATACAAAAGAAAATAGGGGAATGAATTGTTTTTTCTTCCCCAGAAAATAACAACTGCTGCCCTTCTATTTCTGGCCGTGACATTGTTACCAGTAGAAGCATGTGCATGTAAGAAGAGAGAGAGAGGGAACAACGAAGCTTTTTTAATCCATGTACAACTAAAAAAATAAGCACGTTTCTGCATTAAAGTTTGTATCTATAGCCTTGTGGGTGGAACAAATATACATAGATATCATTTTTTTCTCGTCTCTTTCAGAGTAAAGGTCTGTCATGAACAAACCGGAATAACACTCTATTTATATACTAGAATTTCTCGTAGTACTAGCAACATAATTTATCCATGCTCTCTTTGTATGTTCTTTCGCTCGCACTCAAGTACAGTACAACCTCGCTATTTGCAACTCATCTCGACATAACATCAGAACCCCACTATTTGCAACTGGCCCCTCAACTCCTTTCAGTCCCCACCACAGACATTTAACTTCCCCTGTTGCATCGCCGGTAAACTTGGAGAGCGATGCGTCATGGGCATATAGCCAATAAGAATAAAGAGAAGAAAGAAGCAGCCCGCCACAAATTTGAATGTTATTCCATCCGTGAATATATATTATATTCCCATCTTTGAATGGATGAAATAGAATAAATATGGGATTGGCTTCAATCAATTAGAGAGGTATTTTTTGTCGGAATTTGTTTTTTGTAACTCCTTTAGTTTGGATCTGTATCATGAAAGTAATAAATATGCACATTCAAAATTCCAGAAAAACAAGGAATGAATCATTTGAATTTATATCAAGATTGAATATCGTTTAAATAGACAGCTGGAAAAAAACGAATATTTGAAAATAACCTCTTTAACACATGAAAGTGATGTATGTGCTCTCAATCTCTGATAGAAAGTAGTGGGGGCTAGTAGGCGGGGCTAAAGTTGCAAACTGCGGGGTAAAAAAGTTGCAAATAGTAAGTTGCATGCCCCGTAGTTGCAAATAGTGAAGTTGCAAATAGCGGGGTTGCACTGTACTTCAGGTTTTCATTAGAATGATAATACATGAAAGAATATTGAAATATTCCCTTCCTTTCCTACCAAATCTTCATTTTTGCGAAATAGACAGAAACATACATCGCTGTATTGAAATCAGGGACAATTTATTTTCTTCTATTGAATTTCAAATTCACGATTTTTCAAATTTTAGTTATAGATTATTTCTCACTGTTGGAATATGAGCAAAAATAATCTATTTTCAATAAAATGTTATTATTTCTGTGTATAGACTGAAGAAAGAGAATGCGTAAAGTCTTTCTTGAAACGTTCTTATAAACATATACAAAGCGTAAAATATACAATTGATAAAAAGAAATTAAAAACCGAGACGCAGGGCCTTTTGTCCTGTGAGAGCGCGTCATTTTTATTTCGTCTTCTGCAGTCAGTTCGATTGCTCTCGATCAGTAAAGACGTCGGATTAATAAAAGAATAATTGCTCTGCTTAAAGTCTGTGTTTTATTTCACAACCTTTACCCATAATCCAATAGTCACATTAATTTCTCCTTTAATTAATTTTTTTGATTAATGGGAAAAAATAGAACTCTTTTGAGACAATCCATCTCCTTACATCAACTCCTTAAATCGAATAATCTGATTCTTCATTCTTGGTTATTGACAAAATCCATTTAGGTCGAATCAATGTGGAAATAATGGGTTATTTCCATTGTTCATGAGTATCACGTGATCCAATTCTGGGAGAATGTAATTCGAAATTATTCAATTCTGAAAATTCACTGACTATTATTTTTTCGAAGAAAATATCGGTTTTTAAATGTCACGTCAATTCAATTGAAATATTCTAACGTGTGAGGAATACTCGACATTTGTCCGATTTTTCCTTTAGAGGAATATTTCTTTTGTAATCCTCTCTGAATTTCTCTATAAAGGAATTAAGTGCCTGATTTTTTTATTGTTGAAAATTCGAGTTTAAACATCAATTGTGGAATAAATGGTGAGATTACATAGTCATCGTGAAGAATAATGTTTAATGTTGAAAGAAATGAAAGTAAAACTGCAATGAGTCAATCTGTATTGAAGAGATGTTACTCCGCTTTGAGATTCGCTTGATACCATTCAGTGAAGACTTGTGCTGGTGCATTTACTTCCTCGAATCCATACTTCTCTAAGCACTCCTTACAGCGCTCGTACCAGTTTGCTACATTGTCGTAACGTGCAATATCGAATCCCAATAACTGTAATTAATTCAATTAAATTTAAATCATGATTAAGGAAGAATATTTTCAGAGATGATAAAATTTATGTTTTATGAATCTCGATAACTCTATCTGGGAAATGCTATTGAAAATTATCAATTCTACTTTACTCCATGAGTTTTCAATAGCGTAAAAATACAAATGATCGAAGAATTTTTAAGAAAATTTCAATAGCTATAAAATTAGAGTTGGCGAAAAACAGCATATCTCCATTGGTCTCTGAAATATATACAAAACTTTATCGGCAGAAATAATGGACTTATCCGGTCGTATCTCTTCAATACTAAATAGTATCACTGAATTGAAATCTTGGAAAAATGCTAGTTTTTGATAATTACCTCAGCGAAATGTGTACTCATTGCTACTGAAAAATCGGCAATTGTCAAATTTTCACCAGCAACGAAATCATTGCCTTCTAAAAATGCATTCAAAATCTCGAAAGCCCTCTCAACTCCACTAACACTCTCCTCACTCACTTCATCACTCGAACCGAAGATGACTGGTACCTGTAATTTATCAAAACTTATTACATTATTTGTTTTATTGTCGGACTATCTAATTCAGTAGCGAAGAGGTAAAACAAGATGAGTGAAATTATTTTGCCGATTATTTTTGAAAAATATCTCGAAAACTAAGCGAAATAGGGTGATTTTGTAGTTCTTAAAAGTTTGCAGTTTCCAAAATTCTTTATAAACAAAAGTTCGACCAACATTGTCCTATTTCACTCCGTTTCCGGGATATTCTCGAAAAAAAACTGGCCAAAAAATCAACGTATCCTGTTTTATCTCTCCGTTGATTGATTAATCGAAGAGAATTAATTACATAAGCACCAGCGAGTTTCGGCCATAATGTTGATAAGTTGAAGTAAATTTTCTCGTCAACAAGACCCTTTTTCTTCGAGTCCTTAGGATAAAGTGAATCATTCTTCGCGTATTTATTCACGAGATAGGCCATTATCGCTTGACTGAAAGAAATTCAAGATTTTCCATCAAATTTCAGTAGTCATGATACTTCGAATGATGTGATAAATCAAGTATCACATAATATTGTACGAACGATTAAATAACAGTAGACAAAATACCTCAAAAAATAACTCGAGTTGGAATAATTTTTACAATAATTTGTGATGGTTTTTACCGTCACGGAATCAATAAAAATTAGCATACTTAATAAATTTAAGTAAAATCACGGTATTGGTCGCGATTCGCGGTACCCGGTGAGGATAGGACTCAGTTTGAGTCGGTAATCCGAAAAAATAGCCGTGGAAAAAATAGCCCAGGAAAAAATAGACCGGAAAAAATAGATCCGGAAAAAATAGCCCGTGGAAAAAATAGCCGACGGAAAAAATAGCCCATGGAAAAAATAGCCGACGGAAAAAATAGACCGGAAAAAATAGCCCATGGAAAAAATAGCCGCGGAAAAAATAGACCACGCTGAAAATGGTCTATGGAAAAAATAAAATACGCAAAAAATGGCCCCCACCCACTGTCCATTCACCCAACTCCCCCACATCAACCATGTTAACCACCCACCCACTGTCCCCCACCCAACTCCCCCACACCGACCATATTAACCACCCACCCACTGTCCCCCCACCCATCTCCCCCACATCGACCATATTAACCACCCACTCACTGTCCATTCACCCAACTCCCCCACATCAACCATATTAACCACCCACCCACTGTCCCCTCACCCAACTCCCCCACATCGACCATGTTAACCACCCACCCACTGTTCATTCACCCAATTTTTTGCAAGGGCTATTTTTTCCGCGGCTATTTTTTCCATGGGCTATTTTTTCCGTCGGCTATTTTTTCCGTCGGCTATTTTTTCCATGGGCTATTTTTTCCGGTCTATTTTTTCCGATCTATTTTTTCCATGGGCTATTTTTTCCGCAACTCATTAACTGCGGAAAACGGAGGGAAGTTCGAGAGTTAGGACTGGGGAGGATTTTCCCCAGTCCCATAGACGAATTAGCAGCATCCAGGACGACCAAGAAGAGCCTGGACAGAAGCAGCATCCAAGTGGTCGGTCCAACATCCATCAGCACTGAGGGACGTTGGCCAAGAGAGTCAAGAAACCGGAGATCACCAGGAAATACGCCGAAGACAGTGTGAAAATAAAGACTAAAGTGAAAACAGACAGAACTTTTCCGTTTATGATTGTCGGGAAAATATTGTCCAGATTATTGTAATAATTTTTGCTATATTATTTGAAATTATTTGAGTGGAGAAATTGGCGTGGAATTCTCAGAATTCACGTAAACTCAGTGAAGCTGAGGCGGGTAGTGGGGGACTCGTGCAATGATTGGTTGGGTTGGGCCTCGGCTCTACCGAAATTAAGCGAAAACAGCCGAGGGAACCCAACGCCAACTCGTGGGAGAGAAGACTCGTTCATCTTCTCCCGGGACACCGTGGCGGCTACATCGTGTATAGAAGATTCAGATAAAGATAAAGAAAAGTATAGAGAAAATTATAGAGAAATTCAAGAAAATAAAGGAAAGTAAAGGAGAAGTTTAGAGAGACCGAGACGGATAGAAGGAGGCACAAATGTAAGGTACGCGAGTCCCCGAATAATAGAAATTTCCAGTTAAGATCATTAATATTTGTTTGTAAAGAGAATAAAACTGAAAAGACGCCGAGTTAGCGTCTGCTTGGGGTGTGTTCACCCAAGCGAGGTTAAAGTTATTTTTGTTTATTCTGAGTTGCGTTCGAAGCTAATAATTAAGGTGGAATAATTATCGTATTCTATACAAAAAAATTCCTATTTTCTCTGATAAATGTACATGTATTATTTTCCTTAAATATATCTAATTTTTATTGTTTAAAACCGGAATTTTCAGGAGTTTTGTGTAAAGTTGTTGTCCGTCCCGAATACCCAAAGAGAAGGTATCGTCCCCTCTCTCCCTTGGGATAACATAAGGGTCTCACGTAAGAGAGCGGGTTAAATTAATGTATTTTTGGGATTTGTAACTTTATCAGAATCAAAGTAAACTTGGGGATTTTTCGTTTTCCCCCAAATTCATGGAGTTTTGCAAAAACGACTGGCGCCCATTTCTAATAAGGCGAGTTAATTGGGAATTAAATTGGGGAAAAATTTTGAAGCATAAATTTGTCTCAAAGTAAAGAATTTTAAAGGATTTTTTGTGCCTTTAACAGTTGGCTCAAGGTCAGCTGAGCTAACCGTTACAAATTACTCATAAACAAATGACTTCTAAATTGAATGATTCACGATAAAATAACTCCAAATTCTAACTCAAATATTCATCAATCCCAATATTATTCATTCATTTTTTTTGGCAATATTTCAATTTTATAATGTTGTAGTTAGTTTTTTTGGGTTTTTTGTCTTCCGATTTTTTCAAAGTTATTTTGTTGCTGATTATTTGACGCTATTATTTTGTTGTGATTGCCAAATTCCATGCAATCGATAAACCACAGTGATGTTAATTTTGACAAATCTTTCTCTCACCATATCTTAAGGGGAGACGTCAGTAAAATCAGTTTCCTAGAAGTGTACTTTTTTTTTTCTCCATCAACTTTGGAGTATTTAGAGAGTATTAAAAAAATATGAGAATTTTCCTTCAAGCCATTATATTATAAAAAATTAATTTAAAAAAAATCCACAACCCGGTAGCTTATGGCCTGACACCTTCAGACACACCCATGCGTTTCACATGTCCTAAAAAAATTATGAATTATTTTTAGGTCACTTCAATTCCACTGAAAGAATTTACGTGGGAAGTTTTACAGATTTTCCTTAAGCCGTTTTTTTATAATATTGAAAAAACTGAATTTTTTAATCGAGACTGGAGCCATTTGTAAAACCGCTGAACGCAAAAGGCGCGCATTTTTGAAAATAGTCAAAATTAATTTAGATAATTCTTCATTTTTTTTGTTAATTTACGATGGAAACTGTTTTTTTTTCATTTCTAAAGCACAGTAAGAATATCAATAGGTAAATATAAAATATAAAATGGGCCTTGGGCAACTTATACTTTTTGTTTTTGTTTAATACTCTGAGTACTTGAATTTTTGCATATCACTTTTAGAGGTTATGAGCGGCAGCGTGCTCAGCCAATGGAACCATCTCCTCATGGATAGTAATGGTACCGACTTATCTCATTCAGAGTCGTCTCTCGATAATTAATTAAATAAAATTTGAAAGTGAAGAAAAAAATAAAATAACGAAATTTAGATTCAGGGAAAATAGTAATTGATATTTATGAATATTTTTTCGAGTTGAACCCAGCCGAAATATTAAAATATGTGAGAATATTTTATTTTTCTTAGATTGGCAATAGCTGTCGGATCCTTTGATCTTTTGCCCCTCACACCTCACCCCGTAGAGACCTGACGTCTCCCCTTAAATTCAAAATAAGAATATTCGAATTCCAAGTAAAATCGAATACGTCCGTCTCGCCCCATGTTCCCTGGTGCAAAAAAAAAAACTGACCTCATCCGTCACCACTTCCTGACTTTCTCAATAATTACCTCTCCGCTAGAACAAATCCATTGTCATCAATAACTGGTATCGTATGCTGCGGATTCATCTGGATAAACAACGTCACGAATTTAATCGATAATTTCTGGCCTCACTTCCTCTCAACAAAGAACAGTCAATAAAGAGATTGAGAATGAATATGGATTTACCTTCATGTACTCTGGGTCCATCTGATCGCCTTGCAGGACGTTAGTTACTTTGTAATTCAAGTGAATTCCAAGCGCTTTCGAAAGTAGTATAACCGCACGTACGAACGGACTCGGCGGAAAATAGTAAAAATCAATCGTCATTTTTTTTACTATTATTTTATCTATGAGAAACATATTTTCCATCAAATTAATAATTAAATTAACGTAAAAAAATATCATAACGCGAGTAATCATTCATCGTGAACAAATTCAACAACAGGTTCAATTAATTATTATGCAGAATCTAATTAATACGTTTTCACCCATAATTTATTGTGGTTTCATTCAATTAATGAAGTTCATTGGAGTAACTCGTGCATTAATAATAGTTCTAACAATGAACTTCACACCATATTGGAGGTATTTGTTAAATCGCAAAGTACTGAAAATTCTACATGACGTGAAGTGTGATCATTAAAATTACCAACCTGATAATTTAATTATTTATTTTCTGAAAAAATATTATAAACAATTGAACACTGGAAAAAATAACTGCAGACACTTTATTTCAACAAACAATTGTCTGTAAAAATATATTGTCCTTTCTTTACAATTTTTTTTCCCTATTTCATTTTCTTTTTAATGAAAACGTGGATTGAAGTATATATGGTAGGATGAAACGTTGACGGAATGAATTCACATTGTTTTCACTTGGCATCCACGAGACATGAAACAAAATGAGAATACAAGTGCGCAAGCGAACACAGTTACCATGACGATGATGGACGAAACAATGAGGTGGAAAAAAAAAGAACAATTTACTGTACATACGAAACACTTTCATGACGTTTACCGAGGTCTCGATTTATCGATAATACAGTTTATTTATTATGAAAGGGGAAAGAATTATTATTTTCAGATTATTCGATTGGAGCTTGGTTTTTGTTGAATATCTTGGAAACTAAACGAGATGCGAGAAATTTTGTTGTAATCTTTTTTGTGGAGGTCGTGACACTATCTAAAAAGGGCCATTACAAAATATTCGCTATCTCGCTTAGTTTCCGAGATATCCAGGTAAGTATGTTCATGAAAAATCAATACTTCCAAAAAAAAGAAAAAACTGAATCAATTCAATTTTTAAAACAAACATCATTAATTAAGAGCAGTTGGATTTCGTGTTGATTGTATTTTCGTGATAATGTAACACAATATAAAATACGGTTGGCCAGTTTGTGTAGCACATTTGATAATTGAATGCGGAAACACAGGAGTGACCGCCGAATAGAGGTAAAACGATTCATGAATTCTGCGAAGCGCCAGCGGTTCTGGAACTGATCTCACACAATACATACATGCACAGTGATATTAAATGGTTATAGATGGAATTGCATTTGTGTAGTATGTTGAAGAGTTAGTGAGAGGCGGTAAAGCCAAAACGGTTATAATGCTAGTGTGCGATACAAAGAGTTTTAAATCATGAATGTTGATTAAAGTGAATTCTATGATCGTGTATCACGAAATGATTGCACACATTTCTCTGTGTGGTCTATGAATTCGAAATTCAACGCGAAGATACAATCATAACGATATGCGATTTAGAGTTACAGTTTATCTTAATTTATGATTTATTAATGATTTATCGTAATAAATAAATTTATTCTGTGATTATTTATTTTCACATGATAAATATTTATTTTTAACACTTTGAATTATTCATTTTATGCTAAATATTTGGAGATAAAAGAAAATATTTGCACTCGGGTATTTGCAATTTTTTTTGGTTGAATTTGTATCTTTTTTTGTAAATAGATAGAATTTGCAATGAAGGGAGAAAAATTTCTAGTAGAGTTCTGCCAATCGATTTTAATCGTGTGGTAACAGGTGCACGCAAACAGGTGGCACCACGGACCAATTGCCCTGAAACAAATGAAAAGCCAGATTCAAATATGGTTTTATTTGACAATAGCGTATAAATGCCGATGAATTTATGGGACATGTTCGGAGAGAAAAACATGCCTCTATTTCGATACATTGTAGAAATAATGTTTTTAGGGAATTATTTTAATGCTAGGATAGTTTAATTATTGAAAAGTAGAGAAAGCTGGAATCATTTTTCGAAAATTAGTTTTTTGATGATTCTCCGAAATTGAGGTGATAGAAAAAAAGATTGACATGATTATTTAGGAGGAACCAGTTCTAAGTGAAAAATTAACTGACGTTTTTTTTTTCTAAAAAGAATTGACGTGAATGTACAAATTGAACGATGGAGAGTGTTTCAAAAATTAATGGAGCATTAAAAATTTGGAGGTAAAAAAAAAAAAAAAAGAAGAAGAGATTGAAAATTGGAAAAATATTTGTATGTATATGTATGTGGGACTATATGTATATATCTACACTAATGTAACATTTAAAAACAGAAACAATGTATATACATGTAAAAATACAACATTATTACCATGTTAATTAGATTCAATGGAAGCTACGATAGCTCAACGAAAAAAAAAAAAAAAAATTTGGAGGTGTATTCGCGTGACTCGGTAATACTATTCACAATGGATCCTAAATTCAATGGACATTCAAGAAAAATAGAGTGTTCAATTTTTGGGGATGAATGGATTGAAATTTACATTGAGAAAAAAAATTGTAGTACCTAGGTAGGAATGGACGAAGGATTGTAGACTGGTCCAGGCTTGAATCAGGGCTGATGAGCCTTGCTCCATCCTGGATCTTCAGGCCTGACGCAAGCTCGATTAGCAGAAAGCTTCCGAGTGGATTCTTTAATTTCAAATGTACCATAACGGATCTCATTCATATTAATTTTTTTTTTTATTCATTCATATTAATCACTTCAATTTACGTTATTTTTGAATATGATGTTTTCGAATGATGGTGAGAATTTCCTTGTTTATTATAAGAAACTTCATATTGAGTATGCTATAGTAACGTTAAAATTAATTGAAATAACCAATCTGATTTTCATTAATGAAAAAATGATATTTTTTAAAAAATACTTTCATTGCGATACTCCAATCCAACTTGAGAATTGGAACCTAGGGCTGCATATTAAGTTTTTCACTCAAATAATCCCACCTGTATACAAAAAAAAATAAACATTGCACCAAAAATAAGATCCCACGATGAAATTCAAAAATTTGAAAATTAGAGCTCAGTTTCCAAACAGTATTTATATTCCTCATTGATGTCAGATTGAAATAACAGTGGGCTCATTTCATAAAAAAATTTGTCTACCTTCGGATGGTAAAATAAAAAATACGAGTGTTTCTTGGGAAAAAATGGAGAAAATTGTGATTTTTAAAAAGAAATTTTTTTGGAATATTCTCATGAAAGACTTACTTTGAAAAATATGAAATTATTAGCAGAAGTAGGTCTCATTGAGATGAATCTTTCAAGCTCAATATGAATGAAATCGATTGGATAATTTCGGAGGTATAACCTTTTTTCATAAAATTATCTTTTACGAATGTCTCATGAACTACCAGACCAATTTTGCCGAAATTCAATACCAATCTTCTCGTACTTAGATGCACAAACTGAAGAAGTTTGAAGTCTCTAACTCGAATAGATTCTCAAAGAATATATTTTTTAAGATACCGTAGAAGATATTCTTTAAAAAATCGAGAATTGAAAGAATTAAGTCTGAAATAATCTGCAAACGAAAAGTCGCAAAAAAATTTACCCCGAGTGAAAATTATGAAATGAAATGAGAAGAATGGTATCACGTAATAATGCATCAACGACAAAATAACAACTGACGAAATACTGCCGAAAAATAATTAACATCAAAATATTCCTTTCAATAATCATTCATGATAAAATATTTTCAAAAATAATAATTCACGACAAAATATTTCCAAAAATAATTATCAAAAAAAAATACTCATAAATTAAATAATTGATGACAAAATAATTCTAAAAATATGAATTTTTTCAATTCTGCCAAATCATTCCTTGTAATTTAATGACTCATAGGCTTGAGATTAAATCAATTTTGCATAACATTGACTGAATGGATACCTGTGAATGAATTGATTATGTATTTTATTTATTTAAATAAGGTGCAGATGTTATTACTTTTTTTTCTTTGTATTATTTTTTCACTATTTATTTTTGTATGAGATATTTTGTCGTTAATATTTTGTCGTGGTGTTATTATTAGATGGAACCAGATGAATCTCATCGTTCAGAGTAGAAGTTGTGAATTCATATTTTGCCGAGAAAACTCAAAGGAATGATTTTTCGACAGTTTCATTTTTCGCAGTAAGTACTCAACCTATTTCGCTCAAATGCTACTGGCAGCATTTTGAATAGGGAAAAACAATACTGTCAAATTTTGAGATCACCATCTACAACGGTTCCTGAGAAATACGACGATAAACGTTGTTACATACACAGGCACACGCACAAATGCACACACTCAAACATATTTTAAAAACATCATTTCTCGGCGTTTTGGAACATTCTGAGTCATATTCTGATCAAATCTCAAAATCGGAACAAATCGCGCTTACCATGCTTCCCTTCGGAAGCAAAAAAGAATAATGTTTAGCCAATGCTCTTCATATTTGCATTAAAAATTGGTTGTAAATCATTCGATAAATACTCACCGGCTCTCACCTCGTGAATTTAAATATTCGTAAAAGATATCGAAAATTACAGTTATTATCAGATAAATGTGCAATTATTTTTCTCAAATTGGAGAAAATGAACATTTGTACGAGAATGCACAATAATAAATTAAACATTGATGTAAAATTTAATAATATTCTATTGAAATTATCTGGTATTTTGTACAAAATGAGAGAGACGGCATATAGATGAGTGTGTTCGTCGTTCTTGCGTTGATTTACCACGTTTGACCTGAAAAGGGAGTGGGACATGCTCTAAATCGTGATGGTCTGGCACGATTGTCGAACTCACCCTTCCTCTCTCTCTTTTCCCTTCTCGTCTACCATCTCATTCCATTTCTCTTCCATCCACTACCCATTTCTACTACCTTTTGTACCGATTGCATCGCAGCCAATCGCCATAACCGTAATTTCACTCATCCATAATTATTTTCAATATCTACATTTACAACGATATTTTTTGTTCATTTCCTTCGTTTTGTCACATATAATATATTTTCAAAAAAACATTAGGTTATCGGCATCGATTTATAGTTAAAGTAAGGTTAATTATGCAATTATCGAGCGATGATTAAAGTTTTTTTTATGGAAAATTCATTTTTATTCTGAGAGAATGAAAATTTCAATTGAATGAAAAAAATTCGGAGATTATTCAATTTAGTGCTGAAATGATTGCACCAGAAATATCTTTTAATGGATTGATCTGTTCAAAATCATTCAGTAACTCCGGTCGGAAAATCAGCTTGATGGATTGACTAACCATTCTATCAGACAAAAGCAAACGATTCTGATTCATACATTAATTTTTCATGGAAATATCAGAGAAAGATGACTGTAACTATTCTCGTTCATGTTCCCATTACCATTTTGGTCGATTTCATCTTCATAATTATGCTATCGTGAGCTGTCTGTCGAACTCATGAAATTTTCGCTGGGATGTGAATATAGAAACCTTCCATTTGCCAAACCACTAGCTTGCCAATTGTTTCATCCATACCATTGATCCAACAAATTGTGAATCTCACAGTTACATCCCTCACTCATCGATTCGAAAGCATTGAATTTTCCCCCAATTTCTCATCAATAGGCCCCCCCGAGTCAAAATTTTTGGGCTCGTTCACCCTACATTTCGACTTCCAACTTACTTTCAATGTACATTTCTTCGATGTCCAAGAAGTCCCGCCAGAGCCTCACCTTCCTTTCCCCGTATTTCGACTTAACGTCTCTAATGTAAGGCGAAATGTAAGGTGAATGAGTTCAACTTACCTGATTCACCTTACTTTCGACGTCTACAACTTATCAGAAATCCAGTGTAGAGCGAAAGGTAAAGTGAATGAGTTCAACTTACCTGGTTCACCTTACTTTCAGCTTCTTGAACTTATTGCCAGAGAAAAAAAAAAAATGAATAATAAATTTAGAAAAATATCGATTTTATTTCTGGGAATTTCCATTATTTTTTTTTTCATAACCCTTTTTTTATCCGATTGATACTTTTTTCGCGATCCGATGCATTTTTGTGGTGCATCATGACCGGAGATGCATCTGTAATCGCATGATAAAAGGATATTTGTGCTTCTTCTCGATTTATCCGTTTAATTTTTTTATTTCTCATTTTCAACCAATATGTCGAAAAAGGAGCGAGATAGAGAAATTTAGTCCCGATTGCATTTTAGGGACAATTTCAAGAGCTACAAAAAAGGATTCAAGTGACATTGCACTATCTCGCTCAGTTTCTGAGAAATCTTGAAAAAACCAATGGAAAAAATCGGCCTCCTTGAATTGCCTGTTTTTTTTCTTCATTTTTTTATTTTTGGCTAATATCTCGAAAAATAAATATCTCGAAGTGAGATAGAATGATTTCACTCTGATTTTTAGGCAAGTGCCCATAAGTATTGAAAATATCGATATTTTTCAATTGAAAATCCTGCAAATTAATCGCAAATGATCTTTTATCTTTTCTTGTCTTTTACATTTTCTGATAATTTTCACGGTGTCACCACTAGAGTCGAAGATGTTTTCAAAAAGGTGAATTTCTCAAAACTAAAAAAATTCTCAAAAGCAAAAAAAAAATCATTTCTGGCGCTCGTTCTCCAACTAAAATGCATTTTCTATGAGTTAATTAATTCATTATTATTTTAGATTTATTATTGATCATTATTATAAATTCGATTCATCATTATTTCTCTTTTTTTTCAAGAGAACCCAAAAGGCGCAATGAGGATCGAAACAGTTATATGTTTCAGATTAGCAGCAGTCAACGAGAGATCTTCAGGCGGTCACCGAAGTTAAGCAGCATTGGATCTGGTCAGTACTTGGATGGGTGACCGCCTGGGCTATCTCGAGAACTATTCTAATAATTCGAATTCTTTTTTTTTTTTTTATTCATTTCATTAAAAAAAAATTAGAATAACCGTTCTGGGGGGCTATTTTTCATTATACAATTGACCGCGAGATCAATCAAAAACGTGAATTTAGGGGAAAAAAGGCATGAAGGGAGGGGATGTAGGAGAATTTGTAGAAAATTTCGACTTCCTTTGAACTTACAAAGTGGAGGAAACTCAACTCACTTTGAACTTACAACGTGGAAGAAACGCACATTTCGGCCGTTTTGTAGGTTCAAAGTAAGTTGAAAATACATGGTGGCCCTACGCCGTTCAACTTCCTTTCGCTCTCCTTCAACCTACAATTTTTGTAGGTTGAAACGGGAATTGAAACCACCTAAAAATTTTGACTCGGGCCTCTCTTTATAATCCATCATAAACACTACTAGAATTTCTAATTCTGCCCTGAACTCTACAGAGCTGCGAAGCCAATGAAGGCCGCCATACACTATCCAACCGAGTTGGTCAACTCATAAAAATTTAGGATTTGACCGACCAAGTTGATCAGTGTGTTCGGCGCACCAACTGAGTTGGACGGACCAGGTTTTCAAAACGGTTTGAAAACTTGGTTGGTTGAAGGCCCAAGTTGGATAGTGTGTGGGGGACACACTATCTTTCATAGGAACCGAGATATTCCATAAAAAGGAATACATTTACATCATATGCAAGTATGAATATATGGGTAATCAATGTAGAATGGGTAACAATTCACTCTCGGCTGAATAGTTCTTTCTTCGAGTGAAAGAAATCCTACAGAATGGATGGAAAATAATGTTCTAAAAAGTTATCGATATTAAAATAACAAAATTAAAAATGTGAATAACACTGAGAACAGAAAAGAAGTGCCCAGGGAAAGCGCTCAGGTAGCAAAAATATTGATTGCTGTATCAGTAACAGGGAAACTTCGTTGATGCAGTGTGTGTGGACGAGGGACTAGCGACCAGCTCGCCAACCAACCGAGTTTTGTGGGTTGACCAACTCTGTTGGATAATAGGGGAGAAGAGAGTCAATTGAACCAAAAATTCTGTTACAATTTTTGTAGAATACAATTTTTAGAAATAATTAATTTTTTTTCCCATGGAATAGTAGTTTGTTAGTCACTTTATCATTTCTGATTAGTAAATTGATCAACGAATGATTGTTATTTAAAAAAATATATAATTGTTTCACCGCGTCAAGTAGTTCAACTGTCCCTAGCTCAGGGGCAATTGACCACCAGCTGGGGTCATTTGAATCGAAAGTATTGGAAGCAAAAATAAATTCTTTCGAATAAATAATTTTTTAGACATCAACTCATATGACAGTTATTACCTGGGCCCGGAACTTCGTATATCCAAAAGTATTGCCAACCGCAGCTGATATCTTGATTACGAGAGTAAACAAACTTTGAACAATGTCAATTTCAGTGCGATTTCATTCACATTTGTATTGCACGATACGGGATTTTTTAATTGATAAGACTAGTGATATGTGTGCATAGATGACTTGGTACTCGTGAGTAAAATGATGCAGTGAGTGGCAGAGAAGAATAAATTTGAGGAAGTTCCATAAATTATTAAGAAAATGTAGCAAAGACGCATGAAGAGGAGAAAAAAAGAATAATGAAGACCTGAGATAGAAAAAAAAATCTTTTCTCCATTACATTTTCGTCTCCAAGTGTTTTTCGAATGTTGCCACTGTCTTTTTTGTATCTTACGCAAGTGTTTTTCGACTCTTCCTCAATTTCCTTCGAATGTTGAATTATAGAGGTTAATCTTGGCATTGGATTAATATTATTCAAGTTTATATTTATTAAAAAACTGAAGTGAATGAATGACATTGTATATAAATCCTAACGGTTTCTTGTTCACGGTCGAACCACTGACGATTGACCGTGAGTTACTGAAAAATAAACAGTCATAAATCGATTGAAGTTTGGTGTTTTCACGGTGAATAAGTAGTGAGTTTGTGCAAAACTCTCACTCGGCATCTACTAGACACACTTGGTGATTTAACGGTGAGAAGATCGCTGTTTCACCGACAACTCACCTTGAATTCACGGAACTTTGACTGGTGAACTACCGTAAACTGGAAATAAATGTAATATATGAATATAATTCGTTTCCTAATATAAACATCATTCATATCGATATTATATGAACATAAAATATCAGTTTGCATTCCCTCAATCGCTAAATTCTTCATTAATAATGAATTTCAATGAAAAAAAAAATGAATTGCACTCGGTTGGGATTGAATTCGGGATCCTGACATTGGGAGCCTAGCACTCAACCGTCTTCGCTATTCGCATTTCACATACCTGAATAAGGAATTTTGATGCGGATATATTGATCAGTGTCTTTCTGACTTAGAAAAAATTGAATTCAACTGAATTGGTTCCATCATTGAAAATAATTCAGTAATCATGGAAAAGTTGATTTTCGAATGTTGTCAGAATTGTAAACCCTCAAATTAAGCAGAAATTAACTAACAGACCGTGCATTCGCCATTAATTATTCGAATTGACCATTTTTACATGCTTATATGAAATGAGTGAGTGTTTCTCTATATGCTTCATATATGCTCATTATTAACAATTGCACTTCACGTGGTAGTATCAAGAACAAAATTCTTTATCAACATTGAAAAAATGAAATTTGAAAACAGAAATAAATTTTCCACTGGCGATTCACCGACTATTCCCTGCTACCTTACCGACAACTCACTCGCATTTCACCAGCAAGTCACCATCAACCGTCGGAAAAATCACGGTCAAATAACGGTAAAAAAATGGTCGACTCACCGTCATTTGTAACGGGGTTTCTCGTTACAGCTATCGCATCGGCTTATGCCACCTTCGGGTGAAGCTATTCAAGTGTAGAGCTCGAGAAGACTCACACATGAACAGCTAGACAATTCATACCGTGGTGCCATCTGCGTAAGATGACACCTTAAAGTTACCGTAAACTAACTGTCACGTCAGTGGGATTTATACGCGGCTGAGGATAAGGCAGAAGCGCAGCTGAAATGCTGGCGCTCCACTATAGATGTCAGAGTTATCTCCGGGCCTGGCGGTGGTGTGAGAGGAAGAATCACGCAGGCGCGCGGAGAGACCTCTAGACGAGGAGAAGCAGCCTCAGCCGATATAAATAGACCCAATGACACGGTGAGCAGTTAGTCTGCCTTGGGCGGCAGACTCGAGAGGATCGGGAGTAGTCCCTGGAACCTCTACCGCTCGCTTCGGCGAGAGTTACCGTTGGTTGCCCGTAGCGTGGCTACGTGGCGTTTCTCGTGTGGATGGAGACGTCCGGTATTCTCTGGGTGACGATTGATCAGAGAAATACTGCGGACGGGCTCATCCAGAGGTTATCGCGGAATACCTAATTCCGACTTGTTCTCGCTAGATGGACTGTGACTAGACCCACGCCCCTCTACCATAACCAGCACACTGGGTTACCGGGAATGGATTGCCCATGCCATCCATTGGGGTTAGTAATTCTCCGAGTAATTACTACCGAAGGTTCAGCAGGTTAGCCCGAAACCGCCCTATGAGGTTAAGCGTGGTGAGCCCAGGGAAAACCAGCACACAGTGAGTTTTGGTTATTCCTCCGGTAAAGAATAAACTGGCGCCCACGCTATCGAACCGTGTGTGCGGAAAGAGATGGCCGGAAGTGTGACGGGATTGGACGAATACCCGTTACACATTGTATGGTGCCGAATTTGCACAAACGCACTACTTATGCATGGCACAACGAGTGGCGTTCGATGGCGAATGTACGGTAAAATCAAATCACCGTCAATTCACGACTTTTTCACAAATTTTTCACCGTGATCAAGAAACCGGTCGGGAATTAAGGATGAATTGAATAAAATATCAATATCAGATTATTTCATTCCATTTTCATACTGTGTTATGTTTTTCTATATTTTTTTTTCATTCCAGGTTATTTTATTTTTCGTTTTCTCCATACCTCTGTTTGCATTTTTTTCATTTTTTTTGGCTTTTCGAGTCTTTCTCCAATTGTCATCCTTTTTTTTCCACGTAATCTGTTAATCACGAGCACAGCTTCAGCACGCATATCTGAGCTGATGAACAAGTCTGGAAGGGAAGAGAGTTAGAAACGACTTGAGAAATATTCAAAAAAGACTTGGAGAAAATTCGAAAAACACTCGTGGAAGATTCAAGGATCACTTGAAGAAGATTTCAAAAAGACGGAGAAGATTGGAAGAGACGTAATGGAGAAGAGTTTTTTTTTCTACCTCAGTTCTTCATTATTATTTTTTTTCTCCTGTTCATGTGTCGAGGCTACATTTTCTTAATAATTTATGGAGCTTCCTCGAATTTATTCTTCTCTGCCACTCATTGCATCATTTGACTCACGAGTACCAAGTCATATACACACACATATCACTAGTCTTATCAACTAAAAAATCCCGTATTGTGCACTACAAATTTGAATGAAATTTGCACTGAAATTGACATTTTTCAAAGTTTGTTTACCTTCGTAACCAGGGTATCAGCTACGGCTGGAAATACTTTTAGATGTACGAAATTCCGGACCCGGGTTATTACATACTTTGCTAAAAATATATTATTATGTCACTGTTTTTTTAGTAGTTTTCATTTTATTCTTTTCCACTTCTCCACATTTTTTCAAATTTTTTTGAGGAGTTCATTTTTTTAGGGTTTTTTTTAAGTTGGTTTTTGTCTCTGTTCCTAATTTTTTTCAAGTAACGGTATGAATGACAGTCTGCCTGGTGCACGACCCTTTCTACGTTTGCTACTTGATATCGCTTTCGGTAAGGGATGTATTGGTTATGGTTCAATTGATCCCATGTGTTTTGGTGACGGTAATTAGCGCAGTCAAAAATATTACATAATTATTTCCGTATGAATCGAGTTAAAAGTGATGAAATATAGTTATATTTGAAATATTAAAATTGATACTCCATGATAATATTTGAAAATGAGAATATTATTGATAATTTCATCGAGAGTTGAAAAAAAAGTTTGCATGCTCGAAATCATGAAAATTGAAATTTTTCAAAATTGAACAGTCATAATGATTCCAAATTTTGGCACATCAAGGGTTGATATATTTGTAGCATGAAAATCATTCAGGAACAGGGAACTTTTATTTTAAATGAATAAAGAAATTATATTCGAAATTATAAAAAATACGAATACATAAAAATACAAGTGAGATCTTCTCTCGTCATCGGCTGAAGGGGAACTGATTCCAACGTCAATCTTTCGCCCAAAAGTAAACTCATTCTCTCTCTTTATTTTAAAATATTTTTCTCAGTCACGCGTGCATCCATTCGTCGCACTCTTTGTCAATACAATGACCATTCTGTGACGTCACTCTTAGCCACCCGCACTCTTCCCAGAGACCCCTAAATCTGAACAAGACCGTAATAAAAATGTCAAAAGGAAAAAACACTTTTCACTTCACACTTTTCCTTAACGAATTTCAAGCCTTAGAGTCTCTAATATTTAGTCTATTTCTTTTCTTAAAATCATCAAATTCATGCAATACAATGCCTTCTCTGTTCTCTCAAACTCTATTCCCACATATTAAGAGCTAATTCTGAAAGGGCACTTTTTTTTCTCAATTTTTTCTTATTTTTCGATCGATTTGTTCGATTGCCCTCATGCATTGAGTCAAAACTACTTAACCTCTCCTCACTCATTTCTTGCAACCAATCTCATTCACCTCCCTCTTTAAACGGACTCAAATATTCTCACCCCTACCTACCAGAAAACCCAAACATTTCTACCTATACCTGCGAGAAAACCCAACTTCCACCGGTCCCAAAAGGTTTCTCTCTCCCTAACTATTTCCAGTGAATCACAGAAACCTCACTTCATCAAACCTAAAACCTCGGCATCATTTTTCCGTATATGAGGCACTCCACGCTATTTCACTCGATTTTAGGATGATGATTTTTGATTTTGTTCATTTTTGGATATGATGTTGAAATAGCTAATAGAAGGCCTTTTCAATGGTCAAAAAAAAAGAATTTTTTTTCAAAATTTACGTGCCTTTTGAGTTTGGAAAAAACACTATGGATATTAATTTCTCGCCTACTTCAGTTGCTTGCATCTCATTAAATCTTAGTTCTATCAAAAAAGTGGATGAATACTTTTTTGGAGGGAAAGGGCATGGAATTGCATTAAAAAATTTTCCAAAAATTAAATCGCGTTGTGTCTATTTCTATTGATTACTGAAATAAACAAATTAATGCCAATTATCCTTACACACTCTTAAAAATTTGAAAAAAATATATGTTGAAGATTAATTTATTTCCGATTTTCATGTAAGTTTTTGGGATACTTCATAGGACCAGTTGCGAGATATCGTTTTTCTAATGTTTTTCCGCGATCCGAGGCCACTGCCGAACAGCTATGCGCATGCGCACACCGTTCTAGTTGCGAATCGCGTGGTCACTGGCGCGTAAATTGAGTGCTCCCTACTGCTGAGTTTTTGCAGTCATAATTGATCTGTTATCTAATGGAGTGGTGTGAAGAAAAAAAAATAATAGCGATGAATCAATTCATTTTATGAATAATGAATAATTCCATAAAATTATAAATTCAATCAATTCCATTACTTTTAAAAATTGGATATCCACTGATCGTCAGAATAAGTTACAAGAGCAGAAGATACAGACTCATTCATTGAAAATTTATGTAAAGATTTGAATATTCTCAGAACGCATGATTTTATCGCGAAAAGCCAACTAATAGAATAAAAAACATTGTGCAATTTCATTTCGATTATGGAGGGGCAAAAATAATGGAAGTGCCTCATAGAAATAGGCGTGGTGAGGCCTATTTTCATTTTTACCATGATAAAATATTAATAATGGTTTCAGAAAGAATCATCTAGAGGAGTATTATATCTGTTTTACAAATTTTATGATTACGTATAAAATTATAATGATGACTCTAAAAACTCAACAGTAGAGAGCACTCAATTTACGCGCCAGTGACCACGTGATTCGCAACTAGAACGGTATGCGCATGCGCATGGCTGTTCGACAGCGGCCTCGGATCGCGGAGAAACATAAAAAAAACGATATCTCGCAAATGGCCCGATGAAGTATCCCAAAACTTTATATATATATATATATATATATATATATATATATATATCTTTCAATTCGCAAACTTGAGTCAGTTCTCAATCTGCTTGTCATTGGTCGATAAAGTCAATTCCTAAAGTAATTACCAAAACGAACGCAAGTGGCATTGCCGTTGTTGTGAGAAAAAATGGCGAACTGTAAAATTATTCTTTCCTCCGTTTTTATATTGAAATTCGAAGTTTCAATTATAAACGGTTTTAATTTATTATAAACCTATACACTAATTGACTAATTGGCGCCCAACGGCTCGAATCACACAACTGAGAAGATAGAATTTTGAACAATTGAGCAAATAATCAAGTAGCAATAAAACAAGAGCCAGCCGACCAACGTCCATGTGACCACCTGCTTAGACGAACCGGAACATTAAGCGTTCGAAAATCATTAAAAGTCCAATAGAAAATAAAAATGAATAAATAAAAAAACAACAGAGAGGGCTGTACCATAGCACCAAGAAACATGAAAATTCATTGCAAAGACGGGGTGTACCATAGCACCAAAGACATTAAAAGTCATCGCAAAGACGGGTGTACCATAGCACCAATCAACATTGAAGTTCATCGCAAAGACAGGGGTGTTACGTCCAGTTAACGCCTGAACACGAAGACCAACACTTGAGGATGAAATTTAACATTTTTAAAACTTTTAAAATCAATTTAAAAACATTTGCAACTATAATCTACAGTTTTCTTGAATTTGTACAAAATTGAAAGGCCTCAGGAAATTTGTCAGCACATTCTCGATAGCATGACGCAAACCGTTAGCTATCGAGTCATGAAAACGCTGACTTCTTTCTTGACGCCTATATAAGCCAGAAAATTCTACAATAAAATGTCCATTCATATTTTATAATTTGTCGCGTTCATTATTGTTCTCTACATAAAAATGAAGTGGAGCGGACACCCGCTCACTTCATCCACCGAACGCGCAATAAATGAATGAATTCACTAATTGAATAACGATAATGGCAAATTGCCGGAGTTCTGTCGAACTCCAAATATCGGTTAAAATCAGTTTTACACCTAGGGGTAATAAAATAATGGATCTATTATCCCTATGACGTAACAGGGGTGTACCATAGCATAAAATCCATCAAGGCAACAAAGAAACAGTTTTATACATTGATATTCATCGCAACGTGGGGCAACAACAGTGAAAGGCAAGTTAGTAAGTCGCAATAAATTAATTTCCCTTTTCCTGATTTTCCTTCAGGCGCAGAATGTCAGAGCTCATAAAAGTCAAAAGACAAAGAGCTACGGTCAAAGTTCAAGTCACAAGACTTGAAAGCACAATTGCAGGTAATCTTCATATGTCATTAGCAGAATGTCAAGTAAGATTGAAAAAATTGGGAGATGTTTGAACAGAATTGGAAGATATTCAATCAAACATTGAGGACATGGAACCGGCAGACAAGCAAGATGAGTTTAGAGCGGAGAACGAACGAGAACGTCAATTATTTGAGGGAAAGTATTACACACTAGCTAGCAGCTTACAGGGGAAAATTGAAGCAATAAAACAGCAATGAGATGCAAGAATACGAGCCAGCAATACACGAGATCTTGACCAAGACCCAGGCCAAGCCCATTCCAGGAAAGAAGGCTGTGTATTAATTGCTTGAGAGAAGGTCACTTAGCTCACGATTGTACAGGGTCCCATTGCAAGGAGTGTAATGGAAAGCACAATACTCTATTACACTTAGGTGCAGGAGAAAATTCACAGTCAAAAGAGAGTCCATTTGTATTAGTCAACCTATGTTCTGAAGCTGAACGTACAACGGTGCCAATGAGCCTCTATTGCGTGGAAAAACCAATATCTCAAGTAATACTATCAACTGCGCAAATTCATGTGAAAGATAACATCAACAAACGTATACTCTGTAGAGCATTCTTAGATCCTGGATCACGAATCAATCTGATTACACAAAGTTTGGCAAGACAATTGAAATTATCTGCTACACGTGGCAGTAAAACCATCAGCGGTATCAATCGTGCGTACACAAATGTGACAAAAAGAACAACAGTTATCATGGAGTCAATTCATGGAGAATTCACAGCAGAGGTGAATTGCTTGATACTGCCTTCAATTACAGAGAATCTACCACAAGCTAAAATTATTAGAAAAGCAATAAATCAGCCCAGAGACATGAAACTAGCAGATTCAGAGTATCATGAACCTGGAGAAGCTGGCCTGCTCATTGGAGCAGGCCTCTATTGGAAGCTAGTGATGGGCGCTTCAGAAAATCATAAAGATGGCCAACCCAGCTGGCAGAATAGACAGCTGGGCTGGATCTGTGGAGGTGAAATAACAGGAACAGCAGCTGGATGCCAGGTTGCATGTTCTAAGGTCACAAATGTAGAACTCCACCGTCAGTTGGAACGATTCTGGGAGCAGGAAACATCACCCGAGATCAAACACTCTACAAAAGAGGAAAAGGAATGTGAAAACTATTTCAACAACAACACAGAGCAAATGAGAGATGGAAAATTTATGGTGGGACTACCTTTAAAATCAGAAGTTGTACTCGGTGAATCAAGAATGCAAGCTGAGAGAAGATTATGTGCAATAGAGAGACGATTCAGAAAAGATTCATCAATGAAGCAAGCATACTCTGATTTCATGAAAGACTATTTAACTCAGAATCATATGAGTTTGGTGGAAAAATCACGATTATTGATACCAGGGGAATACTACTTCATGCCTCATCAACCGGTGATACGACCAGAGAGTATCACAACCAAGTTGCGGGTTGTCTTCGATGCCTCCCCACGAACAACATCAGGCTCCTCGCTAAATGACAAATTACTGCCAGGACCTAAACTACAAGGTGATCTTTTCAGAATCATGATCAAATTCAGAGTTCATCAGGTCGTGTTGACTGTATCGTCACTTAAATGTATCACCAGATACTCATTCATCCAAGGTCTCCCTGATCTTCGACCCATTGGGATCAATATCTCCAGTTCTGATAATTGGAAAGATGTTCATGCAGAAATTATGGGCAAACGAAGTGGATTGGGATCAGTCACTCGATGAAGAGTATCTGAGGAATTGGTATCAATACTATTCATCTTTATCAGACTTGAGTAACTTCGAGATTCCAAGAAATGTGAATGCTGGAAATGTAACGAGGAAAATTGATATTTATGGGTTCGTTGACCCATCAGAAAAAGCATGCGGTGCTTGCGTATATGTAATTAGCAAAGATCACGCTGGAAAAACTAATTCCAATTTACTTTGTTCTCAATCGAAAATTGCACCACTTCAGACAATTTTGCTACCAAGACTGGAGCTAGAAGCTGCCTTGCTTTTAGCAAATCTGTATCAAACAGTGAGAGTAGTTTTGAGCGACAGAATACATAAGATAATGCTGTGGAGCGATAGCACGATCGTTCTGGGTGGGATTGATACAGAACCAAGCCAGCTGAAAACATTTGTTGCGAATAAAGTGGCTAAAATCCAGACGATATCAGAGACTTCAATGTGAAAACATGTGTCTACTTTGGAGAATCCTGCCGATCTTATTTCAAGAGGTGCCAGCGTTGAAAGTCTCCAAAGCAATGACCTCTGGTGGCATGGGCCTCAGTGGTTGAAAAGTGGCACCAGACGTCCAGAAGCTATTGAAGAACCAGGAATTGAGTTACCAGAAATGAAATCTCCTGCAACTAGTATGACCTTCACCGAGTCAATTGGCTTGAGCGATAGATTTCCGTCATTCAATAAATGCAAGCGAGTTATAGCCTATTGCTACAGATTCGTGTATAATTGTCGGAGAAGAGGGAAAAAGAAGAGAGAACATTTTTTGGACGCAATGGAACTAGACAGAGCTGAAAAGAGTATGTTGCAATTACTACAATCAGAAGCATTTCCTCAAGAGAAAAGTCTCTCAACCAAAGAATGAGAGTTACCGAAAAAGAGTCCCCTCAAAGCACTGAGAGTCTTTTTAGACGGACAAGGTCTTATTAGAGTTGGAGGACGCTTCACCAATGCTGAATTATCTCAAGATCAGAAGCATCAAATTGTACTTCCTGCCAAAACGCCATAATAAGTGCTATACTTCGAGAACAGCATCAAAGACTGAAGCATTGTCCACCTGAACAGTTGCTCCACAGTATACGGCAACGATACTGGCCAGTGGCAGGTCGTCATGAAGTACAGAAGACTGTACGTCATTGCCTTCAGTGTTCCCGTTTCAAGCCCAGTATGCCTGAAGTATTAATGGCAGATCTTCCCGAAGAGAGAGTGAAAGCATCCGTTTACTGCTACAGGCATTAATTATGCTGGACCATTTCAAGTACGGGAAAGCCGGCGACGAGGGAGAATTCATATTCTCAAAGGGTACGTTACAGTATTCACTTGCATGAGTACTAAAGTGATACACTTGGAGCTTGTCTCGGATTTAACTACAGAATGCTTTTTAGCAGCGCTAAGTAGATTCGTATCTCGACGTGGACTTTGCCATCAAGTTCAGCACCCTACTAACTCAAATTGAGGCTGTCATGAATTCAAGACCTTTGACCCCCTTCACCAATGATCCCTCTGACCTCACTGTTTCGACACCATCGCATTTTTTAATGGGCGACTCACTGATCAATCCCTCAAAACATAATCTTACTGAGATTCCAGATAACAGGCTTTTTCGTTGGCAATTGTTCAAAAAAATGAGACAGGTATTTTGGCAGAGATGGCAAGCAGAATATCTCCAAGAGCTCCAGAGTAGATATACAATAGTATATTCCTGGCAGTCCAATTGAGCTTAACAATGGTGCTCATGATGGAGGAAAATGTTCCTCTTTTACATTGGCCTTGGAGCGAATTGTGGAAGTACACCCTGGAAAAGATGGAGTTATTCGGCTTGTCACTGTGAAAACTCAAAATGGGTGTTATAAGCGAGCAGTAAAGAAGATTTACCCATTGCCGAAAATGGAGGAAGCTGATTAATAAGTTTTTTTCTGATTTATTTAGTTGAAAATTAGAGTATTTCAAAGCGCGCGGAATGTCATTGGTCGATAAAGTCAATTCCTAAAGTAATTACCAAAACGAACGCAAGTGGCACTGTCGCTGTGGTGAGGAAAAATGGCGAACTGTCAAATTATTCTTCCATACGTTTATATATTAAAATTCAAAGTTTCAATTATAAACAGTATTGATTCATTATAAACCTACACACTTATTAACATCGCTCACAATGAGAATACTGTTAGTGAAACCCCTTTTAGTTGAACATTTGGCTCTGTTGAGATATACAGTTATCTTCACATTCTAATACATCTTTTTCCGAACCTCATCCTAGGAACAACTCATTAAGATCAGAGAGTGCGGACTTGTGAGATTATTAAATAGCTGACCAGTGGATAATTCTTTATCCATTTCATCAAACTCAAATTCGAACTATATCAATCTAAAATCTAGTATAAAGTATCATATGAACTATTGCTAACCTTATAAGCCAAAATATATGAATAAAATAAATTAATACATTAAATAGTCGTGAATTATTCAAGTGAGATCAATCTGTTAGCTTGGAGGTCCTGAACCGGAGATAAGGTCAGTACACTAATAACCTATCATGTCAATATCTCAAAATCACCATTTTCTCTCTTGTTCTTGAATATTTTTTCGTAAGTGAACAATTGTTGAGACACTGGAGAGGAAACTCTGGAAATCATATGTAGACTATTTCGCGAACGACGAGATTTAGGAGAATTTACTCGCATGGAAATATTATATAGCGGAGACCGGGGTAAAGTGGAATCTCTAAGGAAAGGAGAGGGCTTGCAACATTCACGATTTGGTTCCCAGATGAGAAATGACAAAAGACCCGAGTTTTAACCAAGATTGGCCCAGGCCTCTCCACCCCGTCCCAAGATTGGCATTCGGCTCGGTTTAAAGCTGGCTAGCTCTTGGAATGATGACGTTGATCCGAGCTTGAAATGTGGAGTCGCGCCGAACTCACCCGAGAGAAAAATTTAGGCGGGCAGTAAGCAGTTCATACGTGGACAGAAGGCAGATCGTCGCAAAAGCGGTGGGCAACTGGCGGATCCCTGGCAGTGGGTGGGAGCTTCGCAATTTGAAAGGAAAATGGCAGGCAGATTACAGGCAGTCTAGTGGCAGATTTGAAGAAGGGCAGCCTAACAACTGCAGCAAGACAGGCTCATGGTAGCATGTACAAGCGGGCAAATGGCATCGCAAGAACAGGCTGTATGAAAGGCAGTATTTTGGCAGCTTAAGCACAGTTTTTCGATGAGGGCATCGGTGTGCTGCGTTTGAGCTGCCAGAAAACCGCCTTTCATACACCCTGCTCTTGTGATGCCATGAACCTGCCTCGCTGCAATTGTTAGGCTGCCCTTCTCCAAATCTGCCACTAGACTGCCTGTAATCTGCCGGCTATTTTCCTTGTGACACTGCGCATCTCTTATCCGGAGACGGGGACTTAGGATGTTTTTCCACGCATCAATTCGTTTTATAGTAAAAAAAAAAGTATAAATCCCACAGTCTTACATCGTTCTTACATCTTTTTCACCCCAACTCCTTATTATGACTTTAATCGGGAGTATTGTTATAAATTTGAAGTCTCTTATTTTTACGCCGATCGTTTGGATCCAGTCAATTTTCCCCAAAATAATTGATTGATAGGACAAAAAATTCAATACTGCTATGACTACGTTGACGGAATATTTCACAATACAATTTTTTCAACCAGAAAATAATTGATTTGAATAATTTTCTTCATGGTATGTTATTTAATATCACTTCAATGACTTGTCTTTCATTATATTTTTTTATAGTCTTCAATTCCCAATAATTGACAAACATTTAGGAGACTATCTTCTCATGTTCAATAGACAAACAATCTTCTTTTTGAAATAGTTCACGTTTATTCACTTCGAATACAATTTATTCGTGAGAAATTGCCGTGGAAAAATGGGCAGTTATAAACCAGAATGAAAATAAACACTCTCAAATATATTTCGGTGGATGATTGGCCTTGCGGTCATTAATTAAATAAACTCAATTCATAAAAGGTTGAGTTTTTATTGTCAACGTTTCGGCTCATTAAACATGAGCCCTCATCAGGACATTAAAATTCATCAATTCTATCTGTGAAGTATTCCATCTGTAAAATAGCGCTTCCAAAGATTCACAAAAACGATACACCTTTCAGACCCATTGTCTCATCCATCAATGGACCCACCAACAACCTTTCTACATTTTTACACCGGATAATTAGTACGGGCAACAATAGCTTTTTTTCGTCAATCAAAGATAGTTTCGAATTTGTGAAAGTCATTGAGAACACCCACATCCCTGATGATTACATTTTAATCTCTTCGGATGTATCCTCTCTTATCACCAATGTTCCATTAGAACTAATGAAATCAGCTCTACAGAAAAGAGAAGAGTCAATGTTTAAAAAGATTCCTATCGATGAATTAATCAAAGCAATTGAGGTGGTTATGTCCACAACTACTTTCTCATTCAACAAGAAATACTATCAACAAATCTTTGGTTTACCTATGGGGTCACCACCAGCACCATCATTAGCTGACATTGTCATGCAGGACGTTGAATACGCCAGCCTACAACAACTGGACTTCTTCATTCCTTTTTACAATGGGTATGTTGATGACATCATAACAGCGGTTCCTAAAGACAAAGGGAACGAGGTATTACAGGTGTTCAATGGCCAATATGACAGACTGAAATTCACTTATGAGACTGAAGTTAATGGGGAGATTTCTCCTTTGGATGTATTACTGATACATAAGAACAACACGATCATCACGAACTGGTATCGGAAACCAGCTTGGTCTGGTAGATTCATGAATTTTTTCTCCCATCACCTAGTGACACGAAAAAGAGGAATAGTATTTATGTTGGTTGACAACGAGCATGGGAACTCGGCCACCCACAATTCCTCAATGACAACCTGGCTTTAATTAGAACCACTCTCATGAATAATGATTATCCAGTGGAATTTGTCAATCACTGGATGAATGTGAGAATAAAACTTCTCCACCAAGTGAATCATAATAACACTGTTGCTTTACCGGAGCAACCAGCACCCGAATTCAAGAAGACTCTCATTCTGCCATATGCAGAAGGTCTCAGCCAGAATCTCGCGAGAACAGCTAAGAAACATGGTCTGAATGTGGTGTTTTCTAATAACAACAAGCTTGGAAACAGTATTGTTAGAATTTGAATAAAATGACTCAGGAGATTCTAACTTGTTACTTGGGATTAAATAATAGTGTAAAAACGACGGTTTTGAATAGTAATAAAAAAAAAAATATATTTAACGATATGATACATGTGACTCGTTTCTCCGCCATGTTCGATACCACTCTCTCACACACACACACTTTTTAGCGCCCTTCCCAAACATAAAGGCGAACTCATGAAGCCTGTATTTCGAATTAACGGCATCCTCTCATCTTGAAATATTTAAATGATTCACAAAATATTTCAACAAAAACAATAAAAAAAAAACTATCGATAAATAAGGAAGAAAAAACAGAATGAAAGGAACCAATAGAATCTAGACAAATATCATTCTAATCTTGAAATCTCTTTGGACGACGAATTATTCGGCCTCGACGAGAAATTTGGTCACGCTGCAGAATCCTCAGCGAGATAGGTTAATGGACGAGAATTTATGACGGCTTCACAATCACACAATACTGTAGTCAATTGCTCGTAAGTTAACGATGCTTTTCCTAGGACCCTTTTCAAAATATCTTCCACAAGACGAACAAGCCTTTCCCACCATCCTCCCCACCAAGCGGCTGAAGGAGGGTTGAAGTGCCACTGAATTTTCTCAACCGAGCCATACTCTTGAACTCGTTTCCAGTCAATTCCGCATAATATCCTGACAGCGCCAACAAAATGACACAAAGCGTCGAAACGCTTCCAGGAAACTCTCGGTTGACAATGATGAAGTGAGTTCCAGGTGGATAGCTCTGAAAACTGCACAAGTAAAGAGGCAAATCCACACTTTGCTACCATCCTTTAAATACAAGGGTCCAGCATAATCAACACCAGTGACCTCGAAGACTCGCGCGTTCCTCACACGATTCTCTGGCAGAGTAGCCAACGGAGTCTCAAGTCTCTTGGAACGATATCTGTGGCACCTGATGCATCGACGTAACATAGTCGTAACAGCTCGACGACAACTCAGCAGCCAGAAACGCTCCCTCAGGGCGTTCATTACCATATCAGTTCCCGCGTGACTCAATCGGCGATGCGTGTGTTCAATGAGACGAGTCACCAGAATATGTCGGCGATCGAGTATGATAGGATAGCGGAACGCCGTGGGGTCTGGACGATTCTCAATCAAACTTCTCAGCCGTAGCAAACCATTTTTGTCCACAAAAACCGTCATACTGGTCAAACGAGGATCATCTTTCCCTGCCAAATAAGCTTGTTGTATTTGATAAAATAAAGATGTTTCAGCTGCGTCAATTTCTTCAGTGGTCAAGGCCTGACCTGGTCGGATGCCTTTTGGTCGTCGTAAATTAGAGACAAAACGTTTTACCCAGGCCCACACGCGGACAATGATGGTGTAACGAGATTGTCTCGAAAACAATGTAGAAACAAGTTCATTAGGTTGTTCTGTCGAAACATTGCTCAAGACGCTATTGTACTCAACACAGTCGGCAGGTCTTTTGTTTTGCGTAGAATTAGACGACGTCTTTTTAAGCTCACTGGTCACTATTTCTTCATCAACTTCGGGTTCTGCTGTCGGCCAAGTGTCTCGAGGATTCTTCAGCCACGACGGTCCCTCCCACCATTTCAACTCCACCAGCTGCTGTGCTGTACAGCCTCTTGAGGGTAAATCTGCAGGATTTAGTGCACCAGGTACATGCCTCCAGTCATCGATAGAGGTCAATTTTCTGATTTCTCGAATGCGATTCCACACAAAGACTCCCCACGACGATTGGCGTCGAATCCAAGATAAGACAGTTGTTGAATCTGTACAACAATACTTCTCCATGCTCTGTCAAAGCAAGGGATCCATAGTCTGGATAATCGAGTGTATTAAACGTGCTCCGATGGTGCCCGCTAAAAGCTCCAACCTGGGGATGGTAACTTTTTCTTTTGGGGCTACCCTTGACTTAGCCTGGAGAAAGTGCACACGAATCCCCTGAGATGATTCGACTTGGCTGTATATCACTGCAGCATATGCATTCTTGCTGGCGTCAACGAAAAGGTGCAAAGATACCCGATCTCCTGGTGACCCTAAAGCCCAACGTGAAATGTTGACTCTTCTGAGATGATCCAAATCTCTCTGCCACTGGATAAAAGTGTCCTTGATATCTCCTTCCAAGGGTGTGTCCCAATCAATTTGAGAATCCCATAACTTTTGCAATAATATCTTAGGACAGAGGACGACCGGACAAACCATTCCAATTGGATCAAAAATCTTCTGTGCAGATGATAGGATTTGACGTTTTGTGACTACACCTGGTGTTTTTTGATTCAATACATCTTCTGTCAAACTCAGCGTATCTCTCTTCGTATCCCAGACGAGGCCTAGAAGTGGTGTCTCTTGTTCTTGCACGTCCTGGCCCGTATACTCCCAGCCTTGCAAATCGAAGCCACCCTGCGCCAGAACCGTCGTCGCTATTTCTCTGAACTTCGACAATTCAGACTCTTCGTGCACACTTGCCACGCAATTATCAACGTAGAAGGACCTGCGAAGTGTTTGTAGAATAACATTGTCTTCCTCTATCTCGGCAGACTGGATAGCTCTGTCTAGATGTAACTCAATAGTGGCGCCGAGGAGAAAAGGGCTACTTGAAACTCCGAACACGACTCTGCAATGCCGATACACTTCGTACGTGTTAGGACTCGTTGCTCTCTTCCACAGAAATCGTAGTGAAACCCGATCTTCTGGCACGACACTGATTTGTAGGAATGCTTTCTTTATGTCAGCTATGATCCCAAATTTTCTTTGACGAAAGCGTAGTAGCAATTATGGGATCTGTTTGATCAAATTGGGCCCAGTTTCCAGACACTGATTGAGAGAGACATGTCCCTTTTTTCTGGCCGAAGCATAAAAAACTGGACGTATCGGCGTTGTACTCTTTTCTTTACTTACAGTGCGGTGAGGCAGATAATGTCCCGGCTTATTAATCTCATCTGCGGGCACTTTCTCAATAACGCCTTCTGCTAGCCAGTTGTCGAAAACCTTTTCATACTCGTGTGTCAAATTTTTCGTTTTTAAGGTCTTCAGCGAGTTGTCGAGGCGATATTGTGCTAGGTCGCGATTTTCAACAAGTGGTGGATGGTTTTCCTTCCACGGCAATCTCACCTCATATCTGCTGTCTTATCTGACCTTGACGGAGTCGCGGAATTGCTCGAGGACTTCCTGTTGATGCACTTCGTTTGATTTCTGTTGCACAGGGTCCTCGATACCGAGGACGTCTAAATTCCACAACTGCGACAATGTGGCATCTTGCACAAACATGTTTGTGACTAGAAGCGTGGAGTCTTGATGCTTCCTCTCGGAGAGCTTGTTCTTGCCGAGTAGAGTCCACCCGAGATGAGTCTGCACTGCTGTTGGTCCCGATGGAAGATTTTCCACTCTGCCTGTATACAATTTACCAATTATGTCTGCACCGATCAACAGCGAAATAGGCTGCTGCCCGAGGTCAATATCAGTCAAGGTGACACCTCTAGCTTTGAGTCCCGAGATCCATGGTCCATCAGTTGTTTTTGCTATACCTCGACAAATTACTGCTTGACTGTAGGCTACGAAGGTGCAGGCGTACGAGTTGTCAAGACTCTTCAAATGCAGTCGGTATGTCTTGTGACTCTGTGCTTCTGACTGGATGCCTCCAAATAGAAGGTGGACTGTACTCTGACTGCCTACAATCTCACAGCTCATTTGCTCGGCCAGACTCTCAGACACATAGGAGTGTTGTGATCTTGTGTCTACGATAGCTCGAACGATTTTTTCCTTTCCACGACTCGTTAACTTAACTTGTAAAGTCCGGAGAAAAACTCCGGGGGTGCACACTACATTGGCCAAACTTGCTTCTTTCACTTCTTTTGCGCTGTTGGAGCTGGAGCCTGCTGGTGTACCTTTTGCCATTTGTCGACACATGATTAAGAGGTGACGATGACCACACCAACCACATTTGCCTTTGTATCGACACGTTTTGAAGCTGTGACCTGCTAGTAGGCAATTGAAACAAGCCTCCTTCTCTTTGGCGACGTTTTGCCTTTGATCGAGTGTCATTTCACGTGCTTTTTTACAAGTGCCGCTGTCATGATTTTCGTCGCAAAAAATACAATTGGAGGTCATTTCATGGTCTGTAGCTGCTAGGAGACCCGCTGCTGTCACTACACTTCTGTTGTTGTTGTCCTTGGGGCTCTTCTTCGTTTCTTCGGCCGTTTTCCCAGTTGATTTCGCAAGACCAAATCCGCAGGCAGCCATTGCGATACGTTCTTCTCCTTCTACTTCTGCTTGGAGAAATTCCATGAGCTTTTCTAGCCTCTGTTTAGTGGTGTCAACCCGTAGTCCAGCTGCATGTCTCTGCCATGCTGTCAAGGTCTCAATAGGTACTGCTGATTCTACTAGGGGATAAAGCATTGCTGCATACATGTCTGAATTAACCCCCAAAGACTCCAATGCCCTCAACTCTGTCTCCAATTGATCATACAGTGAACCCAACTTGACTTCTGAGTTCTGATGCAGCGTGTTGTTGAGAACAAGCCGTAGTAGCTCTTTTACATATACCTCGATGATCAATTCGTCTTTTCCAAAACGATTTTTGAGGGCTTGAATTGCCTTGTCGTAGTTGTCAGTGGTCGGCGGATAGCTGTTCACGATCTCTGCAGCTCTGGAGCCCTTAAACATTGATTGAACTAAATAATAAAATTTCCCTTCTTTCGGGAGCAATTCGTCCGCATGGATTGTTTTGAATAAGCTCCAGTACTGTAGCCACTCTTTAATTTCACCTGAGAACGTGGGTATATCGACTCTCGGATAGTTGTAATGTTTTTCATGTAGCTGATTGAGTGTTTGGTTAGCTTGATTTTCGCCTGGAGGATGTCGTCGGAAAACTTCAGTGAGAGTTTCTAGAGTTTGATTCAAAGCCTGAAAAGTTCGGTTCTGAGTAATTGCTGTGTCATCTCGAGTTGAACCTAGAGCCGTTTCTATTGTAGTTTTTATATTGTGAAATTTCAGTTTGTACTCATCTGAAGCTGTCATGTCTGTTTCCATCTCCTCTGCTGACAGTAGTTCTAAGATTTTTGTGTTCAAGACATTCAACTCTGACATCTTCTCGTTGAGCATTGACAAGCCTGCTTTTATTCCGTTGACACTTGCGTTTTCAGCCTGCATTTCTTTCGTCAAGGCTGTGTGTGTGCGTGTGAATGAGGCGCACGCTGCTCTCCGTAATGCTTTGAGAGCGTCCATGGTGAGGTTAATTTCTTAAATCCGAAGATTGCACTTCTTGTTACGGTCGCCAGATGTTAGAATTTGAATAAAATGACTTAGGAAATTCTAACTTGTTACTTGGGATTAAATAATAGTGACAACACGACGGTTTTGAATGGTAATAAAAAAGAAAATATATTTAACGATATGATACATGTGACTCGTTTCTCCGCCATGTTCGATACCACTCTCTCACACACACACACACTTTTTAGCGCCCTTTCCAAACATAAAGGTGAACTCATGAAGCCTGTATTTCGAATTAACGACAAGTATACCAAGAACCAAGGATCCTATTGACACTTCACACAAGAACAACTCTGTATATTCCATCCCTTGCAAGGGCTGCGAAGGCACTTACATCGGCCAAACGAAAAGACTGTTAGGAACGAGAATTAAAGAACATCGCCAGAACATCAGCAAGCATCCTGACAAACACACAGCACTAACAGAACACGTCATTGACAAGGATCATCAATTTAATTTTGAGAAAGTCAAGGTGTGAGGACATGAAGATCACTGTTACAAGAGAAATCTACTCGAAATGTTTCACATTACAACAGACCATAATAATGTGAATTTTAGATCCGATGTAGATGGGCTCAGTAATGTCTAAAGTGTGCTAATTAATTAATCAGTTGAGAATGGGTTCATTCAAATTAGAAAACTGTCAAGGGGAAGGAGCAGTGACATCTAGTGCCTCCTCGTAACTACTACTACGCAAGCCACTCTATGATCTCCATCATGGTTTAGGGTACACATAAAGTTGTTCGTTACAACTATGAAGTGCAATATCAACAAAAATCTTTCAAATTTATAATCTTAACATAGTTAAACATGATCGAGTTTTTTAAGTCCACATATTTTAGTTTTGCCATAAGAACTCAGTCACAGGGTTTTATCCATAATGCAATAATTTTACAGCAGTATTATGACTATCATAACCTCTAACTGTCACTGTCTTGACACAATTGTGTATGTATAACGTTTTTAAATTTCTTATGTCTCAAAAGTTATACACTTATTGATAATTTCATAATGTTTCCTCTACTTTACAGATAGAATTGATGAATTTTGATGGCCTGATGAGGGCTCATGTTTAATGAGCCGAAACGTTGACAATAAAAATTCAACCTTTTATTAATTGAGTTTATTCAATTAATGACCGCAAGGCCAATCATCCACCAGAATATTGATTTTGAACGGTCAAAAAACATTATTTCACTCTCAAGTATTTCAGAATAGCCGCGTGGACTAAGTGGACATCTCCAGAACGAAGAACAGCCTAGCTTCGAGCCCGGTCCCGTCAAAAAATTGAAGTTAATATCTTGGGAACGGCCCAACCGATTCGTTTCTTTTTATTCTGGTGTAATTTGTGTCAAAAACTGAACATGATAGACATAATTCCCGAATTTTTTGCACTATATTAGAGGCATTGATAAGCAAAATTGAATAAGCAATTGAATATGGCATTATGAAGACAGCAGTATAGAGGCAGGATACTGGCATGTGGCATCTGCCAAAAGACCATTCTTTCGCTGCCACTGGATGCTTTACGCAAAAGGCAGTATGGAGGCAGCTTTTGACGCAAATTCCGCCAGCTCACCACCACAAAACGGCCGCTCAAGCGGCCACTAGTCTACCATTCAAGAATGCCAGAACGGTGCTTCTAGCCTGCCTTATTTTTTCTCCCGGGCGAGAACCAAAATCAGACCAAACATGGACCAAGTTCGATGGCCAGGCATGTTCTCTATTCGGGAAATGTTTGAACAGCCTTTAAACATTCATGAATATCCAATAACGAGTCTTTTTCGATATTAATCACCTTGAATAATATTTTTTAACCCATTGCTAAATCGTCGTCAGTCCCCACTCAACAGCGAGGTGCGGAGCGACGAGAGTGGGGATAGCGCGCTCAGTGCCATGCGTCTCGGGAATAAAACTCAAAACATTCCAACTAACCAATTGTGTTTTTCATTTCCATGTTGAAATTATCCTCTTTGGGATCATTGGACGTTGGAAAAAATTAATTTAACAATACTAAATAATTGTCAAATGAACGACGTTTCGCCTGCTTTATTGAGGCTTCCTCAGGTTCTGGTAACCATAATACAAGAATCAAAAGTTAATTCGAAAATATGAACAAAAAATCAACTTAACTCAATACATTGATAATATTGGTTATTTTTTACGCAATTAACTGGAAAACATTAATAATTACATTATCTTCTCTTCAAGATCCTTCTTTTTTCCTCCTATTGTTGACATTTTTGTTTGTTCAACCTCAAAATTAATATTAAACTAATGTGTCAAGAAACCTTTACGAAAACTAAACAATTGAATGAATAATTAAAACAAACAATATTACCTTGACATCATTAGTATATAGTCACCATAAAATTGATTATATTCAATCGGAAATTTAATCCATGCAAAAGCGTTTTCGTTAACATTGCAGTGTTTGTTGTCAACAGTAACCCTACTCTACTAGTCCTGCCGACAAGTTTCTATTGACCTGCCTATTGACCGCTCCGATCAACCAGATGGCAGCACCTCTCGACTGAAGATTGTGCAACCAACTGGTCAATTCGTTCTCCTCTTTATCGATCTCTCTTTGAATTTCCCAAGGATCCCGATGTAAATCCTGCTCAAGAATTGGGTGTCCTCTCTCTTGTTCACCGTATCATTCTGGTGAATGAATATCATTTCACTAATATTTTTTTTTTTTCCAATTTGACTCGGTGTCCACAATCGTGGTTTCATCAAAGAGAAACGAGTGACCGGTGTTGAAGTGGTGGATTGCTAATGCTGTTTTCTCTTTTTTTATAGACCTTATTAGGAGCGCAATCATTCCTGTGTTGTCTCAGCCGTGCTTCTACTTTTTGCTTTGTCTGTCTGACGTAGCATTTAGAGCACTCGCACGGTATTTTATAAACCACTTCTGATCTCTCTTTCAAAGGCACTTGGTCTTTTAACTTAGAATATGAGTCTCCAACTTTTTTGATGTTATAGAAGACCAATTTCGAATCTGTATTCAATAGACAACGCTTCACCTTCTGCGAAAGTCCTTTTACCAGTGGAAACTTGAAAAATCTCTTCTTTTCTGGGGACTTCTTCTTCTGATGTTCTAAGTTACTACTTTCTTGAAACTGTTTTATACATCTGTTGGTAAACTTGTCTGGGTAGCCATGTTTCCTCAGTATCATTTTTACTGTATCGATATTTTCTACATGGAAATCTTTATGGCTTAAGCCTATGGCCCGATGAAGCATCCCAAACACAGTACCAAACTTGTGTGTAGTTAGGTGATTGGACAAGAAGTTGATAATTCTTCCTGGACTGGTGAGTTTTCTGTACCAGTTGAGCTTAAGGTTCCCATTTTCCATTCTGTGGACCTTTAAGTCCAAGAAATATATTGAATTGTCAACCTCATTTTCCACTGTGAATTGAATACATTCATGGATTGAGTTGAATTTTTCCACTGTGCGGTCGATCAGTTCTTCGGGGACCGGCAGTATAGTGTCATCAACATACAATTTGATCCATGGGATTCTAAAGTCTATTCCGTTTATTACTCTGGAGATAATAAAGTTCATCACTAGGGCTCCCAGTATTGGGCTTGCTAGATTGCCCATACTGCTTTCATCCGTTTGGAGGAATATTTCACCATCGAAGATGAAGTACCTAGCATCGAAGCAGAACCTCATCATTTCCAGGATGACTTCTTTTGGAGCTTTGATTTTCGGTGCCCAATCTTCCCAAGAATCTTCCACTATACTCAAAACTAGCTCCTTCGGGATGTTGGTGAAGAGCGATACTACATCAAGGGAGATTAGTACGTAGCCTTTTGGTAGTTCGATGTCCTCTGCAAAACTCACAAACTCCTTGGAGTTCTTGATGGTGTACAGAGAACTTTTTCTCACTTCTCCCAGTAGTTGGTGGAGCAGTTTTGCTACTTTGTAGCTAGATGCCTTGATGCAGCTTACCACCGGTCTGAGCTTACAGCCAGTCTTATGGACTTTTCTCAATCCATACATCTTCGGTATAACACAGTTGTGTGCTTTGAGTGACTTGGCTAACGTCTCATTAATAAGCTCATTTTCCAGTAGTGCTTTTATTATCAAGTTCGCTTTTGTTTCAAGCTTGTTAGTGGGATTTTTGTTGATTCTTTTGTATGTTGACTGATCACTGAGCATGTTCATCATCTCCTGTCGGTACTCTTCTTTACTCATAATAACCGTCGCATTACCTTTATCTGATCTTGCTATAATTAGATCCTCGTAGGTGCTACCTCATTTCTTTCACACTCTTATAGGCAAACTCTTCTATTTGTCATCGCTGCAAGTTTTTTCTTCCATGCAATCCACCACTTCAACACAGGTCACTCGTTTCTCTTTGATAAAACCACGATCTTGGACACCAAGTCAAATTGGAAAAAAAGAAATATCAGTGAAATGATATTCATTCACCAGAATGATACGGTGAACAAGAGAGAGGACACCCAATTCTTGAGCAGGATTTACATCGGGATCCTTGGGAAATTCAAAGAGAGATCGATAAAGAGAAGAACGAACTGACCAGTTGGTTGCACAATCTTCAGTCGAGAGGTGCTGCCATCTGGTTGATCGGAGCGGTCGATAGGCAGCTCAATAGAAACTTGCCGGCAGGACTAGTAGAGTAGGGTTACTGTTGACAACAAACACTGCAATGTTAACGAAAACGCTTTCGCATGGATTAAGTTTCCGATTGGATATAATTAATTTTATGGTGACTATATACTAATGATGTCGAGGTAATATTGTTTGTTTTATTTATTCATTCAATTGTTTAGTTTTCGTAAAGGTGTCTTGATACATTAGTTTAATATTAATTTTGAGGTTAAACAGACAAAAATGTCAACAATAGGAGAAAAAAAGAAGGATCTTGAAGAGAAGATAATGTGATTATTAATGTTTTCTAGTTAATTGCGTAAAAAATAACCAGTATTATCAAAGTATTGATTTAAGTTAATTTTTTGTTCGTATTTTCGAATCAACTTTTGATTTTTGTATTATGGTTTCCAGAACCTGAGGAAGCCTCAATAAAGCAGGCGAAACGTCGTTCATCTGACAATTATTTAGTATTCCAACTCACTTAGCTATCATCATCTGAATACTTGATTGTTCTACACTAGCCGAAAAAATTAAAGGTTCAAAAAAAAATCCTAATTTTTAATTATTTCTCGAATGGCGGGATCTTTCTCAAAAATAATCGTATCGGAGTGGAGAAAAAGAAAATTTGACACTTTAAGTCTCTAGTTTTGAGATCTTGAGACGAAGATTCTTTTCAAACAATGTGCGTCGCGCACTGGCAATAAGTATCATGGAAAAAAAATTTTTTTATTTTTTTTGGGCTTCTTTTTTTTTGATGAATTTGGGAAAAATTTTTTCAGCTCAACCACCATATGGACCGGATACCCTCTTCATTCAGCTTCAATTTGTTTTTTTTTTAAACTTGATTCGACCGTTTTTCGCTGACATATCGGACTTTGAATGGAAATATATCGTTTTGTCTTTGATCATCGGTAATTGTGTAGAACAGCGCCCATCCTAGAACTTAATGATCAATAGAAATCAAATCTTCCGAAATAAATATGGAATGCGCAAGCGAGGTTTGAACTCACATCCTTCAAATCACCAGTCTAATGCTCTACCAATTGAGTTATTGTGAGTTCCGATATTTTATATAGATATTGTTACCTTCAAATTTTTGATTCCGATAAATTACCTCATTTTTCCCACCTCCCTTTCTGAGGCAAATTGAAATTAATTTTAAATTAATTTTTATTTTCGGCTCTATTACGTACATTTACCATGACAATGACCGCAAAAGTCTCTCGAATGAGAATAACCTGACCCATCCAACAATAAATCTCAACAAAATCACAATTTAAAAGAAATTATTCGAATGTTAAATCTACTTACAGCATACCTTAATTATTTCATGCACATACTAAAGTTACTGTACATAAACTCTCAATTATCCACAACGCATCGGTTTATGAATTTTGCACGTATTTAATTTGCTGGCAACACTGTATAAAATCGGCTTAAACCGCTGATATACAGTGAGTTTGGTTGGATGAGTGAGGGTAGTGGGGAGTTGAAGAGTGAAAATAAATGTGGGGTGAGTAAGTTGAGAAGTGAGTGATAACGAGTATATACATACGTTTTACCTTGTATAAGTGTGAATATAAATGAGGTATAAAATCATGTACACAATTTACGTACAAAACCGTTGGCTACTTTATTATGCTTGGGATATACTATCGAAAAATTGTATGCAACCACGTTTCAGCGACCGAGAATAGCTCGTGAAGAAGGAGGTCAGAACGGAACTAATGAGCGAACAAGGGAGCACGAGAGAGAGACGCCATTAAAAAGTAAAAGATTGAGTCATGTCGTTGTTTTTTTGAATATTTATTTTACCCGTCACTACTTCTCGACCTGAAAAATGGAAAATGCAAACCACCGGTTATTCGTTTAGTGCAGATTTTGTCCCAACCATAATGTATATATATTTTCTTCATCCCACCCCCTTCCATCCCTATCGTCTTATGTATCACGGTCATGTGCACCTTCTAATCGCTTTTAAAGCGGTAACCACGATTTTTCCACACCAAAGAACGTCAAACGATTCAGTATACGTTTTCAATTTTTTTTTATTCATTCAACATCCTCTCTCCGTTGAAACTCACTAAGAGTAGAAAAAAATAAAGACGAGGAAAAAAAAGGAATAAAAAAACAAGCACTAAAAACTCATCCCCCGAGGCTATTCACGCTCCCTTATTTATTTTCGAAACTAGCCTATAAAACCAGATTATTACGAAAGTCGTGTCAGATTTTTTTCACCTCCTCTTATTCTTCTTTTTTTCACTGTCCTGAGGGCGTTGCTGTACAGACGTTACTTATGTATTACACAGGGATCCGCTAGCCCTTCACCACTTCTCTTGGTACTCCTCATCCCCTGATGTCCACCAATGTGAAATAGAATTTTCTTCGAGCTCCAGAGAACCGTATGAACAAACGTATTTATTTTTATCGTGAGAGAGGGTTCACCTGGTGTATACCATGTGGCTATGGTGGAAAAGAAGAGAAGTTGCGGTTAACTCCAACTGAAGAAGTCAATGTTTTCTATCTCCTTGGATAGCATCATTGGATCTCTATATATCTGTCTGTCTCACTCACTTCAACCTCCTGCAAATCTCAACGTCTTTCACCGAAGGTAACTTCATCCTTGAACTTATTTTACTCAAGACAGGAGAAGAGAGTGCAGGACATGTCGATATTGGTGAATTTATTTATTTTATTCAATTGAAGAATCGCTGATTCTCAGGAACAAACTTTTGAAAATTATTTGTTGCAAACACCGAAATGTAATTGTTAAGTGAATAAAAATTGCAAACGGATAAATTTGAATATTGGGGAAAGATGAAATATTTGGTGGAGAAGCAAATATAAAAGAGTAGATTTGGAACGATTTTCGAAAATCATTCCAACGTGAATCTCCCTCTAATGCAGTGTACGTGTTCAATTTTTCACGAAATAACAAAATATGATTGAAATTCCGTGAAAATTTCCTCCAATTGCCAACAAATTCCGATCCTATCTTTCCCGATCATTTCACATTTCACTCTGAAAGGGAACACGTGAAAAAAAAATCTTGCATAAAAGACCCAAAAACATGTAAATTCGAGCAAATCCATCATAACCTCAAGTATTCCCTTTCACGATACATAAACACCGTATGTGTACAACTCAAGCTCTGAGAATTCACTATGACGAAATAGTGAATACCAACATTATAGTACATTACGCAGTTTCTATATTTTCCTCTACGTCTCTGCCGTGTTTATTTCGTTAGTAAATAATTCGTACACTACAGTTTCTGAGCGTGATCATCAAGCACACTATCTCCCTTTTTTCTCTCCCTCTCCCCCCTCCTCCTTTTCGAACTGGCTCTTTCGCTCGTACATAAACTCACTCACCTCCTCCCCATTTCATTTGGCCGATCCTCTGCAATTCGTGGTGGTCATGGTTTGGTTGGTAGGCACCAGCAGCAACGTTGGCTGGACGATGCGGTGACGCGTATGTCCACACACTATCTCCCGTCGCCATTGCATTAACTAGAGTGGAGTGTTTCTCTCATGGCATTAAGAGTGTATAGATATATTGGTGCAAACAGATGAATTCAATGAACACGATTCAAAAAAAAATAGCGCGGTGAGGGGAAGGGGGAAGAAATAAAGGCCAACAGAATTGAGAAGCCACTTGATTTCTATAGTTAATAAAATGTTAACGAGCAGACATAAAGTGATACGATGATATATCACGGTAGATAAAAGGAGAGAAAAGGTTAAGAGGAACAGAGGAAATACAGAGAGGCAAGACTGAGTGTGAGAAACCGTTACGCTACGAGGAGGAAAAAAAATAGGAAGATATGGCACTGTGCAGAAGAAGGATGAAAAGGGCGTGGGGGTAATGGGTTGGAGTGAGGCGCCTGTGTTTTCTATCTTGGCGCATGTGCACAGGTCGAAAGCTATGGGGTAGTACCTCCCTCGAGCTTGTGAGCGTTACTCTCACTGGGAGAAAGGTGCCGTGTGTCGAGATACCCCGTCAGTTGAGTTGTACGAGTCGTGGTGAGATCATCACTCTGGTTTGAGAGATTAATAGAAATAAATTGGACCAAGAAAAAAAAATAACGAATGAGTGGAGAAGAATTGAGTAATCCTGTTCAGTAGATTGTGCGTGGTTCAAACGGGTCTATCAACGTTCGACATTTTAACGATAAGTGAGATTCTCCAATCATTCAACCACTCCAATTGGAATTCCAAACGATTGATTTCAATAAAATTCTTGTGTGCTTTTGTTGTTTTATAAATGAGTTAAATCAGTCTCATGTGGAATAACTGTGAATAATGAAATTGTCAGTGTGATGAGAGGAATTTTCAGATATCAATTACTGGTTTTTCTTTACTACGAAAATTTGTGATTTATCACTTGTGTTTAGTTCTCTGGTTACTCGAGTTGAGAGGAAGTCAACGTCTTGTGAGTTTATTCGTTTTTTTTCATTTTTTTTACTGTTCTTCGCCATTCTCAATTCAGCTGAGAGTGGATGTTGCCGGAGGGAGACAGGTGTCGTCCGTGAAGAATTACGTAAATAAGAAAATAAATAAAATAGAAAAAGAAAGAAAATAAAAAAGAAAATAAATAAAAAGAAATGCACAGAGACGGGAGCAAGGTAGAGCTGTAATCTTTTCATATCTCCATAGCCGAGAGATATTTGTTTTTAAAATTTCAAAAAAGTGGTACGAAAGTGTTTACATCTTTTTAAAATTTTGTGAAAATATTTTTGTTTCAAAGGATTTTTTTTATTCATTCAATGTATACTTAAATTAGATGTCACATGCCAATCAACATGAATGGATATTCAAATGATTTTGCGATGCTTGAGTTAATGTTTGAATGTACACAAATACACTCGAAAATTTACCATCAGTTATATTTGAGTAGTCAAATCGTTTGGCATCCTCTAACTACTCTCACATCAAAACCAACCTGCCTACCACCTAATACTCGCATACCCTGTCAATTTCAATGTGTACACAGAGCGTTGAGCAAATCTGACATTGCCGCGTGACAGAAACTCCGGCTACTTCACAGTATGTTTCCTCAATAAAGCTCAAATGCGGGTACAAGTTGACATTATATATTTCCATCATAATTTGCGCAGTTAAATTGACGCAGACTCTCGTGATGTGGATCATAGAAGTAATTTCAAAATTTAAATTACGTTGAGATTAACTGATGATAGAGAAGGTAATGAAAAATTGCCCATTAAACCCTGATTAATTCTCGGAATTTCGACAATTCCATTAAATCAAAATTGATTGCCTTTCTTTGAGAATTCATCTACTTCATTATTGCTCATAGTTAATATTTTCGCATTATAACCATAGCAATCATTTCCTTTTGGGGAGAATTTCGTTTATTATTTCACTCACAAGACATCATCACGAGTCTCATTAATTCTAGCAGCTGCGAATATTGAGCAAACATTAATAAATAATGAGAGAGACAGATTAATGGAGAATTATTTGATGTGAGTAGAATATACTCTGGTTCAATTGACTGGTTTAAGGAGGTGTTCCTCGAGAAACGTAGAGCCTTTGATAATCATTAGGTATAGCTCAGTTAATTAAAAGCTTTTCTTCAGAGTTAATGAATCCATCTTGTGGCTTTTAAAACTCTTTATCTCTTATCTCATCGAGAAGTTTTTTTCTTCTATTATCTTTATTGAATGGAGCCTGAATAAAATTGATAAAAGTACAATTTACTAATGAACAAATGAATGATTTAGGGACTTATTGATTGACTTTCTGCAACAAAAAAACTACTTTCCAGATATGCTCTGATAATTCAATTTCGGTATTTGTAATATTCTGAACATTTACTCATTATCCTTTCCATTGCACTTAAGTTCGGCATTTTCGCTTTTCTTATGTTGGTTTTGGAATGGAAGGCTTCTTGAAAACCATTTTTTAATTTTTTTTTGCCCTGAGGTTCTTAATCTGAGACGTATGGCTCGACTTTCAGATAGATAATAAAGGAGGTGCAGGTTTTTTTTTATTTACATATTTACAAGAGAGGATTATCTAATTTTATCTTCATTATGGTCATTTTTTCTATTATTCACATTATCATCTCATCGAGAATTAAATTTATTATCTGAACATGTTTTTTTTCGTCCTAAAAAAAACATGTTTTCGCGTCTCCGTAAGAATCTCTCTCCGTAACTTTTCATTATTAATTCCCGTTCATTCGCATTTTTCTCTCATTCATGAAATGTTTTTACTCCTAAAGGTTTTCCTTCATCATTTCCGTGCATCCTTTTGGCCTTTCTCTCAGCGACGTATCTCAGTCTTGAAATATATCTCAGATAGTGAAGAAACATCTTTTCCATATTGTTGCACTACATTTACTACGCTTCTTTTTTCTTTTACTTGTTGCGTCTAGCTCCCATTCACCCCTGAGCATGATGGTGACGCGACAGATTTATGTTCTACAAGTTTTATATCTTTCTTTTATATTCACACGTGCGCTCTCTCTTTCTTTATGAGCCTAGACGTTCTCCTCGTCCTTCCACTCGTCGTTTATGATCAATGAACATGGCCTTTTGTTTTCTTAGGAGGAAAGGTCATGCTTCATTTTTACGAATAAACACGAGTTCTCGAGATTCTGCATGTTGAGGTAAGGAAAAGTGATCATGACATATCGGGGAAAATTTTAGGTCGTCAGTTGATGAAAGTGGATTCAATAGAATATATTTTGGATTGATGATTTTCTTGAATTCGGAAAATTTTGCGAATTTTTTCGATCTCTGATGGAATTTCTAAAATTCAAAAATGTTCTCGCATCTTTATTAATTCAATGGAGACTCCAATGACTTCCAAACTCCATTTTTTAGGGAAATCGGAACAATTATCTATCATGAAACTTTAAGATTTCATTTCAATTCACTTGGATTTCATGATAAAGTCGTCGGCTATCAACTTCGTTTCAATAAAAAAATTCAGTGGCAAAGAAAAAAAAAAGAACAAGTCGATTCTTCTTCATTCATTTGTTAAGAGCATATTTGGATATTTAAGCGAGATGAAACGATTTCGCTCTGATCATTTTTCTATAGAACAACAATTTTTAATTAGGGTAAATTCGCTTCATCTCCGTTATTTTCTAAGTATCCTCAAAAAAAGATAAACAGGAAAACATGACATATCCTGTTCCATCTCTTCGCTACTGAATTTCATTCCAATTGAAGCAATCATTGGCAATTGATCATTTTTTAAAGCAGAGATTCCTTGATAATCTCGTTTTGATTGAAAGTGACTTACAACTATTGCATTTATCCTTCAAAGATTTCGCAGTTAATTCGACTCGGATAGCATCGTAAACAATTGAATCTTATCTCTAAAACCGATTGGAGCTCAATGGAAATTCAATACGAATAAGCTAGTATTTCATTGAAATCAAATTGACCAACAGAAGAGGGTAACTCTATCACTTTAAATCCAGTCAACTAAATGCAACTATTCTGCAACATCTATTGCTAGTTTCTATCAGCCACGGCTCAGGCGTGCAAACCTAAACCACTTAAACGATGACAACACTGTTGATCTTGTTTGTTACCTTATCCATCCCTCTGTTGTTTTTGTTTGTCATTGTTGATGGACGAACTATAATACGAGCAGTCTCTTGAAAAACAGTTTATTCAATCTAATGTATTTGTTGTTGGTAACAACCAAGGCCCATCATCAATCACTTGACTTGAATGGAAACAGGGTGCAGAAGAAGCGTTTTTGTCCTTTGCATCAACGGACGAATGGAAAAAAATTCTATCCCTCTCGCTCATTCAAACTAGCCATGACAAATTGATTCTGCGGGGCTTAGAGGAAAGATATAATGTGAAATTTTTCAACATTCATGACAATTAGTCAAATTCATCATGCAAAACCATTCAATTCGTTTACAACTCATAACTTTGGATGTTCTTCTCAAGAATTTCCCAGTACAATTATTCATTATCGGAGGGTGAATATAGATATATGTTATTCTGGTTATTGATAGGGAGCTAATGGAGTGTTTGTTCGATTTGGATTCCATTTGTTGAATATTTTTGAAACTGGTGGGTTTAGTAGAAATGGTTGGGAGACCTTTTTTTGTAGAGAATCGAATTTCATGAATCCTGAACCTGATTGTTCTCAAAGTAGCATCAATATAATCTACATGCAGTTTTTGGAGAAAAAATTATGATTAAGAGAAGGGATGATAATGGGAATTTTTAAAGAACTCATTGAACTAATCGTGGAATTATTCTTTCTCAATAACTTGACTGAAACTTCATTTCTATCTTGGATTAATTACGCATCACATCATTGTGAAAATAATAAAGCTCGCCCCAATATTTTAAAACTGTATTTGTGCATCTTTTTTGAGTTAATTGCTTCAATACAGTGAGATATATCATAAGATAGGAGGGAAAGCTGACATTTCTGACACTAAACAACTTGAATTACTCTCTTTCCCTATACTGTGTCATTAACCCTAAATCATGGCTAAGTTTCTCCCCACCATCCAGTGGGCGGTGCGTGCGGGCCCTTGGCACGCTGGTGGGAGCGACTGCCGTTGAGTGGGACAGGGCCGTAGTCACATCGCGTGATAATCGGTCAAAGGAAGATAAAGGATGACTGCTGCTTTCATTTTTTTTTCTATTCGGTACCTCCTTTTTCTCCTCACTTATTATTCTATTAATTGATAGAAATTTTTAGATTCTATTGAAAATATTTACTTTAAAATACCTCAAGTTAACCTTACTCTGAAGAAATTAATAAGGAAAGAAATTAGGTTCCAACGACTGAGGTTGCCCCAAGGAATAATGAATAATTATTATTTCTATGAAATTAAATTGATTTACGCGGAAAAACTTGAAGAAAAATTCACGAAAGAATCAAGAGGCCCCGAATCATCCCAAAATTGTTTGTCGCGACGGCCCTGCTGCCTCATGACGTAGTAGAAGCCGAGGAGTGGGGACTTTCTCAACGCATGATTGGGTCTCCCTACTCCAGCGCAAAAAGACGACTAAAGACGATAATCATGTTAGAGGGTTAATTACTCTGCTCCCGTTTTCTCTTCTACTCACATTCCCAATCATGATAAACGGTCACGCGTTCATCGAACTCCATGTAAAGACTCTCCCCATAAACATGTCCGGCTAATCTCTTAGAGGCAAACTCATTCATGAGTACTCGATCCCGCAAAAAAACTGTAAGTCTCCGTCGCTGAATAAGTGGTGAATTGAAATATATGGAGAGCTTTTTCAATAAGCAACGGAATTTTCTAATTTTGAACAAGCAGGGTCTAAAAAATATTTCTGAATATTTTGAAAAAGGAATTTCGTTATTTAAAAATCCAATAAAAATGTATTATAAGTTGTTGAAATATTATATTGCTCCAATTTTTCTCGTAGATTATGATCATACGACATAAATAAAAAATCATTTTAATCAGAAATGGAGAAAAATACTTAGAATCTGCCGTGTAGCAAATTCTGTCCAGTAGGGATACACTCCCCGTACGGCAAACCCTACGCACCGATAAAGACATTATAGGGCCGACCTGGTGGGGCAAGTATCAGGACGAGTCAGAAACACATCATCGGAACATTTTAACCATGGCCTGTGGCTATGTGATCGGGTGTGAGGAAGGATCGAGTGGGGCAGTCCAGCTCAAAATTAATGCTAGAAATTTTACAACGACAATGATTTATCATGCATTTTGTAGGATATCTCTCGATATCCCGAGATGGAAAATTAGAGTTTTCTAGATGCAGAAGAGACTCGTCTCCGTATTAGAGATGCGTCTCATTAGTGCAATTAATATATTGTTTGCAGTGGAAATTATGTCTATTACTTGTAATTTTTTACGTGAATTGCGTGGAAAGAAGAAAAAAAACAAATCGGCTATGCAGTTCCCGAGATATTAAGTTTTTTTCCGGGACCTGAACTTGAACTCGGATTCCTCAGATGATTCGCTTCCCTCAATGTCGATTTAGTCCAGACGACTATGAAATTTTCTACAAGAGAGAATCAGGGTGAACCCACCCCATTCCGCTAAATTTCAAAAATACATATGAGAACAGAATGACAAAAAAAAGTGGATTCATCCTAGTTTACTTCTTCTTTGGTATAGAATTAAATATTTTGAGTGAAATGAAATCCATAGAAGTAAAATGAAAAAATTATAATTAGTAACAAAACAATTGATTGGTGCAGTAGGAGCCAGTTACAGCAAAAAAAAATATAAGAGCGATGTGCAAAACTATCAGCCTTACGCATTTTTACTCTGCAACGAACTGATGCATAAGAAAATATTCTGAGTCCCTATCTCCGTAGGAGAGACGCAGAGTATCGCAAGTATCTCTATTATGCAAATTATGAGTGAGACACTCTCAAATACTCATGTCACCGGTCACGATGAACCAAAAACATACATTGAATCTTGCGAGAACGCATCGAGTCTTCACGAGACGCTAGAGTGTCTCCTGCAGAGGCAATCGTCTTTACGAGACTTTGAAATTTTATCTCGGGTCTGCAGGAATAAAATAATCAAAATCAGCCATGCGACACATTCTTCAGTATTATTCGGTGGCTCTTCCTCAGTCGTGACTAGTTTCCTATTTCTGGTAGGAATCAATAAGCGAAGAGAAGCTTGACAGCTTTGTTATTTTGTTTTTTGTTTGGAATTCGTGAAGGACATTTCACATTGATTTTCGTCAACTGCAATATCTCATTTGTAATCCATTTGTTTCGTTCAATGACTGAAGTTGAATTCCGGGGGTCAGGCGCTGTGGATATAGTCTATGATTCACACGTGGTAGACTAGGGATCTCGCTGGTGAGATCTAACGAGTACAAAAAGCTTAGATCAGTCACAAAAAGTGTCCAGCCAGGGTGTTAAAAACGTGAAATTAAAGAAGTAATAAAAAAAATACTAAAGTTTTTAGAATTCAATTGATTCACTCTTTCGCGTATTACAATTTTCTCATTTAATTATTTTTCACACCTTGGGCAGAAAGAACTAACTTTCTGCCCTCGCTTCGCTCGGTCAGAAACGTAGTTCTTTGCTGCCTCGGTCCCAAAAATAGTATACACACCTCGGATGGCAACAAGTCAACCTCGACAATCATTTGGCACCCTCGCTTCACTCGGGAGGCAAATAATTGTCGAGGTTAACTTCTTCCCGCCCTAGGTGTGTAATATACTATCCTGATTGTGATTATTAAAGATCAGATTCAAACAGTTGATTCTCCCCTGAATGCACAAATTACTAAAACCCACCGACTCCCTAGATTTTAGTTCTATGAGCTTATAAACCATAAGTTCCAGCGGATAGAACTTATGGTTTCTAGGACAAATCCTGACTTAGGCAAGAGATCGCTACATTATGCCCTATAACCGTCAAGTGTAGAATTAAGTGTTCTATAAATGCTCGGTTTATCCTGAATGCTTTTTTGTGGTGAATTCATCTTGAGTACCCGATCGGGTATCCTGGGTAGAAATGGACGAAGGATTCTAGGCTGGTCCAGGCGGTGGAATACTCATGTTTGGAGAATCAGTCTTCTCCAAGTACGGAAAAGCACTTGAAGGAGCATTAATGATCGAGGTAGAATCCAATGATAATTCCATTTCGGAATTAAGATTGCTCGAATATGGATTTCTCAACCTTGATCTATGCAGGCTCTCCCAAGCTTGGAGAACTGCTTGAAGTAATATTGGTCTTCAGAATTGTATCCTGAATTTATATGACGAGGTAGTCTAGCTTGTTTCGAGCCTGGATGTCCAGCGTTGATATAGCAAACTAGAACCACGCTGGATTCCGTCATCAGCCTTGATCTTTTTACCTGGAACTCAAACGTAATGACCCTATAAGTACCTGATAATGAGTTTGTTGGGTCAAACCAGAATTGAATAAATCTCAATGAATCCTGATATTGGATGCATCGGGGAAAGCTCCTGACAAGGCATTACCTTATAATTTCCGATATACAGTCAGATCTGCCCTATGAATTTCAGACAATGGACCAGCCAGATCTCCCCCGTTTGGATGAGTCTTATTTTAACCTCACGATGACTTGATAGAGTGTAGGGATGATGCAATGGAGCTGTTCCCCGAGTACATCTGAATATTCAGAAAAAAAGTGCAGTCGACGCAATGCAATTACTTTTATTGTGTCATTTGAAATAATAGTAGTTTTGAAAAATCATAAATTATCGTTATTTTGTAATAAACGTGGAATTTAATTGACGAGGAGATGAAACAGGATAATTCGATTTTTTTCTATGGAGCTTCTCTTCAATATTTCGGAAACTAAGTTCATTTTGTCCCAATTATTAAAAAAAAATCGGCAATAAAATCGACTTATCCTGTTTCCTCTCTTTACTGCTGAATGATTCCCTTCGCCTGTAACAAAATGTTTACAAACCATTAAAACCATTAATTCACTAAAATTAGGAAACTGATGGCATTAATCTTCATCCGTTAGAAGAAATGAAGGAGATAAATGTGTAGAAATAGAAAAAAAAAAGTGTAGACATCCAATGATTTTCAAGAATGATTCCTACGTAAATCATTGGGTAATGCAATGTACGTGTTCAATTTCACGTGAAGTAGAATCTTGTGAACTCCATATAGAAACGGAATGCAGAGGTTAGATAAGTTGGGTAAAATTTTGGGGGCGTGGGATTTTCACGTCATGACCAGTGTAGAAATAGAGTACCTCTAGGGAGACAAACTCAGGGACAGGAAACTGAGTTTCTCCGCTAGGATTTTACCGTACCTCATCCCTCCTTTTCAACGTATTTTGTTTTTTTCCTTTATTTCGTTGTTGTTTTATTCTTAATAATTCTGTTTTCTTTCTTTTTTATCTGTCTCTCCAGCTCGTAGCCTGCATTCCCTCGAGGATTTATGGTAGAATATCCAATCCCATGGACGAAACATCTTTTACTCTCTTACCCTCTCTTCCAGTTTCTTTTTACTTATTTTAACCAGAAGATTCTTTCTAATACGTTGGCTTCGATAAAGTTTTACAAATTCCACCATCTGAGTTGAATTACAGCGGGGGGATATCGAGCACGTCGTTTGCCCACTAGATGGGAAGATCTCTTGGTCTGTTCGAAATTGAGTTTATCATCCTAGTGAGGCGAGTCTGCAAGAAAAATTCGTATCGGCTTGTAAGAACATCATTTATTTTTCTACCCCTCATGCCCATTCCACTTCCTCTCCTGTACCTTATTTTTTTTACCTTTTTCTCCACTGCTGCATTCACCAGTTGGCTCTGCGTTTATGGACGAGGAAGAAGAAACAGAAGGAGATGGATGAAAAAATATGGAGAGGAAATGGGATGAGAAAATACGAGTTATGGAGTTGCGCAAATGCGACGACCTTTTGGACTGAAACGATGTGTATAGTAGATTCGGAGGGGGTCCAAAATAACGGCGTTCCATTGGATGCCAGTGGAGTTTTGCCAGAATCCTTTTTTTTTATCATTCCTCTTTTCTCCTATTTATTTCATTCTATTTTTCTCGACAACGGGAATGTCTATGTAGTAGGCGTACCACGTGGGATTATATAGTAGTGGGTGAAAATATAGGGTATTGCACTCACTGGGCCGTACAGGCGTGACTGCGAATCCTCTACTTCTATTCTGCTTCCTCCTCAACCTCCTTTTTCTTCTTGGCGTTGCAATTTCTTTATTATTACCAGAGCGTGCTCGGTGCTCGAAGCTGGTCAAACTTTCTTATACACATACACATAAACATGTACATGCCACACACGTGTGAAACTTAAGGAGAGCTCTACTCTCCAGAGTCCTCAAAACCGCAGGTCACTCTACGGTCACAAGTTCACGTTAAGTTTAATACTGAAAGTTAATTCTATTTACTCTTAGTTGAAATTATATTATAATAATCCAACGGCCAAAATTGCCTCTTAAATATCCGTCTGGAAAATTTTTGGTTACAATAAACTTCTCATGTTACCATCCTCTTTCCCATTCCTATGCTACCCCATTCTATGGTGATAATGAAACGCACCCACAGACTAAACAAGAGATAGTCTAAAGTACCGTCTGGGGTCTAAGTTGAGAATGAAGTAGCAGAGGGTGGGAGAAGGGAGGGGGCTCAGATAGAGGCTTGTAAACCCTTAGGATCCGGGTGGAATTAATGTTCGTCCAAAAGCCGCGGGTGGAAACTCGATTCTACAAATTTACGGAGATCTTGTCGCACTGGTAGAGAGGAAGAACGAGGGGGAGAGGTAGGAAAATGAGGCAAGAAGATACACGTTGGAAGGAATGTAGCCACGAAACTTTTGGTTTTGTACCAAGAAGAACGGAAGGAAATCTAAATTCGTACAGTACATCCACTCACTTCTTGCCTGCATATCATCCACTTGGTACTGTGTTTCTAGTATAACCGGTTTTATCCAGTTAAGTTGTGCACATATATATATATATCGTTTTGGTATTACTATCTAACAAGATGCTGTGGTTTTAGGAAGGAGGAAGAGGATGAGGACGAAGCGTTTTAGGGGGGATATGGTTATTATATGGCGATGAAATCCTGTATTTGCCGGATAAGCCAATATCGACTGTGGTACTTGATAGCACAAGGTAGCTACAGGACGAGAATAAGGGAGGGGTGGAAGTAGATCTGAGGGAGAAGCAAGTGTAATAGCTGAGAGAAATAGTGGGTGCGTTAATGCACAATAAAATGGTTTTACAGTGGTAGAGAGAGAGAGAAATTGGGGAGAAGGAAAATAGCAATTTTGTATGAACTGTGAAAACTGTTTTGGTTTGGTACATACTCTTTGGATATGGATTTTCTCTACGCTCTATGCTTGTGTATGTTTGGAGCAATGTAACCAATGTCCATTGGTGGTTGGGTTACGCCAAACAGTCGAAATAACATTCCCCGTGGGAACGATTGAAATCTCAGTTGGGTCGCATGGGGGAGACTAACTCTATTACCCTTTTCCAAAAAAGAAGAAAACCGGAAAGTTCAAACCTTTTTGTTCCACTTTTCTTCCCCGACATCGGGCGGATTTCGGAAACATGCCATTACATTATTCACGATGTGTGATCTATTGTTTTCCGTGGATCTGACAGCGTGTACGGAATATATGTATTTTGGATTTGTTATATATTTTTTCCTTTTTTTCAAGGGTACAGCGTGCGATTTATTGAACAGAATTTCTTGCACGTTCGTAGCTTGAAGATTTAAAATTTCCCTCGATCTTCTTGTGACTCTTTTTTCATTTTTAGGGGATTTTATTTAGCTTCATCGTTCTTTTTGCCCCTGTTTTTTTCGGTATTGGAAAACGATCAATTTCTGATGCTACACTGATACATGAAAGCATTTTTATTCTGTTTGATGGGGTGATGGGAAAATTGCAGAGTGCGAGATAAAGCGTGTGTGTATATGTGTAGATTTTCGAGTGTGTCAACGTGGATGTTGTTGGCAGTACATGGAAATTCAATGTTATGTTAACTGAAAATTGATGTTAGCATTAAATGTGTTAAAATTTTGTTACAGGACTCGAGATGATGATACGCATCTACCTCATCCTCTTGTGCTCGTGTTTGGCTAGAGGGAAAATTGGTGAGTGCGAAATTTTTTTTAAACGTTTTTATTGATAGTTATTGGAAAAGTATTGTATTATTGACTTTTTTTTAAATTATTGATAAGCGATATTACATTTGTTGTAAAGACGTGGAATTGACGGTAACAGGAAGACATTTATCAACACTGGATGAAAACTCTACTAATTTAAGTTGAAAAACTGATCTGTATGAAAGTCGAAGATTCATATATACGACAATAAGAAATGAAGGAAAAAATGTTGAAAAAAGAGAAAAAAGAGTAGACAAAGTTTCGTGAACTTGGAAGAGCGTGAGAGTAACGACCATCGCGATATTATGTGTACGCGACACACAGCACGCCATATAACCTGGAATTGATAGTTGTGAAAGCCATAAATAACCCCATTGCTGTTACTTTAGCGGGATTTTTTTCTCCTTCTTTTACTATTATCTTTAGCTCACAATCAAACTGAACTCTAACGTTGCACGAAATGGTTATACGTTATGGAACAGATTGAAGGTCGTTTGAACTTTTCTTTCGTTGAGGTCAATCCTGAAATTTTTAGGATTTCTTTTATGATTTATTTGAAGAATTAAGGAACATAGGAATAATTGCAGGAGAGAATAATAAGGGCACTCGTAAACTCGGTATATTCTCCTCTTTTATTCCTTCTTCCGTTTGCCTTGAGAAAAATGTGAAGAATTTCAAACTCAGAGTTGGTCAAGAACCGAAAACCTCTACGAAAAAAAATTAAAAAAAAAGAGAAAATGCTCTAGCATGTTCCCATTATATAGTATTTCTTTTTTTCCTTAAAGGCCTTCACTCCAGAAATGAATATTTTTCATAAAAATAGGAAAGTGTTGCGTGATCGGGGTGTTCTCACTCGAAAGAGTGAGAAAACATAGTTTTCCGAAGGAATTGAAAGAATCTATTTTGCATAATACTGTTTGAAATGAAAAAAGATGATTATTCTCCATCATTGGATTATTTTTCTTCTTTCCCATTTAAAATAGTATGATCGTCCTTAGTCGAAGATAGAAAACCACCGTGAGCCAATCTCAATCAGCAAGCTTTATCGAAGCTAAATATCAAACGTAGAATGAGCTAAGTCACTAGGCTTATATCAAGCCTAAGACGGTGTTTCATTCCAACGTTGTACCAGACCTGAATACCAAGACTGAGCCAGACTGGTATTCCCACCTGAGTATAGAAAGGGGGAAAAGACAGAAACTGAAGTTTCGGTTTAAAAAATGTGGCTGAGTACATGTTCGTGGAAATCCTTTTCTTTGAAAATAAAATGAGATAATTCGGAGGAGCCAAGAATTTGAACTATTCCGCTACGGTTGATGAGAAGGAAAAGGAACAAATACGATCAGATGGAAGATTATTTGTTAGGACCAATCAGAAACTTGGTCTTTTCACATCCGAAATCATTGATGAAAATCGAAAAGGTCACGTTTTTGATTTCTCCTACCAAATAATCTTCTATCTAATCATATTTGTTCCTTCTCCTTCTCATCAACCGTTGCGGAATAGTTCAAATTCTTGGCTCCTCCGAATTATCTCATTTCTTTTTTGAAAGAAAAGGATTTCCACGAACATGTACTCGGCCACGTTTTTTTAACAGAAACTTCTGTTCCTGTTTTGTTCCCCCAGATTTCATAGTTTCTTTTTTGAGTTTTCGGAATCTTTCTCGATAAATCCCTAAAAGTCAATAATTACATACCAACGAATGGTAATTTTCTTTATCGACTTCCAGATCTTATTCCGGTTTTATCGATATACTGGCTGTCACCGTGAAAGACAGTAGTGTCAACCTTCTAAGAGAAATGTAGCAGTGAGATAATGTAATTGGCGGAAAATTTCCCACGGCCGTAGCCCAGGTAGAAATGTATCTTGCATCTGCGAGACTCAACATTGGCGCAAGGTGGATAACGCAATGTTGTGAAATGCAAGCTTGGCACAACCATGGTTCCTCCATGCGCAGTCAGATTAGCTACGAACATGTTTGGGTAACCTTGCTACAGGGTTGCCTTAGAGCAGCGCACCCGAGGCTTACTTTTGAATGGCAATTCTAGCTTGGGCCGAGCTAACTCGGGTCAGAAATAATAGTCCAATAAAGAGGAGTTCTACTTTTTCACTCCTATACCAGCTCGAATTTTTTTAAAATAAATTCATTTTGATCCATATTTCAACTATCTCTGATTAAGAAATGATATACGCTCTGCTTTCAGGCGTCGAACATATACTTGGCCCGATCCACTATCGCGTATCTAGATGCTGGAGCATCCTCTCAAGTTTTTTCAGATATTTTGTTAATGTCTTCACTCCCAAAAAAAACAATTCAATTGATTTTACCACGTAGATATGCTTTGCATCGGCCTCTCCTAATTTGCAAAAAAAAATTAAAAAATTTCAAGTAGAGACATTCCAAAAATAAAAAGGTGTAAGTGCCAAATCGGAGCCTTTTTATACAATGAACCTTGAGAGGACAAATAGACATGAGTTCAAATGTTTCTCTCTCCTCAGTCGAAAATCCGGGAGGAGAGAGAGACGTGAGTGCAGAGATACACCCTTTTCATCTTGATGATGGTAATTACACCCTTCCGTTACCTCAATTCTCGATAAAATAAATAATGTGAGCATAACAAAAATGATTTCAAAGTATTTCAGGCAGACCTGTCTCTCTCATTCTAGAATGTAGTATTTTTAGAACTTACGCCACTCTGCTTCCAAGATGTCGATATTTTTCTTCATCACTCTCCAAAAAATTGGGGCACAAACATCGGACAGAATGAATTTCTGTTCGATAATTTTTTCTCCTTATTTTTAAATCAAATTATTGAATCTGTAATTCAATCCATGTAATTATTCAATGATGAAGGCAACAAAGTTAGCGAAGTGTCCTGTACCTTTCAAATTAAATCCTCATTATTTCACGCTAATTTCCAACTTGTCTTTTCAGATATTCCACTCCTGTACTTGTGTTTTTTTAGTTAAGAATTCGTGATTTATTAATTTTTCATTTCGGAAATCAGATGACGATAATGAATCCAATCATTGATTCGGTCTCTCACCAGGAAAACTGATGGCAATATGAATTTCAATCTCGAATTAACCGATATATATTTCTATTGAAGTTTCTCATCCGGCCATTTTTATTAATACTTGAAGGTAAAAAATCGGTCATCATGGTCACTCTCAAAGAAAATTTTAAAAATTCAAAAATAATTTCAACAGCACCGACGTTTCGTCCACTCTGGGGCCATTCATTAATTACGTAAGGGTTCCAAGGGGGGGGAGGGGTTAGAAAAATCTCTACATGCCCTTATCTTGGGGGGAGGGGGGTAAAACCATTCTTACGTAATATTTTATAAGTCCAAATTCATCACTGCATCTGATGAGTTACCAATTGTTTCCGATTGGACAACATGGCTTGCTAACCAATTCAGTCCAGACGACAATTGATGATCTGAATTGATCTAGGTTTTACAGCGTAATTTATTTCCTTTAAGATTAATTCAAAACTAGTCGATCATTATTTTAAAAGTAGTATTCCTTTGTAGACTGTTCAACTGATTTATGTTTGCTCGCTTCAAGATTATTTTGAAACTTCCTTTTAATTATCATAATGATATTCCAAAGACTAGATAGTTGTCTAATTATATCATGATAATCCATACCTGATAGCAATAAAAGAGTGCAGCCTAAATTATCTGTTGAAAAGTCAACATCTTTGATTTACGTAAAACTGTGAGTTTAAGTGCAACTGATCCTGTTCTAACAACATTTTATTATTCCAAAACAAGCAGGCCTTGGCCCTTTGTGTGTCATTTGAATTCTCAGATTTACTATTCTATCAATGCCATTGGCAGTATGCTTCTGAATGGAATTCTTGAGCTCTAATTGGAGCATCGCGACATTTATTAATTTGATTCAAGTTCACTTATACTAATATGAACACATAAATTATTTTCTATTGTTCATTAATTGCATTTTCCCATACGATGGGGGTTCTAATCATCATATCAGGATGAAAATGATCTCATTTTAGGTAGAAAAGTACCTATTTTATTATCATGAAATAAAAACTATATGTGTTCTCAGCGAAAAATCAAGGAAAATTGAAATTCTGATTTTTTCTAAAGAGTTAATTTTTTTATAACAAAAAAAAATACTTGACCGATAAATTGGGAATCTACAGAGTTCATTCCCTTCATTATAATTATTTTTTTGAGTTCAAGTTGGTGTAAATCAGCCCAGTAGTTTTTGAGAAATTCGCCTTTTAAAAAAATTCATTTTTTGCAAATATCTCAGAAACCACTGGACGAATTTCGCCTAGATTCAATACCAAACTCTACCTTCATCAGATATACAAACTGACAAAATTTTAAGTCTCTAGCTTAAATACTTATCGAATTATCGTTCCGCTAAACTCTGAACTTAAAATCACTAAAATTGAAATAATCTCCAAAACGAAAAATCAGAGAAAAATTTACCCCGAGTAAAAAATGTGAGTTTTAATGAGATGAATATCATAGCCCAGACTGGGGGCTACGAATTGATTTTTCATCGAGAAAATTCGAAAAAACGCTTTTTTGAAAATTTTATTTTTCTCGGAAACTATTCAACCGATTCCGGTGAAATTTTGTTGAAAACATTTCGCACACAGAGGAAAGATACTGTCAAACTTTGAGAACGCTAAGTATAGCCGTTCCAGAGAAAATGACGATACATGTCAATACACTCAGACCCACACAACCACACACACACACGTACAGACCTGATTCAAAAATATGATTTTTCGACGTTTTGGATCATTTGGAGAGATATTCCGATGAAAACTCGAAATCGAAAAATCCGACGTTTACAATGCTTCAATTCGGAAGCAAAACAAAGTGAATATTACGTAAGAAGAGGGAGGGGGGGTTCTAGAAATCTTATGTACCCTTACATGGGGGTAGGGGGGGTCAAAAATGGCCAGAATCATCCTTACGTAATTAATGAATGGCCCCTCTGCGTGGACGTCATCAGGGTGCATGTATTTATTTGTTCTAAAAATTCATCAATATAATCATTAGGAATCAATATACATTCTTTATAGATCACAGAAAAAATAATAATCAAAGTACTCTCTTACAATTTATCATTGGTATTTTTAATGAAAACGTTTCCATTTCACTGAAGAAAACAACACTCCGTTCTTTGACATTATGTGTCATAAACTGACAACTGTAATTTGGCGGTAAATTTTTGTTTTTTATTGAGAACACGTGTTATCAAGATGTCATATTCGAATTCGTATAAAGAAATTCATCAAATATAGTCAATCAAATACTGTCAGAAATTATAATTCATATGTTTAAGAAAATTTCTCAACAGTATTAAAAAGTTTTTCAAAAATAAAATTGAAAATTGTATTAATAAAAACAATAAATGAATTATCTTTATCAGAAAATTAAAATTATAAATTCTGAAAATTTTAGATAAAATGATAACTTTGATTGAAATCTGTTGAAAATTCAAGATTCAAAAAATTAAAAAATTGATGAATATAGGAATCATTGGAAATTTTCTCACTATTATTTAAAATTTATCACAGTGTCATAATAATTGCTCAATTTCAAACTATCGATAATGTAATTTACTGTTTTTTCTTTAAATTTTTTTTAATGAAAAATATCTCTAAAATATCTCTATTATATTTGTTTTCTGAATGACTTAGTCTAGTTGATCTTTGGAAATCAAAATGATGTCCAACATCTCCAACATGATCAGCAAGAGCTAAATGATAGCTTCTTGGATTTTTTGTACTTCTTTCATGTTCCCTTTTCCTTTCTTCAAAGTACCGCTGTGTTTGGCCAATATGAAATTGATCACAGTCTTTACAAGGGATTTTGTAGATGATATTAGCTGAATTATCTTGTAACGTCCAAGTTTTGGGGGAATTACAATTGAATTAGAAATTTAATTGAATGATGATGATTGGCCCCGAACACTGAGGAGTACGTAGAGACGCGACTCAGCCCCCGTTTTTGCCCTAACCTTTCGATCAATAGACTGGATTGGGGAAGTATTGAAAAGGCTTTAGCTGAGGATAATTTAAATAAAAAGATATTTGAAGTTAATTCAAACTGGCCAGATTGGCCTAGAGGCCAATTCAATTTTGGGTTTTGAAATAGATTTCAAAACCCAAAATTGAATTCTACACAACAAATTAATGAAAGTTTGCCGACTTACGATAGTTGAGTTGTTTCAAGAGAAATGCGCCTTCACCCAAAATACCTGAATTATCAGCGAAATTGGTCCTCTCGACTCTTTTAGTCTCTGGTTCTGGCGTCTTCCCTCTTTGAAACTACTCTCTACTTGAAATATGATTCTCCAGTGAAAAAGAGAAGAATTTCGTAATACAACCGAGTTATATTAACGTGAATAATTATTTCAGATAATTATTCTAAATTTTCTATCAATACGGACTCTACTCTATTTTTCAGATTCAAATACAAAGTTCTATTTTCAAATCTTTAAAGTGCGGGTTTCTCGATTTGACTTTTCCAATTAGACGGTGAGTTCGCAACTGTCCTCCAATTATTTCTTTCCTCTAGAAGAAACCTCGGTTTTACACTCTTCTTCCCCTTTTCCTTCCTTTACGTATAGGACCTCATATTTTGGGACCACACATTCCCTCCACATAGGTTTTAGCCAAATTCGATAGGTGTGAGGCTAACTAGATTTCGTAACTAGCCAATCACGTTGTTTCGGGAATGCCCATCCTTCCCTCCACAATGATTTCAATTTTGAAGGTTCCAACTTAAAATTATTCTAACATAAATTTTTCGTGGTTGACATTTTTCATACATCCTGGAAGTTGCTGTCATCCATTACTTCTAGAAGTGGATAACGTATTCTATTACTTCGTTTTTATTGATATTTTATTGCCACTAATTAGACGAGAGACAACGCAAGGCAGGTGTCACTCTAGCACGTATTGTGTGTACTGTCTTTCCTAATTTTTGGAGAGTCTCTTTAAAATATGTGAATAGTAATGTGGTACTTTACGTTGCCCTTCACTCTATTTCCTGTTGAGATATCTAAGTATGAAACTCTCGTGTATTCTCATTTACTTGTTCAAATAAATTTGAGGAGGAAAAGAAAATAATTAAATTAACAGACGGACGTCACAATCTTGCGTAGAATTCACTGATATTAATGAAGAATATCTATTACTTCACTTGCGATTGACATGATTGAGTTAATACACGAGAGAAGTTTGTAATTCGATAGGAGAGTATTGTAATGTCATGATTTCTGAAGCTGCTTTTCCCGTAAATGCTATTCTCGTAATGTCAGATTCGAATCATTAATGAATTTCAGATAAGTTTAAAATTCCGTCGCAACAGATTTAGAGTACTTGGTAATCCTCTCACAGAGTGAATTTCCAAAAATTCATGAAACTTTCATGATTCAATTTACTTGTGTCTGTTAATACTTGTTTGATGAATAGTTGTAAATACAAGGGAATATGGGGACTTTATTAAAATGCCATATCAGATGAAAACTTTGTATCTCTAAAATAATATTGATGAGACTGGGACAAAATGGACCTGCGGGTTAAAATGGCTCGGGATCTATTTCGAAAGTGAACAACTATGAGAAAAATTGAAAAAATTCACCAAAATTGTCCACATGTTGGAGCATTTCCTGAATTTTTTCAGATTTTTTTATGAAGTCTTTCCCTCCGAAAGAAATTTGTGCATCATTGTTGCAACAGAGATCCAATCTACCTCACTCACGCTATCTTATATAGTTTCCAAGATATTGGCAAAAAAAATCAGACGAAAAATTGATTTATCTCGTTCTAACTCTTTGGGACTCAAATATTACTAAGCTGTCCCTTTACGAAAAATCTCTAAAAAAAAAAGAGAGTGCGTGGACCGCCTGTACGCGCGATAGAAGTTATACTCCTTTAGCGTGATCTGAAACTTATTTCAATCGGATTTCAAGTAACGCACTCGAGTGAAATTATGAAAGCAATGAAGGGAGATGCTAATTAGGATTGATCAATTTTTGAATCGAATTTCAAGAATAAATAATTTTTATTTTTTCTCTTTCTTACAGTCTAGAAGATATTCAAGTCTGATTTCCACGAGCTTTGTAGAAATCATTTTACAGTCGTGTTCAAACAATGGACCCCCAGGGCAAGATGGACCCCTCTTTTTTTTGCATAAATTTTTTCTTTTATTGAGTGAACATTGAGTCAGGTAGGATAAATTCACATTTTTGTATTCAGAGGAAAAGGGGCAAAACGGACATCGAAATGAAGCTTTCAATTTTTTTTACTATTTTTGATTAAGTTATGGGAATCTTTTTGTAAATCATTTTTGCCCTATAACTAAGGCCCAGATGAAGGCTCCTGATGGATATAGTACCTGACCAAGTCTTTTTTTTCCCTGAGAAAGGAGGAGCGTTTAATTTCCTCAGCTATTAATGGTAGAAAATGATAACATAAACCCTCTTGCGGAAGTTTGAAGCAATTGCTGTGTCACAGACATTTCATTTTGTTCAGTTCTGAACCCTGAAAGTATTAGAAATTCAACGATCTTTATTAATGGGTGTAACAGAATCGCAGATTAGTTCATGAAAATCATTAAATTCCGGATACTTCCAGGGTTTACAATTAAATGACAGAAAACGTTCCAAAGCAACAGAATATCATTTCATCATTGGCAACTATTAATAGTTAATTTAATCGAACTCTCTTCCTTTCTCAAGCACAAATATAGCGATTTGTTCAGGTACTATATCCATCAGGAAGCCCCACCTGTGCCTTAGTTATGGAGCAAAAAATGAGTCGAGTAACGAATGGTGAAAGATAGTAAAAAATTTGAACGCTTCATTTCGGTGTCCGTTTTGCCCCCTTTCTTCTGGATACAAAACTGTGAATATATTCTACCCGACCCAATATTCAGTCAATAAAAAAACGGAATTCAACACAGTCTGTAAAATCTAGAAGGTAAATATTCTCTAGATTGGTAAGGAAAAATAAATCTATTTATTCTTTGATTCAACTTAAATTCAATCAATTGTAGTTATTTTCCTTCACTCTCTTTCCAATTTTAGACACGTTCCTTAAATACACGATATAATGAATTCCTGCTCACGCCAGAGGAGTATAACTTCTTCCACGTATACAGAGTCCCACGCGCCCTCTTTTTTAATATTTTCAATTATTATTCAATACAAACACTCATTAATAAAACTCGTTAATTCTGAATGGAGACAAGCACACGTGAAAATGCTATACGCTGCTTCGGTCTCTATCCCCACTACTACGCTGGTAGTTTGGGCCCCTTAGGAGAGAAGTAAGCCAATGTACAGTATAGTCGTTTCACGCGCGTTCGCAGCTACATTCATCCTGTGAAATTTCTGACTCGGTGTGCGCGCGCACTTCGTTTCACTCGGAAATTTCACTCTCATCGGATTTGCGTAACGCGCCTAAAGATGTATAACTTCAAAAATGTCATGATCTGTCTACATCGTTGACTATTTTTATCATTGAAGCTATCACTCTGACAAAAATCATAGCTCATTTCGCCAGTGAATCAATGACAATGTGATTCTTTGTCTATAACTTTAGCCTCCAAAATTATGCGGTCCATGTGAATTCCTCAGGAGATCTTTCGTACCCAATAAAGTTTTCTACAAAAAAGATCTCTTAATACTCCAACACAAATTTGCAAGATATTCGTAATATCATCCGCATGGATCATCTCGAATTATTCCTTTCCCTAATTTCACCTCTTCCTTGCGGCTGTAGAGCGTAAAAAATTCCGAGTTCTCCAGCGGTAATTAATATTTTGAGAGGAGAAAATTTAATAATGTTTTTATATTCAATAAAAAAAACTTTTACGAAAATATTACTAAACTAATGAATAATATTTTTATGTTACAGGTTACTTCTGGCACATTACGGATATTCATTACGATCCAAAATATTTATCCCAGGGTAACACAGACAGCAGTAAGTTTTCCCTTAATCTGCCACATATAAAACAATCTACCTTGCTCATTCCCTTCTCATCTTCCATTTACCCTCAGTTTCTTCTTCACTTTCCTCCATTAATACCACTACACTCTAAAAACGAAAGCGAAAAAAAAAAAAAACGAGAGAACCCCTCACTGTGTACTGCCAACTGCTTACTTATCCAAACTTCCACGGGACTACAGCCGTGTTTACTCGTTGAGTAAGTGATATGCCCTTCACTTATTTTTTATCTTTATTTTTTTTCCTGCTCTTCCCCTCATTTTTTTTACTCCACCACTCACTTTTCTTTTCTCGTAAGTACGGCCAGACTTTAACACGACGAACGAACCACTCGATCTCTTTCTGTACATGTTTTTCCTCTTAATTCTTCCTTTACTTCTTCTTTTTTTTTTGTTTGATTAAGTGGGTAACTCTCTAGAGTCATTTCAACGAGGGTGGAGAAAAAGAAAATTGAAGCAATGAAAAATATATATATATATATATATATATATATATATATATCATATAGACAGACACAAATGTACAGACCTCGAATCAGGGCAAGAGTAACCAAAGTCTTGTGACCCACTTGTATAATACCAGAGAGCCAAGACTACAACTTCCCACTTCAACTTTATAAACTTAATTTTAGTTTCATTTCTACCGGTGTATGCTTTTAATTTCTTTTTTCTTTACGTTATTTTTCTATCCTCTCACTTCTCCTTTTTTTGTTTATTTTTCCAAGTCATTGTTAAATTGTTCATCCAATAGAACAATTACAAACATGAGATAAATAAAAAGGAAAAGGGAGAAAACATCAATAATTGATTTGATTCGTAATTGAATCCCTTCATCAATGTATCCTGATTTCAATCGCTGAAAGCGCAAATTAAATCGAATTACCGTTCATTATGTCATTTGTGTTTGTCCATAGTACGACAGCTGTGACAGTGAAAGAACGAAAACAAGTAACACAAATGAATTGCTATTTTCTTTTTGTTTTTTGTAATTATTTCAGTGTGCTGGAATACAAGAACGAGCGTTGACAGTAGCGGACGAATAAGACAGGATAGACGAGTAACTGGTGTTTTTGGTAACTACAGCTGTGACTCACCATGGGCACTGATAGAATCAGCAGTACACGCTATGAAATCGAAACAGGGCGAGGGAATAGAATTTGTTCTCTGGACTGGGTATGTTATCATTTTTTTCCCCTATTATCTCTCATTTGAGGAAAATAATAAAGATTTTGATGGGAAAATTTCGAGTGATATTTCCAGAGTTTATTCATTGGAGTTTCGTGATGAAAAAAGTCAGGAACAAAGTTAGACGTCAGATACGTGAGATATTGGGGCACAGAGGTGGCGTTGTACTTGGAATTGAACATCGTTCGCTTTTGTTGAGTTGGAAAAAACCGACTCGAACGATTCGGTTCACAAAAAAATTCTGGGATTTCTGTAACTGAGAGAATTGGAGGATGATGTGTGGATGATTGAAAGTGGTGGATGCCAAGAATGGTTATATTTAGTTTTTTAGTAAATTTCTTTTGAGGTGAATGTACACGAAATTAGGATTACTAGGGCCATGCTACAGAATGTTGGTAATGGAATTATCGTTCAGAATTCACTGCAGTTTGGCACATTCGTATCCCGAGTAGAAATTCTGTCAGGCCTGTCCCTCCACTCTATCAGGTCATCATTGGGATGACGTGAGGCGTACCCGACCGGGATAGACCTAGTGGGTTCATCGTTGGGAACTCATAGGGTAGACCCAACTGTGTATCGGGACTTCACGAGGTAGCGCCTAGTCGAGAGTTCCCCGAAGCATCCACTATCGGGACTTACTGAGGTTTACCTGATTGTGGTTTCACCCAACAAACTCATCATGAGGAACTCATAGGGTAATCCTCTTCGTATTTCCGATCGGGTACTCCAGATGAGATCCTCACTGGGAAACAATTAGGATAATCCGAGCATCAACAGAATACTTAGTTCTACAACTCGTCGCTATGTGGTGTTGGTAGCAATTTTGTTCCAAAGTGAAGTTTCGTCCTAAAGACCATAAGTTCCAGCGAGGTGACGGGCTCCAGTACTCCGCACATTCCAAGGAGAATCAACTATTTCAATTTGATTTTCGGATATTACAATACGAAAATAATTAAATGAGAAATTTTAAAACATAAAGAAGTAAATTAATTAATTAGCTTTTCCGTGTATTGAAATTTTTTAAACTGATTTTTCGGAAATTTATTAATTGAATGCAATAAATGCAGTAGAATTGGAATATTACAGCTGAATGGAAATTGATGGAAAAGACTCATTACAAATTGCAAAAAAATAAGGATAACAATACTAGTCAAATTCCTCCCCTGATATTCAAACGAAGGTTGAACGAAGCCATCGAGAACTGAACAACAGCGGTGAAATATTCGATGAAGAGCCATTAATTCATACGCAACGTTGAGTGATGTTTATTAAAATAAATAATGAATGATTATCGTTATAAATTCACGTGAATTAATTTTCAGAGATAGTTATAAGGCGTAGTTGTTATGTCCCGATAAGGTACCCCTGTCGGGTTCATCATGGGGTGGCTGCATGACGATCCTGATGATGTCCACACGACGTATACCCTATGATGTTCCTATAGGTACGTGAGACACACCTCATTATGAACCTATCATGTCCTCACGTAAATTTACTACTCGGGAAATTACGTTACCCCCATCGAAAAATACATATCACAAAATAGATGCACAGATATATGTGAAATATAATTTGGAGATATTTTATTGTATATAAAACATATATTTGCTCACTTAGTATATCCTTGATATAATACTTATATCGGGATATATATACTTTATCTATAATTCATATATCAAATATATATCTCATCATACATGTATAATAGAGGATAATATATTTTCATATGATCACCTGCATTCATACAAAATCATGTATATTTTTCGATAGGGGCATCCTTTTTATATAATATTCATATACTCAACAATATATGTAGCGTGGTGGGAATATACATTCACATATATAGAACTAATCCATCCCATGCTCTTTTCAAATATATCTAATATTCATATCATCATAGATTCAAATATATATACAAGAATGCATGGTAATCCCATGAATATATGATGTCGAATAGATGATAGTCATACAAGAAAATGACATATAGCTTTTATATTACGTTTATATTGTTACAAATGAACAATATATTCGAATTTATAAAGTTCGATCATATATCTTATATTACTGTTATATGAGTTTTATAACTTTTATGTATAGTGTTCCATGAAATTTGTGAATATAACAGCTATAGATAACATTCTTATATAGTTGTTATACTCTCAATATAAAAAATATATCTTGTGTCCTGCCATATTTAATCACCTACATAAAATTATATATATTTTTCGATGGGGGTACGTCCGCGTACGTTGTGTTTTCTCCCCCACACAATAGACACAACTGCTCAACGTAACGTATTGTCTTCCTCAAAAAAACCGCAGAATGTTGGAATTATGAAGTTTTGAAGAATTTATGAAAAGACCCTCTTTGTGGAACAGAAAATTCTCGTCAAAGGAAGTTCTCTGAGATTTTTCTCTAAACTTCATCATTCTGGAGATATTTGAAAAAGAATGAAGGATAAATCCTCCGAGATATCTTCTCCTGGTATCAGTGCATTATTTCGCAAATATTTTAGAAAAAATTGAAGATATTCTGGGATTTGTGAAGAGACTATTCCTGTAGGTTATACAGTTCTCTACAAAACATGTCTTGAAACATTTTTCTTTCGCCCTTTTGATTTCGAAGATATTCATTAAATCATGTACTATATAATTTCACAAAGGGACTCCATCGTTGTCACTCTACGTCGGCTGTTTCCTTAATTCTTCATTCGCTGTCAGTAAAATTTCTGAGGAACCACAGTGTTTGTAGTTGAAAGACGAGGAATGGAGCGCAGTGTTGAGGAACAAACTTGTCCTGCTAAGAACAGAATTAGGGATTATTAAGTGCAACTTACGAAAGTCTACTGCATGGACAGTACTCAGATAGCTTTGAGTAGGTTCAATCTGATAAAAGCTCCTCCTGAGGCCCAATATACTGAAGAAAAATGTTGTTAATAAATAACAAATATTTGTTCCAATAGTCCTTGACAAATATTTTATCAAAATAATTCAAAAAGCTGTTCAATTTACTGAATTTTGTTCATTCAAACAGTTGATCTGTTTAAATGACCAGAATTGAGTGAAATTGAACAGCTTATGGAATTATTAGAAAAAAATATTCGCTAAGGATTATTGGACTAATATTTGTTATTTTCTATGTACATTTTTTCCTCAATGTAGAATAAAAATCGGTGAATATGCATGATAGAGTTCAAAAAATGGAATTAATTTAAATTCGCCTCAGGAAGGGAGTGGAAAAGATGAGGTAAGATACTGGAATGAAAAATTCGAAGGTAAATAGTGGAACTCGCAGCAACTCAATTGGTAGAGCATCAGACCGGTAATTTGAAGGATGTGAGTGTAAACCTCGCTTGCGCATTCCCTGTTTTTTCCAAAATTTGATTCTGAGATTATCGATTTTGATAAAATGAGCGCTGTTCTGCATATTTACCTAAAAATTTATCGTATCGAAACTCCGAAAAGAGCATTTCCTTTGCACGTAATTTTTTTTTGATTGGCTTCTGTACTTGAGTATTCGCAGAAATTCGAAAAAATTACCCAATAATGGAGACATTGTGGAGCACCTTTCCTAATTTTCTCAGATTTGTCCATAGTGCCTCTCACTCCGAAAGAAATTCTAGAATTAAAGATATTATAAATAAAAAAAATAGAATCGAATCCTCTCTCATATGAATCTTCAACATCCCAATAAGCATAACACATACTCCATTGGTTAATGTGATTATACCACTAGATTTGAAATCTCTCTGCAGAACAATTTCCACTCTCTCACTCTTCCCTCCTCCGAAAATAAATTGGAAGAATAATAAATTTGACAGAGTGCTTCAATTAAACACGTCATCCAGCACAGAGATACATAGAAAATAGTATACATAGATTATCTACAGTCGAATAGATAGTAGAAGGGGTATATGCGCGTCGGCTTCACTTTGGCCCACAATTCGTTCACAGTTTAATTGAGTTTACATGAAAATTTTCATTTGGATGTTGGCCCAGTTCTCTGTATACCTAGTTATTTCCCCATTTCCTTTTTTTCTGGCAGAGAAGAGCCCTCTGCATTGAGGACAACGATGAGAGGATAGTGGGTGCTCAAAGGGTCCAATTTAAGTGGAATACACAAGGGTCAAAAACTAGAGTGAGAAAGTTTTGACTAACTGCGTTGCATATTGGTGAGAGCATGAGCCAGAAAATATTTTGATGATGTTAGTGGGAATTTATTAAAATCCAACATATGTGGATAAATGTTTTTGGGTGAGAGAAATGTAGGCATTGAGATATGAATGTATTAGTTATACAATGCGAGTAAATTCACACAGTGTATTTGGTTAGATGGCATGGAGTGGGAAAAGAGGGGGGGGGGGCACGGGTCTCCAGTTGAAATTGCCTCATTTCGTGTCTCCCAAAACTTGTGAACATAGTGTATCCTGACGTGTGTATATGTTACGTGTATTTATAATGCCAAGAGCACGAGTGTGAAGAGTGTATAAAGTTGCAGAATGGGTGGGGGCGGAGGGGAGGAGGTAATGCACATTGCCGTGAGTAAATTCAACAACGTCCGACTATCCACCAATTATTAGTTGCGGATGCGTTGGCATGTTATGACCCGGACACGTATGTGATGTGTGTTTATGTATATAGACAGAATATATATCTATATATTTATTCCCCAAAAACCATCAACGATTATAGCACTACGTAATGCGGAACTTGTTTCTATCCATTTTTTGTTTTTTTTTTTTTGCAATTTTAATGGCTGACACGCCGAAGTGAAATGTTCATTTGATTTCAACTGTGAATTTCCATTAATTTTGGTTTGTTTCTGAAATTTTTTAGCTCCGATTCACATTCATTTCGTTCAGATATTTTTTTTTTTTATCAGTCCAGGTATTTTTGTGCAATTTTTTTTTCATATCATTTACGGTTTTTTAAAGGTAAAAACGCAAATTGTTGAGAAATGTGGAATGATGGAAATTAATTATTGTGTTCAGTACAAAAAAAAGTCCTTGACATTTTCATCCCAATTCAAAGGCTGCGAAATTTCATTTAAATGGAATTTAGTGAATTATCTCTTTCTATCATTCTACCACTCCGTTTGTGGGAGAAAATATAAAATGTCGAAATTTTGGAAGTGAAAATGAAAATTTTCAAGAGTTACAATCACCCGAGTAGAAAATTTAGTGAGGACATGATGGGTTCCTGAAGAGGTTTGTTCCGCGTACCTATAGGGACATCATACCTCGTGAGGTCATCGCCAGGAACGTCACGCAGTCGCCCCGTGATGAACCCGACAGGGGTACCTCATCTAGATATTACAACTACGCCTTATAAAACTACCCGATTTCTAAAAATTAATTCGCGTGAATTTAGAAAGATAATTATGCATTATTTCGTATGAAAAACATCACTCAACGCTGAGGATGAATTAATGGCTCTTCATCGAATATTTCACCGTTCTTGTTCACTTTTCGATGGCTTTGTTCAACCTTCGTTGAATATCAAAGGAAGAATTTGACTATTATTTTTATCCTCATTTTTTTTAAGATTTGTAATGAGCCTTTTCCATCAATTTTCATTCAGTTGCAATATTCCAATTGTACTGCATTTATTGCATTTGATTACTGAATTTTCTAAAAATCCGTTACAGAAATTTTAATACACGAAAGAGTCAATTAATTAAAGTGAATTAATTAATTTACTATGTTATGCCTTAAATTTTCTAATTCAATCATTTTCGTATTGTAATTTCCGAAAATCAAATTGCATTAGTTGAGTCTCCTTGCAATGTGTGAAGTACCGGACGCCTCAATGGAACTTATGGTCTTTAGGACAAAACTTCATTTAGGAACAAAATCGCTACAAGACGCCACATAGCGACGAATTGTAGACCTCAGTATTCTCTTGATGCTCGGATGATCCTGATTGCTCCCTAACGAGGATTTCATGTGTAGTACCCGATCGGAAATACAGAGGGGATTACCCTATGAGTTCCTGATGATGAGCTTGTTGGGCGAACCCTCAATCCAGTAAACCTCAGCTGGTCCCGATATTGGACACTTCGGGAAACTCCCGACTAGGCACTACCTCATGGAATCCCGATACACAGTCGGGTCTGCCCTATGAGTTCCCGACGATGAACCCACTAGGTCTCCCGCATGGAAAGAATATATATTGTTAAAAATATAATTTTGAGTAACTGATGAATTATATAATATTGTAAATTCAATATAAGAATCCATGGGCATATTTTTGCCGAAATATTATATGATTTGATAATGAGAGAGATATGATGGCTTATTATAATTCTTTTTTATTGGAACATATAATTATAGCAACTATAAATTTGGAATATGTTCCAGCATATATTATCCTATTTATCATATTAATATATGATCAGAATATAATGAAATATATAATATTGGCATATAATAGAATAAATACTTGGAAGATATAATGAAAAATATCAGTTAAAAATAGTTTTGTAAGAATCAAAATTCCAGGAAAGAATATAATTTTAAAATTTTGAGACAAAACAATATTCAATTTATTCTATAGAGGAGGCTCTCTACGTAACGTACTCTCCACGATATCTAAATGGATCATGAGAACATTCGAAATTATTGAAGATGTATGTCACACTGAATTTGCATTAGGGTACGATACAAACTATCTAGTTATCATAAAGTGCAGCTATATAGAATGGAATATAATTTATTTTATTTCAAATAAAATATATGATCAAATATACAATAAAAATTATAATTATTTCCATACAAAACAGGAAAACACTATCGAGTATACTGCCATTATTATATAATGAATTGCAAATTAAAAAATATATTTTCCAATATCAAATGACTCAGATATAGATATTTAGATGATAAAATATCAAATCTATATAATTGGAATAGTATAATTATGTATATAATTACGTAATATATTGAACATCACACATATTTTTGCCGCATTATATTACCCGTTATTAATCCGATATTATTAAATATATTCATAGCAATATATTTCTTTTCCATGCGGGCTTTCCTGATCGGGTAAGCCGTACGTCAGCCCAATGATGACCTGATAGGGTGTAGGGACAAGCCTTACAAAATTTCGACTCGGGCACTTTTATTTTATAGAATCAAGAAGAAATACTGAAATTTTATTTTGTAGTAAAGAATATTCCTTTTGAGGAAATAGTCGTAGGTTCACATTATCTCCTCTTTTCTAAGCTTCCATAATTATTGTAATTAATTATCTCGATTCTGTAACATTTTCTTGGAATTAGTTCGTTATGAAATGTTATGATGAACATTTAATATAGCTCCACATTTGACTCATGTTATCCAAACCTTTAGTACTGTGGATGAGAGGATGCTCTGATTTTAAACATTCAATATAGCCACCATAGATCTCTTCATGTAATTAGTTGGATCAATCGTTATTGTTTGTCCAATAACAGGAATTTTTTAGGATTGAAAAAAATAAGAGACATTCCGACAAACAAGAATATATACGGTTATATAAAGAAACAGGGGGGAAACTTGCGTTATCATCCACATGATTAGTGTTTCATCGGCTAATTCATTAGAGAGTCACTCCCGAATGGTTTCTCTCCTCTCCACTTTTTAGTACTCCACTAGACGAACTTGGTGAGTCAGAGAGACGATACAAGTAATTTCTAGTGTTGGGAAAAATGAAAATGGCTCGTATTGTCTCCTCGGCTCACCAAATTTATCAAACCCAAACGTCAAATCCATGTGGATTATAGCTGTTACCAAATTTGGAATTGAACCGTTACCTAGAAACTTTCGTGTGACAGAATTAAGTACGAATTTTGCGGCTCTACTTATGAAGTTGACAAGTTTTCTCATATACAGTGAAACCCCCATGAAATTTTCCTTGTGGAGTTCGAACTCGGAAAACGATGAAGGTTGCGACGTAAAATTTCCCAGCCCCCAGTACGACACAGCGAAAACCAAAAAAAAATATATGTCGCTCTCTCTTTCAAGCTGGAAGAGTGGTCTCGGGTGAACTGTGGAAGAAAGAGGAGATGTAAGGAAACAACGAAAAAGAGTTAAGGGTGGGGGTGCTGTTTCTCCGCCTGAGAGAGGTGGTGGATTTTTTGAGAGATGAATTCGATAGAGGCTCCATCGTATATGTAAGAACAAAATATGCGTGAAAATTGAAGTTCCTATCTTTATAATTTTGGTTATTATCGAAGTAAAGTCATTCTTGATGAAAAACTCTTGAAATCAAAATAACCTAAAAACCCAGTACTGGAAAAATCTGAAAAATTCAAGCAGTCAGATATTATGTAGTCAAATGTTATGACTCAATCTAGGAAAAATCAACTAAGAATTTTTTGAGAAATTAATTTTTGAGGATCATCACAAATCGATTCTATCTCAAAAACTACTGAACAGGTTCTCATAAAGGAGGGCTTGAAAGGAAGGATTCATCACGAGGAATAGACAGTCAAAATATGAGATTTTCGGGTACAACTTTTACCGTTTCGAGTGATACATGTTTGAGCATACAATTGTAGTCACTTACATGTGTCACACACGTACAGACAAACGTTATTCCTCAACACAATTTTCGGACTTCGCAGATCATTTCAGGTCTTTTGTAGCTAAAATATACAAGTTGGAAATTTTGACGAAAGTAAAACTTTCATACAGAACTGAAAATGGTCTGTCACTAGGAATTGCTGCATCGAAACTAAGAACAAATCTCGCTCATGGTGTTCAATGCTAAATCTATTTTTCTTCAAAAATGATTTTTTGCTGAAAATTTTCAGGATCATGGGGTAAAAGTAATCTTCAAAAAATCCCATGCTTCTGTATCATAAGTGAGCGAAATTAAAAATGAAAAAAATTATTATCTGAACTACTTGTATATTCTTCAATAATCAATTCAGTAGGAAAGAAGTATAGCTATCTGCGAATATCTCGGAAACTGACCGAAATAGCAAAATTTTTACAGCGAGCGTTTCTCTAGCTCTTGGAATTTCATAAAAGAAAATATTGACAATAACTTCGCTATTTCGCTTAATTTTCGAGGTATACTTCAAGGAAGAATGTTCGAAAAAAATCGACTCATACTACATTAAATCTTTACTACTGAATTGAATTACTTTATGAAATTTCAATGTTAGTAAAGAAAATTCCTCAGCAATCATAATAATTAGTACTTCATTTATGTTACCATTCAATTAACAGCTCATCATACTCCAGGAAAACAAGTTCATTTCTCGTTGTAAACTTCTCTCATTATGATCGATAATAATAACTATTCTCATTAAAAACTACATTGTCACAAAATAACGTTCGCAAGTTTGTGAAATACGAACGACACCTAATTCACTGTTCGAATTACTACAGAAATAATTGCAACATATTCTTCAATAATTAATAAATTAATTGAATCCGTATAATTTTCTGATTGTTTCAACAGCGATGCACTGACCCACGCCTCGGAAATGAGTGAGGAATTGCGGTTACAGTCAATGAAGAATCTCACCGATCTATTGTCTCACACATTCACAAGTCAATTTGTATTCCCAGCATTGGGCCACGAGGACGTAAGCCTGAACTTCAGCCAGACCGCGATTCTGTGGAAGCACTGGCTCCCAAGCGAGGCGCTTCAAACCTTTGAAAAATGTGGGTAGTATATGTGCCCAGTGCACACGAAACCTCAAAAAAAGATCTTTTTTTCATTCAGCTTTTACTCTCTCTATTATTATATACGTTTCATTTTTTTTTCATTATTATTTTTTTCATTTTTCTTCATACTCGTCATTCTGCTTCTGCTAGTATGACTCCTTCATCTGAGTGTACATGGAGTTTTTTTGTTCCTTCTACATATATATATAGTGGGATGTTTTTTTTTCTTCAACGTAATCGTTCTGTCTTTTGCCTTTCTCTCCGTTGTCACGAAAAATTCAGCCCTCTCAACCGTGCACTGAAGGAGTTAAAGGAAAAAGTTGAAAAAATTGTGAGAAAAAAGAATTGGGAGAGGAAAGAATAAAAAAGGCCAGGGACTTAATTTTCAATGCATGAATCCACGAGATTTTTTTTCTCGTATATTTGGTGTGTAAGGCATAGTCAAAGTTTTCCCTACTCCGTCAAAGTACTTGTGAAAGGGGAACATTTTTTTTCCGGTTTATAGATAGGGTGACGTAGTTTGGTTAAAAATTCCACAGAAACTGAGAGGAAAAAATACTGATTGTGATAATAGCAAAAAAATTTTAATTGATGAATAATGATTTGAAGGGTTTATGAAAGGATTTTCCATCATTAATGGGAAAATATGACGACGGAAAATTGATGTTAATAGCTGAAATCATTGCATGAGAAATCTGTTCAAATTATGGGATATAGGATTTGTCGTTCGTTAAGTAGTATGGGTCAGAGTATAACTCAGCATTTAGCTAATAAAACAGGAGAAAATTGCAATTTCCAAGTTAGCTTGGAGTTGATTGCTAATTTGAGCGGGGAAAATTGCTTCGATTGATTGGATCAATTATTGCAACTAATCAATTCTTGGAAAAATTACACTATTCAAAAATTATATCACAAGCTATAAGATCGTAATTTATTCTTATTTTTTTTCCATGAGATGAAGGGAGATAGAAATAGTTACGATTATTGTATTGTCCTCATAGAGTCAAAAGAGCGTAAATGTTGTACGTTCCCTATTCTTCCACGTCCTTTTCACGCTAGAACGACGATATAATAAATTTCATTTTTTTAAGCACTATGTTGTTGAAAAAAATACTTTTTTTTTCTCCAAATATAAAAAATATAATTTACGGTGAGATTGAAAAATTTGAGATTGATGGATAGAGAGAGCCTGGAAAAAAATGAACCAGGATTGTTTTTTCCTAGTGAAGGTTTTTCTGTAAAAATCTGAAAAAAATGTGGAGATGCCCGGGTCTATATATCTAGATTATTGGCTAACTTCTTGTTTTTTTTTCTCGAAGGCTTTCATCCCTGAAAAATCTAGCTTTAAAAATTGATAAATCCTGATATTTACTATTGAAATGATCCTTTCCCAAAATTTCAAAATTTTGCTATCATTGCCTCAAAGAAATCTTCCTCTCCAGTTGCACCAAATTTGGGAGCAGTATACTAGTGCTACGTATATAAAACAGCTCTAGCCAGAAGAATGTAGAGATTCTTTAGTGGAATAACTGAAAATGAGAACTTACTGCCAGCACGGTCGACGATTCCTAAATCTTGTACTTTTTTATTCACCCAAACTTTATTTACTCTCTCTATGTTCTTTTTTCACTAGCGTGAAACACAAAAGTTTTATGAATAAATGATTACTGTGGTTGGTGTTGAGAATTAGAATTATTTCAACCATCGAGTCACGCGAGTGTTATTTAAATTTTGAAGAAAAAAATGGCGAAATTGAGTGAGCAATAATAAATGATTTATGAATTAATGCGACGGTTTTTTTCGCTCTGTTTTTCCTGAAGTAATTGTTGTGCTTATCTAGATTTCCTAGCTATTAATTTAACTCTAATTGCTCTGTAAATTCATTCAAATTATTTATTAATAAAAATGGAAATTGGAATGAAACAGAGAGATGAAACCGAGAATGACCGAATTATACGGGTGAATTTGAATAATGAAGTAATGTTTTATTTAAATAGAAATTTTTGTACTTTTTAAAGAATAACATTCTCTGTGGCGATTATTTTGTATTCCAATTGTAATTAAGAAAGTTAATTGAGGTATTTCGGCATAGTATTGGCAATTTTCTGCGGGAATGATAGGAAAAAAATAACTTTAATTCAATTTTTTTTTAAATCATCCGTAAATTTCGTAGTGATAAAGTTTTTCTTTCTTTTTTGTTCTTCGAAATTTTCGATTTTTCCTAGAAACTTTTAAAACCTTAAAAGAAGCTTTTGATTACCATCTAAAAATTACTATTCCACAAGAATAAATTTGAACACTGCAGTTTTCCGTATGAATCCCACAGGAAATTTTCTCAACCGATGAAACTACAAAAAAAAAAGAAATTTCCGAAATCACCCCAGAAATTTCATGAATAGAAAAATAAAAATGAAAATGATCTGTGTTACAGCTGGCTTCTACACATTTGAACAGAAGTCAAAGAAATATCGCATTATATCATTGAATACAAACCTGTGGCTGGACACTGGCACAGGTGTTGACAATCGTGTTCCCCAAAATCACCAAAGCCAACGCACAGGTGCAACTACAACAAATGACAACTCAAAAGATCCACACAATCAGTGGACATGGTTTGAATCAATTTTACGAGCAGCTAAAGCAAAAAAAGAAACGGTAAGTGACCCACCCTCGTCTTCTTCTTCTTCTTTATCCTATTCTATCTATACAGACTGAAAAATCTCATTCTTCCCAAGTGTACCACTATCGTATCCCCTTTTTCAACAGTTTCACTGAGGTTCAGCTTGTAACTCCAGATTTCCTTCGGTTTCGATTACGCAAGTCAGCAGTATTCTTTTATTTTTATTTTTTTTTCTCTTCTCCTTTCTGTCTACCACTAACGTAAAAACTCACTTTCTCACCCAATACCCTGATTTCACTTCTTCCTATTGGTAACTCGATTTATTCTCCCGTGAGGGAATTACGTTTATTTTTTTCCATTTCATCTCCTTCATGCCCCTCTACTTTGTCTCATTTTACATTTCAATTTGTCATTTCACGTGAAACTCATTCAATTTCGAGAAAGTAATATAGAAACAAGAGAACAATTTTGTTTTCGTCTTTTCTCCCTTTTTTTCCTCCTCTTTCCTTGCAAAATAAAGCAATGTTATTCTGTAGTTTTGCATGAAAAAGAGTTCTCTGTATTTCATTAGATTGAGTGCTTAATTTCATTAAGTACTCTACTTGAGAAAATAAAAATGAAATTGAAAAAAATAATTATAATTTCATTTTGTTCTTATATCCATTATCAGTGGAAAAACTCTGGTGAAAAACTTTTACTTCTCCCTCATTCATAAGCTACCTACATTAATAACTTTATAAAGTTAAAATCAAAATAGGTGAAAATCTGTTGGAAACTTTTTTCTAATTAGTGTCTATCTCTTAGTGGCAATGTACCATGAAAGAAAAGATTAATTCATTATTTTTATCCAGTACAAAAAAAAGTAAAATGGCATATTTCAATGATAAATTTCGTCGAATTTCCATATTGAACCGAAAGTGAACATTTTATTCAGTCTCAGTTGAATAATTATCGTCACAAATTCCTATGTACCAGTCAACTGTATTTCAACGGAAAATACGAGACAGGGAATTGTTGAAATTTTACTCCGTTTGAATTAATTCAGTTACGTATTTTCCGACAGATCACACTCGATTACATGCCCTATTTCTTTTGGTTACTGGGTAGCTCCAAGCTGAAAATAAAAAAAAGAAATTTTTTCTTTTCCATTTTTGAAAAAAAGCAATTTCTACTTTTGTGGTGAAGGTCAAAATGAATAGTCTCTTTTCATTGCTTTTTCTACATGTGAGATGCGAGATGATATTTCCTGAGACGATTATAAGACAAAAATCATGAAAATTTCAGAGAAATAATAAGAATGTAATATACATGATAGGATCTAGAAATTTCAGATAGAATAAATTCGAAAATGTTGACATATTTCTTTATATTTCATTTATTTTTTTAAGTTTGTTCTTCGCTGCTTGAAATCTGAGAAATTGTTGAACTCATCATTTGAATTTTCAGAAACGAATGGAGACACACACCCTTTTTCTCCAATCCATTTTCGTAGAAAATTTCAAGCAACGAAAAAAAATATGGGCAGGAAAGGCGTATCTCCATTGGTTTCCGAGATATTCTTGAAAAATGGGTGAAAAAATCTATTTATTATAATTTAGTAGCGACCGCTACGGAATTATCTGTCATTTTGTTAAAGACATATTCAAGGAATAATCTTATACAAATTAATGGCTAAAATGCACGCAAATGAAAAAATGAATGCTTTGAAACAGATATTGAGGTCAAGTATGATATTGTCGATGGAAGTGTTCAGAGATAAAATGACAAAAGAGACAATTATAAATTCACTCAAATAATATAGTAGCATTTTTCAATGCGTGTTCGCTAAAATACATAATCATCCTCGAAAAAGAAAATGTTTTAATTATCATGAGAATTCTTCGTTTGTGGAATATAATTTGCACTGCAATAATCACAAGGATGAATACAAAAATCAAAATAAATGAAATGAGTGACTTTCTCTCAAATTCAAGTATTACCTGATATTTCAAATTGAACAAAAGAAATGACAAAAATTCGGTTAATCTTATAGGAACGAGGTCCCAGATGCCACTTTAAATGTGAGTACTCAAATTAAAATCGGTGTACTTGTCTCATTGACGCCTAACGGGAGAAAGCGGAAAAGCGAGGCGTTTGACCACCTCTTATTACCGAGTCGCAGACTACTCAGATAGTAATTCGATCCTTGATTCAATCCTCTCCTCATCAGATCCCCTTATCAATTGATAAGTTTTTTTTCTACATTATTCATTTTAATTCTCATATATAATGAGTCTTTGGAATTATATCATTTCGAACAAAATATTAAACCAATGTATAAATGTGAAACTTTTATTTGCCTAGAGTTGACAATGAAAAAAGAATTTTTACTGCCCTTTCTTCTTAAAAAAAAAAGAACAGCCTTTGGTTTTCAAGCAACGGAGAAAATAAATGGCCTTTTTTTAAATTGCTCTTTGTACACTCGAGAGAACACGCAGAGTAATATTTTTAAGACGATTATGAATGTTTTGTCTCGTCGTTTCTCTACCAAAGACCAGCTCTCATCAAAGAGACTGAACAACCCTAATTTAATATCACGAGTATTTGTAATAAAGCTTTATGCTCTCTCATTACTCAGACTCTCTTCATTCACTCATAATCTTTTCTCAAAACTTCATATTCCTTTGAATAAGAAAAATTTGGTTGGAATGGCTGAAATTTCACGGTTGCCAGAATATAATATAAGAAGGGAATTTCTACGATACATTATAAAGATGGAGGGAGAGAAAGAAAGAATCTGATAGCACAATCCAAGAGCAAGTAATATGTTTCAGCTGGACTGAACGTACAAATCCCTGGAGAGCACCATAATCCCTGAAATCCTTACAATCTGCTCTTAGATTTACTGATTTCCTATATCTGAAAATTCGAAAACCAATAAACTTCGAAATATATATATAATATCATACGATATTGCTCGAATAAGAGAAAATGCCCACATAATAATTTAGAAGAGATTGAAACTGAAAAAGGCTATTAGTTATTTTTTTCAAATTTTTGAATTTCTCACCTCGGGTTAATAGTACATTTAAATAATTCAGTGAATCATTATTCATCCAATTAAATGTAGCGTGAGTAATTTTAAATGAACGAATTACTGTTTATTCTCACATCAAATGCGATAAAAATGTCCCTTTTCCAATCTGTCAGCTTGAAAATTTCAAACGTGCAGGTACTTTCAAAGCTCGGAGGAAACCGTCTTTTGCACAAGTAATGAGTGTTTATATTTCGAAGCATATCATCCTTTCCAAACCTCTTGAAGGCAGTAAATTAACCTCGACAAGAATGATTTGCACTTGAAGAATATTCAATTACAAAAAAGAAAAGGAATTAAAAGGGGCAAGCAAGATGAAACCAATCTGACGCTCGTTGTAGCATTACCCTTAGGGTGAAGTCACAATGGATGCAAACTATTAAATAATATGTTGGTTATTTGTTCGATCTTCTTACAATCAAAATAAAAGTAAATGTGTGCCTTTACATAGCTTACGATCCAGTCACTGCGGTTATTTGGGTTAACTATAGTATGAACCTTAGGTAGATTCCACGGGAAATTTCATTTCATGCAGAAAAGTAATTGAAAGGCATCGAAAATAGGGTTCAAACGACAGGGTGATAGATTAGTAATCCTAAGGTTATGGGTTGAAATTCCGATCTCTGCCAATTAATACAAGCACCATTGTGATATTCTTCACTGCCAGATCATGAGCCTGCGTCGCGGATGAGCATATCCGTTAGCATTCACTGAAAAAAAAAGTTGTAAAAACTATCAAAGATTGATTCCATTGGTCCTTAGCAAATACTTGTTTTTCAATAATTGAAAAAGTTATCAAATTTACTGGATCCTGTTCATTCAAATTGTTATTTGCTAAGGACCAATGGCATTCAAATTTGATAGTTTTTACGACTTTTTTCCTCAGTGTAAAAATGGAAATGTTAAATAAAATAGAATTTTTTTAAAAAGCATAAATCAAACAGGATAGAGCTGTTTTAACATTTGTTGTAGTATCACCCTCGGGACGAAGCCATAACGGATGCAAACGATCAAACAATATTTTCTTTATTGGTTCGATCTTCTTATTATGAAAACAATGGGAGATGTCTGCCTTTCCATAGTTTACGATCCAGCCGCTGCTATTATTTGCGTCAATTGTAGCATGGCCCTTAGGACGCTTCCACAATAACCGCGCGCCATTAATTTGCTTTGTGTTGCTAAAGCAATCAGTAAATCTGTGTCTCCTATGTTCAATGAACAGTACACTGATAACTTCAGCGCCAGAAAAGTTGAACACCCATCACCTCTAAATCTCCTCTTTCTATTGCTTGATCACGAGTAATTCTCTTCTCCTGCTATCGATCCCTCAACACTCGGAAATGTAGCACGATCTTTTTTTTTCCAGTATCATTAGTCTGACATTAATTGATCCAATCAGCTGCATGAAATTTCACTCTAAAAACACACCATCAATTATTCGAGCCATTTGTCCATGTCAATTAGCGATGAAACAAAAAAAAAATGGAAGAAATAGTAAATAACAGGAAACATTAGTGTGTGTCTGTTGATCCTTTGACGCTTCATTAATTCAGTCAATTTTTTCCATCGAATTAACAATGACATTGTGGGCAGAGGAATAGGAGAATAATTCGAAGTACTAAAGCTGTTAGGAAATCTGGGCGGGGTTTTTGGCTCGTCGATTAAATGGGATTCCGGGGTAGGTAAGGAGCAATGTTAGGAGTGACTCTCAGTGGAATTGAGAGTAAAGGGGGCCAATGTGCGACGAGGCCATGAGGAATATTCTACGGTCGCGCGTGACAGCTGAACATAGGCACTAGTACCCGTAATTCCCTTTAATTCGGAACGAGGGCGTAGGTTCACATTCTGGGTGGCGAAGTGCCCATTCGTCTTGTTCGCTATGATGGGAGAGAGAGCCCGGGTTAGTCGAAGAGCTCGGATTTTCTACTGATATTTAACACGATTTTTATCCACAAAATTATGAATAATTTCCTCTTCTCCGTATTACGTCAAATTTAGCTTCGATAGTGTTCCGTTCGACATTTTTCTTTTTCTTTCGAATAATCCTTAATATCGAGGGAGTCAGTATTAAAGAAAAATTTTTCATTACGCGATTCGAGAGACAATCTTTAATCGAACAGTGTCTAGACGGCGAATCAATAATTTAAACGTGAAGCTACTCTAATGGACTCTCAATCCAGACAAAATGTAAAATTTATAATCTGTAGCGACACTCAATCATTCTCTAATTACCCTAATTCTTATTCAACAACACAAACTATCCTCATGTAGGATGTACTATTATTTACACGAAGTGGATTGAATTTCTTCGTGGAGCAATAATACATTGAAATTTTCAACTAGTTGAATCTGATTTCAAGTTGTGAATGAAACTTCATTAAATACCAAAAAAAAGATGAGGTAGACAATTCTCACTGGTGCGAGAGCATTAAAATTTCATTATTCATTTCCCTCTGTTATCTTTTTATTTTCTCAAACAACTTGACGACAACTGTAATTGCACACTCATAATTTCATTTATCTCGGAGAATAATTTGCATGAAAAATATTTGCTAGTGCAATTAGACTTTTGCTTTCTTTTGAATTTAAATATTGAAAATATTCATGTTATGAGAATCATTTTAATTTTTTCATTCAATGGGTGCTTTTTATCCTGATTTTACCTTTTTTTCGAGATAATTTCAAGAGCTTCAAAAAAGGATGTCAAAGAAATCGCACTATCTCACTTACTTTCCGAGACATTCTAGTCAGAAAGATAACAAAGATGAATCGATTTATACTGTTTCACCTCTTCACTACTCAATTCATCCTGATAATCACGTCCGTGTACCAGCCTAAATGTCAAATTAGGATATATCCTAGATTTGCAAGAAATTCACCGTAGCACGAACTTCTGGGTACTGCAGATAACTCTAAAAATTATACCTACAATCACTTTCAAATATCTCCTAAACGAGTAGATTCAAGTAGATATACCTTCACCCTTTTTTTTTACACAAAATGGCTTTGCCTGAAGGACCTCACCATAAATTCCACAAAAACCAGATCTCCAACCTGTAAAATACTCCTCCCGTAATTTCTCAAATTATCCTTTTCAGACAATTCAGTAGCGAAGAGGTCAAACAGGATAGCTCGTTCTTTTTATCGAACATTTTCCACTAATATCTCGAAAGCCAAGCGAGATACGGTAAATATCCTAATCCGTTTTTGTAGCGCTTGAAATTCTCTATAGAAAAAGATTAAAGCTAAATTGCTCTAGGTCCTTTGGTTCTAGATTATATTATTGAGAATGGTCACAAAAATAAGTCGATTCATCCAGTCATCGACTATTGAATTCCCCAACGACTTGATCTTCAGCATGACAATCTGTCATTAATCCATAAATATATATCCTCCAATTACCAAAAACCGTGAATCATTAGTGAAAATCCCAGCAGTGAGAATCTCCATCTTAATCAGATTTAATTCAAAACTCGTGGCTGATGGGATCATTCAGTTAATTCACGAAAAGCCAGAAGCACACAGTGAGGAAAGAGAAAGAGAGACTCAACATAATCTAAAACTAATGCCTGAAGTGTTGGAGTATAGAGAGCAAATCCAGATTGCCCAAAGCATTTCTATCATTCAAACTATCCAACAGACGAACAGAGTAACCCATTACTTCTCTATTTCAACTGGTACTGTCTGTCCGCACTTACGTAACCCCCAGTACTATCACCTGCACATTCCGCCTGAAACTTAGACCCCTTTTCTGAAACTCCAACCAACTGTACTCACTCTCTCCCTCTATCTTCACTGTATCCTCTGTCTCTTTCATTTCCACTTTCTCTCTATCCAGCCCTGACACCTTATATCCCGAGCAAATTACGCGTGTAATGGAAATTGATCATCTAGCTCACAAGGAAGCTGTATGGTATCCGAGTGCAAACTCTAGTAGTAGATGGTTCAACAGGACGTATATAATCGGAAGTTTCACCCGCAAAATTTCACATATACTCCAATTCCTATCTACCCTCGCTACTCGTATCATGTATGTACTCCTGTTATTACACGTGTTTGTGTTCATGTATTTATACAGGTGTACATTGTTGGCCACACACCGCCCGGTGTTGATGAGAGATCGAGTGGAGCCAGTCTACTCCAGGATATTCACAACAAGCAATACCTTTACTATGTTCGACAATATGCCGACATAATTGGTGGACAATTCTACGGTCATTGGCATTCTGACACATTTCGTACAATATACGATGAAGCTGGTAATGTTTTTTTTTCTCCAGCAGTTCACTATTTATCCTGGACAATTATTCGTTATTATGCTTTTCTGCACTTCCATTTTGCTGCTTTTATTTTTAATGGAGAAAATCCATTCATTGAACAAGGCTCGATGAGTTTTGGTTTTCCTTCGCATTCAACTTCGATGATTGAAATTTTTTTTAGTTCATTTGATATTTCGAATTTACGGAAGAGTCGAGAAGTTCAATAGGCGAATGGAAATGTATTCGTTGGAAGAGGAATATTCTGGTTGGGAAATTGAAGAGGAATTTTTCTGGATTCAGTGTACAGTTATCGAGCAACTTTTATTAAAATTTACGCATCGTCTCTCGTATCCCGTGTCATTTGATGCGATAGCAAATAATTGGCATCACATTCGAATAGAAGCACTAAAAAAATGGAATTCGAGCTTTTTTCGATTATCGAATATTTTTTTAGATAATACAAGATGAGTCTTTTTTTTGTCATTTATTATTTTGAGGAATATCTCGAAAACTAGTGAGATAGAGCGATTTTGCTTTTATCTTTCTTTGTAGCTTCTGGAATGCTCTACAAAAAAGGATAGGGATGAAATCACTCTATTTCGCTTAGGTTCCAAAATATCTCGTTGAAAATCATCGCAAAAATGAGTGACAGGAAAATTAGTAGAAAACTGAAAAATTAGTGAAAATTCAATTTTTTCGAATCAAATTCCTCTGATTTCCCCATTTGATTCACTCTGAGAATACAAATACTTTCCCTATTTCTTTCTCTTATCGAGCTGTGATTCTGCTTTCATATTTCGCATGTCACAGTGCTAACAGTACTGTGTGATTTTAGTCGAATCGTTTGAACGAATAGTGATTTTTTTTCACTCTTTTTTTTTGTGCCGACAGGATTGCCAGTTTCATGGATCATGATGGCGCCAAGTATTACGCCTGGCAGGCCAAATGGTCCCAATAATCCTGGACTGAGATTGTATAAGTTTGATACTAAAACAGGAGAGGTAGGTCACATGATTGCCCTTTTTTCTACTCCATTTCAGACAAAGAGCTCGCGTGAATATACTGATACCTCCAAATTGGACGTATCTTTCATATTTTCTCGTTTCACGTCTTCGGCCGAATATTCATGACTATCCCTGAATAAAAAAATAATTGGATGCACGAATGTGGTTCAAAAATCAATAGTTCCAACGATTTATGGTCTTGGAATTTTTTGTGGATCTCTCGTACGTAAATGTGACAGTTATTCGTGGATTTTCGAGGGTAAATGCCTGTCTGATAATTGGAATCAATAGCTTTCAAAATGTATGGAAGCCCAGTGAATTGTCCAAACATGAAATATTGATAGAATATTCAATCAATATCAATTAATTTTATTTTACAGATATTAGATTATACACAGTATTATCTTGATCTACCGAAAGCGAATCGCGATGGTCGTGCCAACTGGGAAGCCGAGTACTCATTCCTTGATTACTATGATCTTAGAAGTATTAATGCAAGAAGCTTACACAACGTTGCTGACAGATTCACAGATACTAATAACAATGCTTTTGTTAGGTGAGCAAAAAAATTCCAATTTACCTTCATCATTATTGTCTTATTCTGTTAATCCTTCGTTACGTGCGAAACGAAGCGTTGCGCTGCTTTTTCGTCGGAATTTGTGATGAGCTATCAAATAATCCAGTCAGGAGAAAGTGGAACAAAACCATTCACTCGTATTCAGCGAGGAATTTTGATTAAATATCGCAGAAATGGAGCGAAGACGAAATTGTAAATGAATCTAGGAGGAGAAATCAATGAATTGAATTCATGAGAAGAAATCAATCAATTTTTTCCTTGGAATAGATGGGGATCCAAACCTGAGACACTCTGAATACTCGCAAAATTTCTCATCTGGTATTTAGTTTTTTGCTTTCCTCCATACGGCAGTTCAATTGATTCATTATATGAAATTTAACCCCCCAACATGATTATCGTCTTTAGTCGTCTTTTTGCGCTGGAGTGGGGAAACCCAATCATGCGTTGCGAAAGTCCCCACTCCTCGGCTTCTACTACGTCATGAGGCAGCAGGGCCGTCACGACTAACAGTTTTGGGATGATTCGGGGCCCCTTGATTCTTTTGCGAGTTTTTCTTCAGGTTTGTCCGCGTAAATCAATTTAATTTCATAGAAATGAGAATTATTCATTATTCCTTGGGGCAGCCTCAGTCGTTGGAACCAAATTTCTTTCCTTATTAATTTCTTCAAAGTAAGGTTAACTTGAATTATTTCAAAGTAAATATGTTCAATAGAATCTAAAAATTTCTATCAATCAATAGAATAATAAGTGAGAAGAAAAAGGAAGTATTGAGTAGAAAAAAATTGAAAGCAGCAGTCATCCTTTATCTTCCTCTGACCGATTATCACGCGATGTGATTACGGCCCTGTCCCACTCAACGGCAGTCGCTCCCAAGGGCCCGCATGCACCACCCACTGGATGGTGGGGAGAAACTTAGCTATGAATTAGGGTTGAAGATTGAATTCAGAGATTAAATCCGGAAATAAAATCCGAGACCTTCCCATTATAGAGCAATTATCATCGAGAGTAGAGCCTACAAAGAGAGTTTCCAAAAAAAAAGATTTCAAGTCAAATTAGTTCTTAGCATATTCAGAGAAAAATAGAACTTTGAAAGTTTAAGGTAGTTGTCGCGCTATGGGCATGTTACAAGAAAATTCGAAATTTTTGTACATCTGTTGGGGACATTACACTTGTATAATATACCATTATTCTTCAAATTTGGAGTCAGTTGACCGTCTGAAACTCGAGATGAACTCAATTGAAATTCAAATTATTTACATGAAGAGTAATGGGGTGCATAAGTTTCAGGATGCATTTCTACCAGTTTCTCGTTTAGAAGAAATAATCAGCTGTCAGAATCTCCTTTGAAAAACCAACTGGGAATTGATGGATGTGTTATGCATATTAAAAGAAAGGAAATTATTGACTGTTTGAGTATTTAGAAATGACGACCCAAAGTCGAACATTCTATAAATAAATATATAGGTGCCGATAAATTCGGATATCTTCGGGACGCCCAAACTTCATAGTATCGTACGTATAACTGCTCTACTGGTACAGTCTTGGGCTAAAATGATGGCTTATTTTGCTTTAAGTGCTCCTACTCTCACTACGTATACGCTCTACAACTGTCTGACTATATTGTACCAAGACAACTACGTTAACAAAAAGTCAGCGCACCGCCATCCACGAATGAACGGGTACATGTCTAAATAACTTACGCAAAAAAAACCCCGTCAAAAGAAAACCTTAACAAAAATAAACTTCAACAAGAAAAACTTCAACGAAAAAAATTAAAGAAAAAACAAAAAAGACTTTTATTTCTTTATTATTTATTTGTTTCTTCGATCATGAAAAAATGCTGCAGTTATCCATAAAAAAATAAAAATATCAATTTTCCATTGACAATTTAACCCCTCAAGTACGGGGTCCATATACGTATATGGACCCTCGTGCCTGTCCCACCGGCCGGGGTCTCTATGTCATAGAGACCCTCACCACGTTGCATAAAAATTTCAATATCTGTTACAATTTTCAAGATTTTTAGATTTTGCAGAATGCTTCGTGAAGGTGGATAATTTAAGTTTGATATGCAATCTTTAAAAAACAATTAATTCGATTTTAACTAATTAATTTTTGAAGAATTTATTTTTTTCTTCAAACTTTTGATTTTACATGTCACAAGGCGCCCGGCCGCTAGGACAGTTTAGCTCGCTGAGGCCCCGTACTTGAGGGGTTAATATTCATAGCAACGCTCTTGAGATATTTGGAACTCGAAATTCTCGAAATTCTCGAAATTAATGACAACATTATAAATCGTTATTTTAGCAATTGTCTGCTGGTATCTACTGTCTCTTTACATGGAGCATGATTATGGACCTCAGGACCCATGCAGGAAACCGAAATAGGCCGGAATTGGGGCAATCTCGAACTGCCGAGTTTCGATATGGGGAAACTATATTGGTTGGAACTCCTAGCCAATAATGGTATGTCACAGCGGCACGAAATCGAAAATTAAATAGGGCGTAAATCGCATCCGATTTCGACCCGATATAGGGTTTTGAGTTAGGCCCGAATATCAGTGAATTTGGCGTAACGAATCTCGACTCAGCGCTACGATATACACCCAAAATCTAGCCCAAATTCGAAATCGATGTCGCCGCAATGAATCTACGACATACTTCTCGTTCGATATGAGGGTATTTGAAGGCCCAATACAGAGCTCGATAGATGCTTAATAATATAAAAACAATTTTTAAACATAAAATAAAAAGAAAATTATTATTTTTTTTCTAGCATCCCGTAATTTTTTATCGTTATTATTTATATTTCAGTTTGATTCATTGTAAAGTCATTTTTGTAATTACAAATTTTAGTTCCCACAGGCGGATTTGAACCCTCGATCGTTGGATGATTAGACTCGCGTGCTGCCGACTGGACCATCACTCTATTCGACTTTACCAGAATCGTATTGTCTATATGAATCTAAAAATCATTTGATCTCAAATTCGTATCAATATTTATATTGTTTATACAGATATCCTCATTGAGAAAGATATAATAACCAAAGTGAAGTGGGAACCAAAAAACAAAATGTCATATTTCTCAAAAGGGAATGTCCATTTTTTGACACAAAATTCTTCTATTTCTGAAAATTAAAACTTTATTTGTGTATTATTTCTTCTTCTATTAATAATCGAATCATTCAATGGCGGAAAGGAAAGGTGTTTCTCTTGATCAATTTTCATATTTATTCTGTTTTACATTCATTTATTATTTTCATATTTTTTTAAATGTAGCTCATGAATTAATCATGAACTGGAGGAATAATCAAAGAAAAATCAATGATGTCGTGATTTTTCGATTATTATGCTGGAAAATAAAAAAATATAGAAATTAATCAAAAAGAAAAACTAATGAAAAATAAACGATTGTGAAAAATTATTGGGCTGATATCGATTGGAATTTGTACCCTGAAAGTTGGGAAGCTATGTTGGAAACATTTTCGTCAAAAGTAGAGCAGCTGAACTTCAGTTACGCGAATTGAGTTCGATAATCATTTCGAATTAGTTGTGCGGATAAGGGTGTCATGACTTCGGTCTGAATTTCGGATAGATATAGGATTCCCGTTATTCGACTACTTGATATAGAATCGAGGTACGATACTAACTCACCATCCCAATATACAGAGATGGATTTTGGAAAGAATATCGGGCTTATTCACGGAACCAGTATTAACGCCCCGATATTGTTTCGTACTTTGACCTTTGATCGACTTGTCCAAAATCGTATAGAATAATTTTTCCCGAACATCCCCACCCCATGGATGTCGGGAAACCCTACATGGGGAGCGCTTTCCCATAAAATTTTAGCTGGAAGAATTGAAAAAGAAATATCAATTCAATCGCAATCACAAGATAATCACATTCAATGTGAATAATACGTAATGGAAACATATCATCAGATTTTTTTGATGTGGCCCATGTAGGGTTTCCCGACATCTACGGGGTGGCCGATGTTCGGACCAAATTATTTTATACGATTTTGGGCAAGTCGATCAAAGGCCAAAGTACGAAACAATATCGGGGCGTGGATATTGGTTCCACGAATAAGCCTGATATTCTTCCCAACGTCGAGCCCTCTATATTGGGATGGTGAGTTTGTATCGTAACTCAATTCGATGTCGAGTAGCCGAATATCGGGAACCCTATATCTATCTGAAATTCGGAACGAAGTCATGACACCCTTATCCGCACAACAAATTCGAAACGATTATCGCACGTAATTCACGTAACCGAAGTTCGACTGCTCTACTTTTGACAAACACATTTCCAACATCGCTCCCCCCAACTCCGCAGTACGAATTCCGATCGATATCAATCTTGAAATTGCCCAATAATTTTTTACAATCGTTTATTTTTTAATAATTTTTCTTTTTGATTGATTTTTATATTTTTTTATTCTCTAACATAACGATTGATAAGTCACGCCATAATTGATTTTCCTTCAATTATTTTTCTTACTAATGATTAATTCGTGAACTCAATTTAAAAAAATATAAAAATAGTAAATGAATGTAAAATAGAATAGATATAAAAATTGATCAAGAAAAAAATCTTCCCTTTCTGCCTTCGAATGATTCGATTATCAATAGAGGAAGAAATAATACTCAAATAAAAACTTTAATTTTCAAAAATAGATGAGTTTTGTGTCAAAAAATGAATATTCCATTGTGAGAAATATGTAGTTTTGTTTCTCGGTTCTTACTTCACTTTTGTTATTATATTCCTCTCACTGAGAATATCCAGTAGGGTGGTCCTTGAAATGGCTATATTTCAATTTTTATCGATTCCCCCTCCAAAACGCTTTCCAATAATTCAAAAAAAATGTCTGTAAATTTTTAGCTCTCAATATTAATATTAACCTGGCCCCCAAAGCAAAAAAAGTTTTAAATGGAAAAAGACATGTATTTTTGCAAATCCAACTTTGAATTTTTATAACTTTGGTAATAATTGATCAAAAAATCTGAAGTTGGGCGCGAATGTAGTTACTGATATAATGTACAGAAGGGAGCATGGAAACAAATTTTACACAATTTTTTCCTTACTATTAGACTTGGAGTATCCTTTCTTTCCTTTAATTTCGTGCTATTCGTTTACAATTAGGAATATGCGATCACTGACGTTATCTATATGAACTTTGGAGGGAATTTTGGGCACAATCAAATACATTCAAGTAGTTTTTTCGAATTATAGACTTTTCTATCAGCGCCATCTACCAGGCATGATGCCTTGAGTATCTTCACGAAACTGAAAGTTGTAAATAACTGTGCAGAACGAGGATTCGAATTAATGGAAGATTACAATGTAAAATTCACTAGGAATGAAGATCAGCAACAATTTATTCTCCAAATCATTAATGACCATAGAAAAAAAATTCCTCACTGCTTCAAAACAGCTAAACCTTTTATCGTGAATACCCTAGCGAATTCATTTACACCGATTCTTTGAGTATTTTTTGGGTATAATTTCGGAATAGTAGACATTGGGTAAGATTTTGGTATAATTTCCAGATTATACCCAAATCATACTCAAATAATACTAATCTTTTCAGTATATTCGTGAAATTTCTATACCCAAATCATCCCGACGAAACACCATTGTTTTCCTTTCTTCACTACTAGAATCAAAATATCGTTGATTTCCAAACAGAGAATTGTGAAATTCTTCGATTGAAAACAATGTGTGATTAAAAAAAATATGAATTCGTCCGCTCAATTAATCTGTATGAATATCGTCGCCATAGAAATCAAGAGGCGCAAGTGCTATACCTATACGTAGGATTTACTCCCCTTTGTTCCAAAAGCGACGATATATTTCATGGTCCATTTTTCTAATATCTGAGCCTTCTGAGTGGCGATAAAATTGTGACGATTGAAATTCGATTAGAATATATCCAAATACACGGTAGCTCAGTTGCAGAGTCGAAGACTACAAATCTGAAGGTCCTGGGTTCGATCCCCACAGATTGCTTGATTTTTTTTTTGTTAATTCCCTCTATAAATGTTACTTTATAATCATTTAAGGATGTAGTCTGGAGCTTTTGCACTTTTTACGAACATATTTCAGCAATTTTTTTTTACAACTAAATAAAATGCGATCATTCCAAACTTTTCAGATGTTCTGATTGACATCTTTAACTTCACGAAAATATTTTTTTTAAGTTCATCTCACAATATTTAAATAGCTTTTGTTATGGCCAAAGTAGCCACAAAAAAAAAAAGATATGTGAGTGGCCCGGGTGCTAGCGTTGGTGCACGTACTTCGAAATAGAAAATTCGAATGAATCAGTGTTCTGTAAGCTTGTCGTTATCGCAGGTGCCAGATTCAGACATTTTCATCGAGAAAAAAAAAATGGTGGACTTTTGAAAAAAAAAAATCAAAAACTGCGATATTTTTTTCCGAAAATTCGGGTAAAAAATAGGAAATTTTCATTGAAAATTAATAATTGTGGCACCTGCGAGAACTATTCCAGTGTAGAATAACATATCCAAATTTCAGCCCAATCGGTTCGGTAGATTTTGTTCTTTGCCCCGGGCCGACCGAAAAAATGTTGTTTCGAAAAAAACGCGTTTTGAGTTTTGATAACAGATATCTAAAACTGTAAAATGCTTTCGAATATGTGTTATAACTTCCTCAATATTCAGAATTCTGGTCTAAAATTTTTACAGTATATTCTCCACATATTGTACTTTCAAAATAAATTATGAAAAAAAATAGATTTTATAAACCACGAGCTCCGGATTACATCCTGAGCATTTTAGTAACACGTGTTTGAGACTGTGAAGCGCTTTCGTATATGTACATAACTTCTTTAATATTTCGAATGTCGGTTTGAAATTTCTACAGTATACTCTCCATATATTTTCCTTTCAAAATGAATTATACAAAAAAAATTGATTTTCCAAATCTGAAGCTCCAGACTACATCCTTAACGTTCCATGTAGTACAGAAGTGCCAATTAATCTAAAATTTGATTGGAAAAAAGACGGTATAAATTGGGTAGTGAAAATTCACAAATATACCCAAAATAACAGTATTTTTTGGGTATAATTTGGGTATATTTCCAGCATTATATAGGAAAATCACTGAAAATATACTCAAATTCGGAGGATAATTTGGGTATTTTTTGGGTCGAAACGAATTCGCTAGGGTAGATAAAATTATCTATTGAAGAATATATGTTCGTTAATGAATATAATAAATGTATTCTAATAAATCTACTTCAATAACATATGAAATATGCGAGTGAGTCCCTATTTATTATATAACATTCAAAAATTAACAGCACTAACGAAGACTCCGATAATTTGAAATGAAAAAAGAACGGTTGAATAAGCTCCACAGTCTCTGGAATTCAATATGAAACTCATATGAATAACATCAACGATCACATCTTCCTTATTGTAAACGAATAGCACGAAATTAAAGAAAAACAAGCAGAGGCGTTATATCCTGTGCGTTATTTGCAAACCCCACTCCTTATGCAACATTTAATATTTTGCCAATTCAATTGGCAAAATGCTTCCGAATGAAATTTAATACGGTATTCATGAAATTACTATTTATATCTCTCATTATTCCAAATGCCGTAACAAAATATGATCTTCTCAACAAATATGTACTTATGAGGACAAATTCAATGATGGTTTGATCTTTGGTGAACTTTATTTATCCATTGTTTCCACAAAAAAAACCATCAATTTTTCAATCATAAACGGATGATCGTACGACAAATCTGAAAAATTGAAGTTCAGGTTCCAAATAGGATTTCTATTCTTTCCGATTGTCATCATTTTGTAGAAAAAATTGTCTACTTTCGAATGGTGAAATAAAAAATAGTAGTGTTCCTAGGGAGGAAGCTAAGAAAAACCGTGATTTTTGAAAAAACTACGGTATCGAAAACTCTTACAAGAAACTGCCTCTGAAAAATCTGAAATTCTCACCATTTGTGGGGCTCATTGAGATGAATCTTTTAAGCTGAACTTGGGCGAAATCGCTCCAGTAGTTTTCGAGATATAACCTCTTTTCATAAAATGGTTTTTGTGCAATATCTCAGAAACTACTAGACCGATTTCGCCCAATTTCAATACCAAACTTTTCGTTCATTAGATGCACAAACCCACGAAATTTCGAGTCTCTAACTCAAATAGTTTTTGAGCTATCGTGTATACAAAATTCAGGATAAAAAACACTGCAATTGAAATTATCCGCAAAAGAAAAATCGCAGCAAAATTTACCCCGAGTGAAAATTGTGTGTTCAAATGAGATGAATTTCATCGCTGAGAGTGGGGGCTGTGAATCAATTTTTCGCGGAAAAAAATCGAAAAAACGATTTTACGAAAATTTGATTTTTCTCGAAAAGTACTCAACCGATTTGGCTCAAATTTCACGGAGAGCAATTTGCATGGGGAGAGAAAGTACTGTTGAATTTTCAGGTCACCAAGTATTACCGTTCCGGAGCAATGAGCTGATATCTGTCACACAAACACACACACACACACACACACACATACATACAGATATTTTTTAAAAATGTCATTTCTCGACGTTTTGGAACATCCTGAGTCATATTCCGATGAAATCTCGAAATGGAAAAAAATCGCGTTTACAATGCTTCCATTCGGAAGCAAAAAGGATACTCCAAGCCTAAAAGTAAGGAAAAAATTGTGTAAAATTTTTCTCAATTTTCCTTTCTGTACATCATATCAGTAACTGCATTCGTGCCAAATTTCATATTTTTTCATCAATTATTACCAGAGTTATAAACATTCAAAGTTGAATTTGCAAAAATACATGTGTTTTTCCATTTGAAACTTCTTTTGCTTTGGGGGCCAGGTTAATATTAATATTAAGAGCTGAAAATTTACAGACTTCTTTTTTCAATTATTTGGAAGCGTTTTGGAGGAGGGATCGATAAAAATTAAAATATAGCCTTTTTAAGGACCACCCTAATATCCATATAAACAATATAAATATCGATATGAATTTGAGATCAAATGACTTTTAGATTCATATAGACAGTACGATTTTGTCAAAGTCGAATAGAGTGATGGTCCAGTCGGCAGCATGCAAGTTTCATCATCCGACGATCGAGGGTTCAAAACCGCCTGTGGGCACTAAACTTGTAATTACTAAAATGACTTTAAAATGATCAAAATTGAAATATAAATTAGAAAAATATAAAATTACGGAATCTCAGAAAAAAAATGATAATTTTCTTTTTATTTTATGTTTAAAAATTGTTTTCATATTATTGAGCGTCTGTCGAGTTCGATATGGGACTTGATGTTGGGCGTATATCTTAGCGCTGAGTCGGAATTCGTCACATTGAATTTAGCCCGACGTTCGGGCCGAACTCGAAATCCTATATCGGGTCGAAATCGGATGCGATATACGCCCTAAATAGTTCTCGATTTCGTGCCACTGTGACATGCCATTATTGGCTAGGAGTTCGAACCAATATAGTTTCCCTATATCGAAACTCGGCAATTCGACATTGCCCCAAATTGCGGCCTATTTCGGTTCCCTACATGGGGGTATGAGCTCGGCCATGACACGAATCCTGAACATAATTGACACATCTCCACACAACTTTTGATGAACTCTCGGAACACGTGGAGTATAAGAATCCATGCGAGGATAATAATTTTTTGTTTTTTTGACTCAACATGAAATTACAATACGTTGTCTACAATAACACAACAGACAACTCAAGATGCATACGAACACTGCTCGTGAATGAATGTCTACAAGACAACAAATTGGAATAATTCCCCCTTTTGTCACTTGAATAATCAACATATTAGCCAAAGAAATCGAAGAGAACTGAAAATTTTATAAAAACAAAAATTCCTCACTAAATATATATCGATATAATCCGTTTGAAAATATAAACAGCTCCTCTCCATGTATTGAAATAGTAGCGTACAGAATTCTTCAAATGTAAAAAGTGTCTCTCAATTTATTAAATTTCAATGTTTGCGTGAAAATGAAAATATAAAGAAAATTCATTACAAAAGTTTTTTTGTCGGAGTTTTTTTTGTTTGAGGGTTTTTCGTCAGATTTTTTTGACGGGGTTTTTTTGGTGTAAGTTTTTGAGACGTGCTCCCGAATGAGCGTGGGTTCTACACAGAACACTACGCACTTGGCGCGAGTATTTACCGTAGTCCCGAGCCCGAGATTCGCCGCAAAAAATGCTCTTCTCTTCAATTAATGTTTTTCTGCTCGAACATTCAATTATTTAATGCGTTTCCAGAGCGGAAAATTCCCGAAAACGTCTCCTGGCCAAGCTTTTCAAACAGAAACACCGGTTCTTGTCCTCTAAAATCAAATTTCCCAATAGATTTGAAAAGAATAAATTTATCAGAACCAAAAGCTCTACGATTTCAAAAGAATAATTTACATCCGGAAAGGAAATAAAATCCTCACTTTTCTCAATGCATCAAAACAAAGCCAATTTCAACTGTTGACCCAACGTTTAACGCTACAATTCATACTCGCAGCCAGCAAACAGCGCTTTGTGTAGAACCAGCCTCAGGCGATAGTACCGCGCTGTTGTCGATTCGTCCCCTCCGCCTCACGCGCAACCCACTGTTGCGCTCATTGATTAACAAATCCGGCAACAGTGTGCTCGATCAGATGATTCAGCGCAACGCTAATTCCCAGCATAAATCCGCAAGGTAACGTACCTCACGAAGGGTTAATGGAGCGAGAAAAAGAGAAAGAGAGAGGGGAAAGAAATCTCCAGAATTTAAGCTGCCTGTTAAAATCATAGATTCGAAACTCGCAATCACCAATTTCCTCCGCTTTCCTTATTCCCTGTTCTTCATTTCCTATTCACAAATTTAAACCATTCCCATCTCAGCAATAAAAGATATAGAACATGAAACATGAAGTATCACGTAGAGTTTCCATTACGATTTTTCGAAATAACTTCTTTGCTTGAACGATTCTTTTGGAATATCGAACCAGTTCTCTTCGAAAGGATTAAAAAAAAATAAAAGACAATTCCCCATACATTCCAACTTCTCTCTCTCTCTTTCTCAGTATATATCTTCCTACTTTTTTGTTGTCCTCTTTTTTCTGCCGCAATGAAACATTGTCGTTGTGTGCGATAATGTTACAGATATTATGCGGCAAACACAGTATCCCTGCCACGTGAAGTTGAGGAGATATGGGGATGCGGTGGTGCACTGAGTGGTGCTTGCGCTCTTCAGCATTATTGTGCAGTGACGCGTGTCAACTTAGGCTCATACAGTGATTGTCTAGCGTCCTATGCATATGCTTTAGCAGCAGCATGCTCACCAACTCCACGTTTCTACATTGCCCTACATTTACTAGCTGTACTTGGTTGTCTACTTCTCAGCCGGTAGACTACGGTGAATCATTTTCCAACGTGTAATCATCATACAAAACTATCCATTCCTATTTTCACCTTCATCTTTATCCTCATCTTCTCCCTCTGTCGTCGAAATATTCCCTCACTTCGCGGCGCCCATTGCCTATCAATTTCACCAGTGTCTTTTCTTGTTTTACGTCACATCATGAAGAAGAAAATAGAACGAGAGACATAAAATAAAAAAATATTGTGAGGAGTGATGAAATTGATGAATGAGGAAAAGGTGACACGTATTTTTATGCTATTTTTATTTTATAAAAAATTGTGGTGCTTGTTAAAATTGTTATTAAGTAGGGAAGACAGGGCGAACTGGATTTAGGATAGAATGAAGTGGATTTTTTTTAGTGAGGACCTCTTCAAAAAAATCAAAAAAAAATGGGAAGATGCTGCAGCTCGTCCATATTGTTGGGCAATTTTTTCATGAAGGTGCTCGTGAAAAAAAAAATTCTGTTCATTTTGCCCGGGCCTCCGCTATTTTTTATTCAGCTGTGGATAAGCAGAGAGATTTTTTGTTCAGAGCTTTTCGAAATACGGGGAGACCTCTCGTAAGTTATATACTCCCAGAATACCGTATTTTTTTCGGTTTGCGGTAGACGTTCGGAACTGGTGAATTGGGGGGGTTACAATCAAAAAATTCAAATCTCAAATCTTGGAATTCCGTAGGCAAACATCTGTAGATGTTTAGGAGTTAGTGGGGATAGAATTATTTGAGGATGTTGAGGTGGTAGAGATTGGATGAGATATAAATTTAAATTCCGTTTTCCTTTCATATCATACGATATTGCAGTGCCTCTTTTGATAAGTTCATTCATTGAAAAAGAAAAAAGGAAAGCATTTTCCAAGAAAAAAAAGTTTTTGGTTCTAATTATGCATTTTGAATCTTTCCTATTTAGGTACAGGTGATTTTTTTTTCATAAGAATTTCTTTAATTCTTTGATCCTACCCCGTTTGACATTCTCAATGTAAAATACTGAAATGTGAAAAATATAAATTATTAAGAGTTTAAATTTATTTAAAAATATTTCGTATCGAGAGCTTATGCGGTTCAGTGCAGTTGCACACGCGCATGACCATTTACATAAAATATAACTTATGAGAGGTAATTTCTATCATTCATGAAAGGTTTTATTTTATCGTATTTCAGAAGCCGATGAAAATATGAAAATTTTCATGAAAACCTTTTTTGTAGAGTCATAGAAAGCCTATAAAAAAAGTTTAATGAAAAACTCCCTGTCACTCTCACAATGAAATCGACTCATACTCCTTCGCTCCTCTCCTGTCTTCATTGTAATTTCCCCCTTTTTTCGACAATTCCTGAAAAAATTCACTGTATTCATAGGTAATGATTGCGAATGAATGAGAGAGAGACAAAGGAAAATGAGAAAATTCTGAAATTAGATCTCATCTCAAACTGTGTGATAAAACTCCCTTTAAATTGAATATTGTTCAATTTTTATTGATGAAGTATTTTTATTATTCCATTATCATTTTTATTTAACTGTATCAAAAAAAAAATTATTTCTATAATACCTGAGTGAGAGAATGAAAAAAAGTATTAATGAAGTAATGAAAAGCAATGCGAAAAAATATCGATGGTGGTATTAATAATTAAAGTTATCCAACTTTTTACGGCGATAGGGAATTGCCTGGGTTTCAACAAGGAGTATCGATTTTATTTGATGACATATATAATATGTAAATTTTGAATATAAATTCAAGTGAGAAAAGCAGAGATAAAAATAAAATGAATGAAAAAAGAGGAGCACAGCTTCCCCACTTTTGGACAATCCCATCGTCTCAAAAAGGAATAAAATAAAGGAAAAAAAAGTAAATAAAATAAAATGAAAGAAATGAAAACGGTCGCCATTGTTGTTGTTGTGTGTCAGTGTTTCCCGCTCTCAGTATCCCTGCTGCGAATATTCGGGTGTGTCAAAAGACGTAAATTACATTAAATAATGGATGGAAAAAAAATAAACAATGTGACTGAAAGAAATAAAATGTGCGGTGAAACATAGTATTACGTAAGCTAATTAGTAAATTTAGTTGATTATTTTCGTAATGAAAAATTTGTCTCATTTTAATGATAAAAAATTTTACATGAAAAAGAATTATAATGAATGTTTTTATTGATTATTAATTAATTAACAGAATCTTGAAACTCGATATACTTGAAAGTGTCTTTAGTTTTCTGTACATGCTTTTCATGGTTTCTCGCTTTAAAGGGAGAAGAACTCAAATTTGTGGAGATTAAAGAGAACATTGGAGAGAGGAGAAATGGAATTTCTCGGGAAGACCTGTGCGTTCACTTCTTCATGCCTGTAAAGTGCTCGTGAAATGGCACATTTCCGCACTCATATAGGAGTCCTCGCGCAATCGTGCGAAAAGTATTACTTTTCGCCACTCGTGCGGGAAATTGAGCCTGCACCTATTACAAAAACTGGTTGTTTTCATTTTCATAAATTTTTTCAGGTTTTTTTAGCATTATTTTCACCCTAAAATAGCCTGTTCAATACTATTCTCCCTTTTTCCTAGACAGAAGTTCTTTTTCCCTCGTCACAATATTCGTAACTTCACTTCGGAAAACTATATTTATCAGATTTCCGTACGAATCCTAATACTTCCAGTACATTTCGCAAAACTTCCTCCGAATGACACTATTTTTCACTGTAGGAATCTTCTCCTACTGCATTTATTGTTCGAAAAATCATATTCCACTCTCAGTGTTCAACAAGTCTTTTTCCAATCTTCGAGAAGTTTATCCCGAGTTTTCTCTACTGTAACATGTGCTAGTGCGCGTAAATATATACGCAGACAAGATGCCGACCTACCTTCCATTGAGAAAGAGAAAGAAATGTAAAAAATGAAATCTCAAAATCATTTGACTCATGACGTTTACAAATTTGAAGATATTTTCTGATGTATCGAGTTCTGATTCTGTTAAATTAGTATGAAATAGTTTATTCAGATTATCTCTATTGATGCAAGAGTGATCTGAATATATATCAGTATCGAAGAGGTAAAACTGGATAAGTCAATTTTTTTGCTGATTATTTCTGAGGTTATCACGAAAACTAATGGACATATGCCCAATCTGCCCTGAGTCCCTTGTAGCTCTTGGAATTCTCTTCAAAAAAAGGGGGCATTGTTGTTTCCCTTAATTTCCGAAATATTTCAGAAAAATGATCGACAGTAAGAATCGACTTATTTTGATCTACCTCTCTACTACTGATATTGATTTGTTCCGAAACAACAGACGATGAGAGGGTACAGAATAATTTGAAGGGGAGTACTTGTATTGAAAAGTCCCTTTTCAGAGAAAGAGGATTATAATGGATGCAGATTTTACAATACCCAGTCTGATCAGGTGAATTCGTCTCACTTGATGAATATCATTGATGATTGTCTATTTTAAATCAATTCAATATACGATAAATTAATGGAATAATCATTTTGTTGTGTATCAAAGAATTGTTTCACCTCGAGTTACACATGTTTATTATGTGAACAATGTTTATGATAATTTTATCCATTTTTTAAATTTGGAACAAACGTACGAATTCATAATTAAATGGCAATTATAAATACAGCTTGCGATTGATGAAGATCATCAGTCGCTGTCAGTGTCATTGAATTACTATGATCCATGCATAATTTTCTTAATAAAGAATAAAATAATGAAGTAAAAGGAAATAAATAAAAATTATATGATCAATTTCATAACAATCAGTGAGTTCTAACTTTTTCTACCAACCTTATTATCCTTATTACTTCTCGTTTTCTTAATCCTAGAGTACTACTTACGGTTTTTTCTTCCAATAGTTTACAAATTGCTAAAATCCAATTGAGTGGAGAAATTTGGATGTATTTTCTGTCTTTGAGGACCAATTAGTTCAAGTAGAACATGAAAATAATGGTGAGACTTTTTTTTCTTCTCTTTTTTTATTAGCTTCGAAATAATTTTCTTCATCTTCTTTCAAGAAGTTATTATTCGAATTATTAGTTTGAGGTTTTTTTTTCATCCGAGTTCGTTCATGGGTAAGTGCTGAGTTTTATTCTTACTGCTTAATTTAATTCACAAATGGATTTGAATAATGGTAATGAGTTATAATTATCCGTAAAATTTTTGGTTTTCGTTTTGAGAAGCTAATGACACTTACGATTATTCAATTATCTGATGAGAGCAAATCTATAACTGTGACCTGAGTCATTTTATGTCTTTTCTAGATTCTTCGAATTTTAATAATTGATTTTAATGGCATTGATATGGAGAGGTACTTCGAGAATTTAGAGGATTGGCTTATAAATAGGGGTGAGCGAATAATTCGAAACGTTGAATAATTCGGAGCGAATCGAATACGAATATTCGATTCAATCTTCGAATCGAATAATTCGAAATTCGAATCTTCGATTCGATCTTCGAATCGAATAATTCGAAATTCGAATCTTCGATTCGATCTTCGACTCGAATAATCCGAAATTCGGATATTCGATTCGATCTTCGAATCGAATAATCCGAAATTCGAATATCCGATTCGAAATTCGAATGTTCGATTCGAAATTCGAATATTCATGTTCCAAATTCGAAAATTCGATTCAAACTTCGAGTATTCAGAAATTCGATCCGAAATTCGATTTTCAATTCAAAAATTCTCTTAACGGACTCGTTGTTGAGCTATTGATCGTTGGTCGTGTACCCATATCGATATGTCTACTCAGTCGATTCTTCATCGGTCGAAGGTCGATACGAATTCTGAAATCTTTTGAAGAACGAAAATGATTGGCTCGAATTCATCACCTGTCCAAGTCGATTTATTTCCTTTTTCTAAGAGATTTCAGAATTTTCATCGACCATTGACCGATTAAAGATCGACTGAATGAACATATCGATATAGGTAATCAACGGGTCCGGCAAGGTCGATTCTAAATTCAAATATTCGATTCGATATTTGAATAATCGATTAAAAATTCGAAAATTTGATCCGAAATTCGATTTTAAATTAGAGGTGAGCCACTCAAATCGAATCGAATGGTGAAATTCGATTGGATTACCGAATCGCATAATTATATTTTCGAATACTCGATTCGAAAATCAAATATTAGATTTTAAAATCGGATTATTCGATTTGACAATCGAATCGAATGCCACTATTCGATTCGAGTTGAGAGCCATTCGCTCATCCCTAATTCAAATTTCTCATTTTCACTCAGTCATTAAGAGGAGAGTAGGGTTTTGGCGGTCGAGAAAAAAGCATATTTTCAAGAATTTTTTTAGACGGTACAGATAGTGTTGGTTTCTTTAACCCTCTAACGCTGAAGTCGGACTAACTCGTACCCGCGGCGCTAGAGTGGGGATAGCCAATCGCGTGCGCTTTCAGTCCCACTACCTCAATTTACGAGACTCAGGCTCGATCATTATCGTGCTACACACGTCTGATGGGTTCCCTCAGTGCCCCCTTCTTAGTTATTTAAATGGTCTTGAATTATCTTTTTTTTTTAATTATTTCTGATGATGTTGAATGAAAAATTATAAAAAATGGAACGTAAAAACTCAGAATTATTGACTAACAATAACATACCCGATAAAATTACAAAACAAACAGTAACCCCATAGTAGGTACGGTATTGCTCGCCAGAGCTCACGGATACACACTAACGCAGATATGCGCCGCCTGCTTAGCAGGCCGCAGAGTGGGAGAAACGTCCATAAGCGTTAAAGGGTTAATGAACTTCTATATAATAATACAACATATGAACTATATTTTTCGGAATTTTCATTGCAAAATATTGATAAATGAGCAGTTGCGGGTAAATATCCAAAATCAAAAACTCTGTAATATCCATAGGCATCCAAAAAAAAACTGTGTACACTAGAACTCTTCACTAGATCAAGAGAAACGGAAAAATCCAAGTGCATTGATTAGCTAAGAGGTTTCTCAAAATTCATTCGAAATTCAAAATGCGATTTTTGCTTGAAAAAATTAACTAATTTGTTATTGTAAAATAACGAATAATTATTTGAAAAAAAGAAAAACTCGACGATATTACCTCGAGAAACATCTTACCTAATCAACGCACTTGGATTTTTTCGTTTCTGTTGATCCAGTGGAGAGTTCTAGTGTACACCGTTTTTCTTGGGATGCCTGCGGATATTCGCTGGCAACGGCTCATTTATCAATATTTCGTAATGAAAATTTTGAATAATATAGTTCATATGTTGTATTATTATATAGAAGTTTATTGAAGGAACTAACATTATCTGTATCGTCTAAAAACATTCTTGAAAATATGCTTTATTCTCGATCGGCAAAGCCTACCCCCCCCCCCCCCCTTAAATGATTCGAATTCGATTGGGAGATCGTATCTAATGTTCCTTGATTCATTTCGAATCAATTATTCGAATTCCCAATCATATATTCGAATTTAGAATCGATTCTTCAAATTTAGAACCGATTCTTCAAATTTTGAATCGATTATTCAAATTTCGAATCGAATATTCGGATTTAGGATCGAGTTTTGGAGGAGTATGAAAATGCCAGGATGCTGAAAATGCCAGGGGGTAAGTCGATAGGGCAGATTTTAGAATGTTTCAGGAGCGGCGCCCAGTGAACAGGGGTTCTCTATTATCATAATAAAAATAGTAATGTGTAAATTTTGAGGAGCCGCGAACCAAAATAGAATTATTATCATGATATTCATGATAATCATTCTGATCGGAATAATGCTAATCTATTCTAAGAAAATATAGAATAATTAAGCGATGCCCAATTTTAGTTTATTTTTCAATGATCATCATTCTTTAGAAATTATTAATGATAATTATAAGGATAATACTGAGTTTGAAAATAGGATTTCCTGTTTCCATTTGCAAAAAAATTGACATTGTGGTAAGGTGACTAGAGATCAAATTTTGCCCGGTCAGTTGTGAAGAATTGAAAAAAAATGGATTTGTCTCTGTCTAACACAGATAATCTTAGAGATTAACTTTCTTACACTCTGCTCATGTCAGGATCATGCGCCCCCTCCCCCACCAAGATCTGATATTTTTAACACTGTTTTGAGATGACCCATACTGATTCAGTGTCAGCTCTCAATCGAAAGTGATAGCTGGATGATAGTCAACTGATTATCAATTAAGTATAGTAATAATCTCAAATCTTGTGAATTCATGAACTGAGAATCGAATTTTGAATCGAGTTTTCGAATACTTGAATTTCGAATTGAATTTTTGAATATCTCGATTGAATGATTCGACTGAATAGTTCGATTTGAAAATCAAATCGAATATTCGAAAATCAAACTATTCGATTCAAAAATCGAATCGAATATTCGAAAATCGAACTATTCGATTCGAAAATCGAATCGAATTTCACTATTTGATTCGAAAATCGAATCGAATTTCACTATTTGATTCAAGAGGTATTCGATTCGATTCGAGAGGTATTCCATTCGATTCGAGAGGTATTCGCTCACCCCTACTTATAATAGTGGGATTATGAAATCATTCTATGAGGAGGAATCAGTTTGGACGAGCTATCCCTGAGAATGTCAAAGAGGAATTGAATTTGTCATGTGATCGTCATCGAGTGATACATGAGAATAGAGTAAGACAGTTATTCTGATCAATTTCGGATTAATTGTTCTGTCGAAAATTCTGATAAAAATCTGTACTTTTTATTCTAAGTGGTAGAGCTATTGCCTTTTTCCCGACATACCACGATAGCGATAGAGTTATCGCAATCTAACGGAGGAAATAATAGGAGAAGGGCATGAACCAATTACCGACCAATGATCCATGGATCTCAAGGTAGTCGGGTTGAATTGGGGTTCACGTTTGGCACCATGATTTTTTGTATTATATCGAAAGAGCTGACTTCACTTTATATGTCGGCAAAATTTTGGATTGATTCCCCGTGTTGTTTGGGCGTAATTAATTAATAATGTAGTACATTTATAACGATATCTCGAGAATGGTTGATTTTATAAAAAAAACAATAGAGACATTTTTTCTTTTAAATTCAATTTCCTATTTTTTTCATTCCAAACTTTTTCTTTTCACATCAACAAATATTCTAGTTATTATGTTCGAACGCAAAAAATTCTCTATTTTTATCTTCTTCTGCGAACGATTAGAAAGTTATCTCCGAACCATTCACGGAAAAAGATAAAAATAGGGATTTCTTTGCGTTTGAACGCAATAACTCGAGAAATATTGATGTGAAAAAAAAAATTTGGGGTGAAAAAATAGGAAACTGGATTTGAAAGAAAAAATTTTTCCATAGTTTTTTTTTTTTAATGAACCATTCTTGAGATATCGCTATAAGTATAATACTATATTATTGATCAATTACGCCCTAACTACATGGGGAATCCATCCAAAATTTTCCAGATATGTAGAGCCAAGTCAGCTCCTCTGATAGAATGCAAAAAATCATGGTGTTAAACGTGAATCCCAATTCAACCCTACTACCTTAACTATCATCATCACCTTCGTCTTCCGTGAGCCATATCATTTATAGAATCTAAATATAAAATCCATCAAGATGATGATGCGATTTAAAGACCGAGTAGCATTAAGAAGAACTGAATTATGTAATTTTATAAGTAGTAGTGCATGCTAGTAGAATTCTCAACGAATCTAAAAGCCGAAAAACCATAAATTTCTCAATTCAGCGAAGAGATAAATCAGGGTAAGTAGATTGTTTTCTGCAAATGATTCCTTCCTAATATGTCCGAGACTCATCGAGCTAGCGTGATTGATAATCTCAGAATCAAATTTCAGAAAAAATAGGGAATGCGCAAGCGACGTTTGAACCCACATCCTTTAAATTACCAGTCTGATGCTCTACCAATTCAACTACTGCGAGTTTCCTGATTCTGATGCATCACCTTATTTTCTCCACCTCCCTTCCTGAAGCAATTTTAAATTAAATTTATTTTGACAGGCCGCTGATGTGCATGTTTACTGTCATCTTTTCTGTAATTCTTCAAATTTTCTACAAAAGTGGATTAGGGCACAATCGCACTACCTGGATAGGGAAAATTTCTCGAACCAATCGTGGTTCTGCGACTGACGCCAATATACTAGTATTGGTGTCCATTGCATAATCAAGGCTGGCCCTATACTGTTTTAACGTTGGATGATAAAAAAAACCTCAATACTGTTTGCCAAATGATGACCCAGTCTCGATAATGAGGAATAGGTCCTACATTGGTCCTAATGTTTTGCCAATGCTCGTTCGATTGTATATTTTATGTTGAGTTAATGAATTAACAGCAGTAAAATATTCTAAAACATGTAAAAACTGTCAAAATTCAATGTTAAGTCAGATATATCTCGCTTGTATTCCGAAATATTTGCCAAAAATAATGACGAGAGATAATCGACTTATCCCGTTTTACCTCTTCGCTGCTAAATGATTCTCGTTCATACATAATTATCAAAATTAACGAATTCGATTCTTTCCTACCAAGCTTATATAACTGACACGATTGTCTTAACTGTCAAAAGTTGTGGCCATTAATTTTCAATGAATTCATAAGATCCATACAACTTTACGGAGAGTCGTAACAGATTACGTTTTCCCTTTTCTTCCTGTTCCTCTATTCCATTTCCGAGATAACAAGTGAAACTGTCTTTTATGTGAAACATACACGTGACGATTTCAAATCTGACAGTAGTTGCCTGATTGTTTCCCATTCACTGATTGTGTATACGCAATATTCTCTGATGGCAGTTAGTATAAGTCATACTGTGCTTCACTCATTTTACCAGTACCTAGTACCAAATCCATGCAGAGAGCTTTTTGAAGGGGGAAGAGGTGGGGAAAAGGTTCAGGAGCAAGTACAGGGAGGAGTAGTTCGCCAGCCAGTGACTCAGTGAAACGTTGAATATTTCATGCAATATTCCAGTTGGCCAAAATCGCCGTAGCCAAATGTCACGCGATGCAATGCAAACGTCTTCTCACATACTGAATATATATGCATATCTGTAGATATGGAATTTCGAAGTGCAAAACTATCGTATATAACTGTACATGTATTTTAGAATAAAGGAAATTGTAGAACTCGTGTATAATGTGCAACTGTGGATAAATTTTCAACATTCCTAATCGAAAATCTCCCCCCCCCCCCCCTCCCCCCTTGTGAAGTTTACGACAATCAGTGACAAATGATTTTGCCAACAAAATTTCAGAGTTTCCATGGAACTATTATTTTCAGATTGTTAAACCAGTAAGTAGAACTTTATGGTGAAATACAAATTTCAATCATAAACCCAGCAGTTGGGCTAACATTTATTACTTTGTAAATCTGTGGTCACTAGGGGGATGGATTAATTTAATCCTCTTACAATGGATTTTTGAAAAAAATGCAGATGGTTGGAATGAAATTAATTAAATAATTTTGGTTAATTTAATACGGAGTTTTTTTGCTGGTTTAGTTGAGCTTCGTTTTTTACGGAGATTATTCATGAGAGATGAGGCAAAAGAAATCACACTGATTAATTCATCACGGTATTCTATAAAATGAATTTAATTCGCTCCTCACTCATTGCTGGTTCATTATCATCTTCATTCGGTCGCTCTATTCTCGAATGTTCGAAAGGTCGATGCAAAATCGGGGTAGATCAATTCTGTTTTTTTTTTCAATGAAATGTCATGGAAAATCCTGCTGAAGAGCCCTCTAATACAATCTATTTCGACTCAGTGAATTTTAGGATATTAAGAAAACCGTTTGGTGGATTATTCACGCTGCTTTGAAATTCAGCACTACTGGATAGAGATTGGGGCAAAACGGACTAGTGGCATTAGATGAATGAAGACTTTTTCGGACGTCAAAGCCTTTACAAGAAAATTTAAAAAGATTACTCAACATTATGGATATGTAGGAGCATCTTTAATTTTTGTTCTCCATTTTTTTGGTGAAGCTCTTCATTTCAAGACAAAAGCTAAGTTTAATGCGCCCCACAGGTCTGTTTCACCTCCGTCTCCTCTATTAACGCTGTTATCTTGAATTGATGGTAATTCTGAATTTGACATTTAAAAATAAATGATTCCCAGTCGTTCAATGCTATCGGAAGATTCGACTTTCCCATTATTACTTTTATTTTATGGATAAATGACTTTTCATGAATTACAAAAAGTGGAAAATTGCATTCTCATGTCATGCTTATAGCTTTATCTGCTAATTCATTAGCAATTTGCTTCCGAATGGTCATTTTAAATAAACAGAGTATAATTCTAGATAGAAGTTCTCCTGATTCTTTCTCGTTGATATATGAGCACTCGTTAGGAAGGATGTTTGGAAAATTCACAAAATTCGTACACTTCACTTTAAGGTATGACTATCACCAGAGGCTTGAAATACGAAAAATCTGAAAAAATTCAGAGATATTCTTCACAGGAAACCCAACAACTTTTCCTCATGGTGAAAAATTTTCTGACCCGTGGAATCCGAGATATTGAATTTCAAAAAGTGCATTTTTCCCATAAGAAAACGAGTAAATTGAGTCGCGATTCAATCATTATAAATTTAAAAAGAAACGGCATTTACGGGGCTTACGAAAAAATTGTAGTCCATAGTCACCACTTTTAAGAATTTTTTGAGACCAAAATCAGTTATTTCTGACCCATAGTTTTGGAGAAAAAAAAATAAACGATTAATGGCAGGCCAGCACCGCTGTGTACGTACACGCGGTCGCTCTGTATGTGTGTACAACTACAGGAGTATTTTCTAGTGTGCGCGCATACGTATACGCGCACATTAGTGTGCATAGGCAGGCCCGTATCAGAATTTAAAAAAATGGTTCTTTGAAAAAAAAATCAAAATATTAGTAGATATAATTATTTTGATTAAATTATGCTTTCATATAAAAGCAAGAAATTATTGAGGCTGAATAGCATTATAGGTTGAAAATTCCTCCCTCCTTTGGTTGTTCCAAATGATTTTTTCCTAACCTCCCTTGCCCCCACGCTTAGTGGTGACGTGAGCGATAGTCTTACCTTAAGAGTGTTGATTTCATATAATCCATTGTCCATTATAATCGTTAATTCAGTGTTTCTATATACGTTCTCCAATGGAAATCTGATTCTTCAGCTTTCATATTAAAATAAATACTCATTATTTTTCGCGTCAAAAGCCCAATTTTCATCATTTAAAATTTATTGTTATTTTTAGTGATAATATTAGATAGAAAATCCATTGAAATCTTTACCTTCAACATTCATTTTCAGTCATTGGTCATTTTAGCCCCAGATAATCAAGATAAATATTAATTTCTATCGAATATTAATATTTATCTTCATTGCGACCGGCAGTTTGGCTGTTCGGTCTGTGTACGCACGTAGAAAAATTCTGATGGCGGCCGCCATGGTGCGGGCCATGGCGGTGATCATGGCGCTGGCTATGGCGGTCGCCATGGCCGCTGCCATGGCGGCCGCCATCACAAATTTGCCGCTTTCTATGAAGTTCTTTCCCATGGCAATTTTTCCATGGCGATTCTATGCAAGGCATATTTTTGCACGGCATTTCTTCCCATCATGATTCTTTTCATTTTTTCCCATGGCTTTTTTTTCATAGCTTTCTTTTCCATCTGCTTTTTTTCTATGGCGTTTGTTTTCCATAGTGACTTTTTCCATAGTGATCCTTTCCATGGCGATCCTTTCCATGGCGTTTCTCTCCATTGCATTTTCTCCATGGCAGAATTCGTCAATGCAAAATTTGCTACGGAGAAATTTGCTTTTGCCATTAATTCATGAAAGGCTTAAAAAATTTATGGAAAAGTCATTGGAAGAATCATCATGCAAAAAATTGCCATGGAAAGAATCGTCATGAAAAATCGCCATGGGAAAGAACTCCATGGAAAGCGGCAAATTTGTGATGGCGGCCGCCATGGCGGTGGCCATGGCGGCCGCCATGGCCGGCGCCATGACCACCGCCATAGCCCGCGCCATGGCGGCCGCCATCAGAATTTTTCTACGTGCGGCTCGGTGGATCTACCGGCTTAAGCAGCAGTGCGTCTGGTTACCACTTGGATGGGTGACCGCTTGCCGTACACAGATTCGAATGACAAACTGAACATACGGTAGGTGTGACTATAGAGAATTAGTGTGCCTTTCTCGTCAGCGTGACAGAAAAGGCACATTAAGGCTCTGTACGAATCCGACTGCACTGATCAGGGTTTTCCATGGTTTCCCTTGGTCCACGGTAAATGCGGGCAGTATGGCAAGAAGTCGATCCATGGAGTCGCACGGGGGGTGGGGAAAGGAAAGAAAAATTGTAAAAAAACCGAAAGGTTATACATGGCTAGAAAAAATAAAAAAAAAATACTTATCTTCATTGCTCTTAACAATTACATTGAATACATTGATTCATAACAACTTCGCATAATAAACAATACATTCGATTTAGGTTTTGGCTATTTGCACACTACATTTCAAAACCACTCCAGAAAAAATATTGGATAGTTCTGCACCGGGAGTCGAAACCAGGATCTCCCGATGTCGCGTCGGGCACTCTACCGATTAAGCTATCCAGTGCTATGCCAATTTCCATTCGAATTGCTTTGATAAGTCGCTCGCTCAGTATATACCCCCTCCTCTGCCCATCACGCAGTAATTTAAATCAAATTTTAATCGTATTTTAGTATATTATACTGCTGCGTGAATATTATATGCAGTGTACAAATAGCGTGAACCAAAATTCAAAGCTCCTATCGTTTCTACTTCAGTTTTTATCGAGATTTTTTATCGAAAAAACAACATTCTTCATACAAAATTAGTAAAATCGAAATAACTCAAAAACTAATGACGAGAAAAATCTGGGAAAATTCACACAGTTAGATAATATAATATCTAATATTATTTATCAATCTGGATGAAATGACACAGAACTTTTTCTAAATTTCTTAAAGATGAAAAAATTTAAATTGTCGAAAAATCACTCATATCTCAAAAAAAGTTTGTCCAATACTGTTCAATAACAATACCAAGGAGTAGATTCAGAAGACCAATATATGAGCCAAATTTGGAGTTTCTAGATGAATTGGTCTGGGTGTTACGGAAGCAACATCATTTTTCATGAAAAACGATGAAAAATCAACATAACTTAAAAACCAAGTATTAGAAAAATCTGAAAAAATTCACACAGTTACAGAATATAATATGAAATGTTATAAATTAGTCTGAACGAAATCAGTTGAAATCTTTTTTGAGAAATTAATTTTTTTTTCAAAAATCAAAAATTCGTCGTATCTCAAAAAATACTGCAATGGAAGCATTGTAAACGTTGGATTTTTCGATTTCGAGTTTTCATCGGAATATGACTCCAAATGATCCAAAACGTCGAAAAATCATACTTCAAAAGCATGTCTGTATGTTTGTGTGTGTGTGTGGTTGTGTGTGTCGGAGTGTATTGACATGTATTGTCATTTTCTCTGGGACGGCTATATTTAGTGCTCTCAAAATTTGACAGTATTTTTCCTCGGTGTGCAAAATGTTGTCAGCAAAATTTCAGCGGAATCGGTTGGATAGTTTCCGAGAAAAACAGAAGTTTCAAAAAAGCGTTTTCTTGAATTTTTTCGATGAAAAATTAATTCGTAGCCCCCAGTCTGGGCTATGATATTCATCTCATCAAAACTCACATTTTTCACTCGGGGTAAATTTTTCTCTGATTTTTCGTTTTGGAAATTATTTCAATTTTAGTGATTTTCAGTTCAAAGTTTAGCGGAACGATAACTCGATAAGTATTTGAGCGAGAGACTTAAAATTTTGTCAGTTTGTATATCTGATGAAGGTACGGTTTGGTATTGAATCTAGGCGAAATTCGTCCAGTGGTTTCTCAGATATTTGAAAAAAATTATTTTCTTTAAAAGGCGTATTTCTCAAAAACTACTGGGCTGATTTATAGCAACTTGTACTCAAAAAATTCGTTATAATGAAGAGAATGAACTTTGTAGATTCCCAATTATTGGAAATGGGTGAAATAAATAAGTTTCTAACACAGTGGATAACTTTAATATTCTAGACTTTATTAATTGCACGAGGATGGACCGTCAGTGCATCAGTGAACTCTCCACGAGAGACTAACGATTCGTCACCAAGACCCGAAAGTATCGGTACCCAAAGAACAAAGAGCCCTCAGTTCCTTCTCCCTATGAAATCATTGTTTATGTTTATGTTAGCCTCTTCGACTCTCGCCACGTCGATTCATTTTTGAACTCTTAATCTTAATTTAAATAAATAATAATTCTCAGTAACGAAATTAATTAATAATCCAATACCAATTTATTGGTCAAGTATTTCTTTTTGTTAAGAAAAAAATTAACTTTTTTTTAGAAAAAATCAGAAATTTCAATTTTTCATCATTTTTTACTCAGAACACATATAGTTTCTATTCCATGATAATAATATAGATTTTTTTACGCATAAAATGAGATAATTTTCATCCTGATATGATGAGTAGAACCCCCATCATATTGGAAGATGTAATTGGTAACCGGTATTAATTCCCCCGGAAAAATTCCCTCGACAAAAATCTCTTCTTGGAAAAGAAGAATTATTATAATCAAAAAACTTCCAGTACAAATCATTTTATTTCAAAGTATTACGATTGGAATTAGTCAAAAATTTTCGAAGCAAAGTGAGTGTTTGTTTTTCTGCAGACTCTCACACTCACTTATTGTCAGGAGATGCGGTAGCATCTCTCGACTAATACGAGCCCAACACTCTGTCAGGCAAAGGCTACCGCACTCCTATACGGCTAAATAGGATGCGAGAAAATTCAATGATTTTCTCCACAGTCAAAATTCTATCTCGTGAGATGATTTTTCGGTAATATATTGCTTTTACCATTATCTTCGAATTCATGTAAAAAAAACGATATTTTATTATTAATTAAAAACGTTGGCCAAAATTCCTCTCCAAATCGAAATTTCTTTTGGACATTGTAACTGTGTTAGTGCCTCACCGACACTACGTAGAAGTATGCGTCACACAAACGTACGCAGTAAACATCAAACGCGCTTAGCTTAGGATGGAAATATCTCGAAAACTATTGGAAATTTATCGAGACATGCTGCGAATAAAATTCTTGGGATAAATTAACGAATACAATAAGCAAAACCCCGTGCTTGTACGACTTGTAGTTTCCGAGATATTAATTTTTTACTGCAAAGTTTAACAATGACGTGCGAGACCTAAGAAAAAAATTACAGAGCTTTGATTTTACCGACCGTGTATAGATTATTTTTATTTTTCGCTTACTACTTAGAGCCTCGCGCGTTATTTTCGAATTTTTCCGAGGAAAAATCATATTTCAGAAACTACGAGTCGTAGAATAATGGGGTTTTGCTCATTCTGTTCCTTGATTTTTTCTCTAAATTTCATTCGCAGCATGTCTCGATAAATTTTCAATAGTTTTCAAGATATTTCAATTCAAAGTCAAGTCGATCAGCACGCGTCTATATTCGATTCAATCCATCTTTATTACATTGCTCATTTATAAATAGAAAAAGAAGTGAAATGGCAGAAAAAAAACTGCCAGTGCGTTTTGAAAAAAACGTCGACAAGTACGCGCCCCGATTTTATTGGAAAAAAAAAATATGAAATGAGAATAGTACAAGTCCGGTGATCTACCTATGCTAATGCAAGAGTAATCTCTTTCAAATTAATTCATCATCTTATTATTCGAATACTATATGAAATTGGCATTGTACAATGAATTTAAAAAATTGAATAGTAATGAAATTAAACAAAAGAAACGTACTTGGTGTACCTGTAATCTGTGTTTTCACTTGGTACACCAAGTACGTTTCTTTTGTTTAATTTCTTTACTATTCAATTTTTCAAATTCATTGTACAATGCCAATTTCATATAGTATTCGAATAATAAGATGATGAATTAATTTGAAAGAGATTACTCTTGCATTACTTAGCACAGGTAGATCACCGGACTTGTACTATTCTCATTTCATATTTTTTTTTCCAATAAAATCGGGGCGCGTACTTGTCGACGTTTTTTTTTTAACGCACTGGCGTTTTTTTTCTGCCTTGGCATTGTACAATGAATTCGAAAAATTGAATAGTAAAGAAATCAAACAAAAGAAACGTACTTGGTGTACCAAGTGAAAACACAGGTTACAGGTACACCAAGTACGTTTCTTTTGTTTGATTTCTTTACTATTCAATTTTTCGAATTCATTGTACAATGCCAATTTCATCTAGTACTCGAATAATAAGATGATGAATTAATTTGAAAAAGTAATGCACAGGTAGATCGCCGGACTTGTACTATTCTCATTTCATTTTTTTTTTCCAATAAAATCGGTGCGCGTACTTGTCGACGTTTTTTGAAAACGCACTGGTGTTTTTTTTTCTGCCTATTCTTTTCTGTTGAATTTGATAGATATGGAAGAGGGAGAGCGACAGAGAGAAGGAGAGAGAGAGAAGATGAAAACAATTCATGGTAGTTGGAAGAGTATTCGGCGCGTAACTGGTCGTCCCGGGTTCGCCTCCGGCTGGGGCGCTGGGGTTGTTTCTCTCAAATTTATTTCTTAATTTTTTTTCTTTCTAATTCTTAACCCGTCAAGTACGGGACCCATACGCCGCGGTCTGTCCTCATCAGCTGGAAGTTATCTGACGATCAGACTACGCTGCTCAATGCGTAACGTTTTGTGAACGGTTCATCCAAAAATTATGGAAAAACTTCCATCAATAGCATTGGCTTTCCATAGAAATATTATCTAGAGATATCAATTTTCCTCAGATTTTGCGTTATAGAAATATTTAGTGAATTTTTGAGCTTAATTTCAATTCGATCAGATGATTAGTCACTGAACTAATCTTACACGCTTTACTTATAACAAACAAATTTACAATCCGATTGAAATTTGCCTTGCGCCATTCGATAAGAAAACCTTCAGAGTAATCTGAGTAAAAATTTCAGAATTTTGAGAGTAAATTTCTCCGATAAACGAGACGAATATATGAAGTGTGGAATTTCAGTCCACAACTTTTGTTTATAAAAAAAAAGTAGTGCAAATTTTGAAGAAAAAAAAAATTCTACCACTCCGAAGACAGTTCCATTACCTACCCAAATCAATTTTTTAAATTTCTATATCTGTGATAGTATTTGAGGAAATGATTTTTTCTGCGCTCCGGCCCGAAAGCACGGACTTCCCGGCCGCATTTTACTCCGGGAAAAGCGATTTTTGTGGCCTCTTATTTTTGTGGCCGGCTATCGCAGCTCCATCTATCGGAGCTGCAATAGCCGGCCCGAAAGAATCCCCGTTTCATCATTAGGTATGCGTAACCCACAATCACATGTGTCAAAATTGGATAAGTGCAAAATACATGTTATTCAGGCAAAATTAGATGATTAGTGTGAATTTTCTAGAAGTTTCAAATAATAGAGAAACGTTCATTAATCGCAAAATTAATTATTTGTTTGCTTGTGTTTTTTTTCAAGCTTCGAGACAAATTGTTTACATTCATTTAAATCTTGAAAAATCTGAAAAAATCTAAAAAATAATGAAAATTTCTCAATTTTCAATTAATTTTTTGTTTCTAAGGCTTATTTTATTCCTCATTACATTGTTTACAGATTCACTGAATCAGATTTGAGAATTTCATCTTGCATAAATTGTTATTAACAATTTTATACAAAAAATTTAACTTTGTTCCGCAAAATGGACCCATTTGACGGAATACTATTTTTACGAAGAGCAGTGGCTTGTATAAAAAATTTGAGAAGATGTGTATATGCCTGCATTATTGGTGAATTTTTCTGTTCTTTTGTCCTCTTGTTATATTTTTTGCAGAGTGCAATTTTTGGGAATTTATTTCCACGCATCGTTTTTTTTTTGCGAGGCTCGCCCGCCCCGCCCAGCAAAACCTCGGCTTCGCCTCGGTTTTGCAAAAGGCGGGCGGGCGACCCTTGCCCACCCCCCCCTCCCACCAACGGGTTGACCGTGCTTTCGGTCCGCAGCGAAGAAAAATAGTATACAACCCACGGCCACAAAGTTGGATGCCCTAGCCTACGCGATATAAGGCCTCGGCTTCGCCTCGGCCCTTATATCGCGTAGGCCAGAAAATCCAACTTTCTGGCCTAGGGTCGTAATATACTATTTAATGTTAGCGGAGAGGGTCGATACGACGTATGGACCCCGTACTTGAGGGGTTAAAGTGTGATGATTATTTTTCTGATGTTAATAGATAATTCTTATAATGTACTATGTTCTTAAAGTGCCAATACATGATCAATGAATTGAGAAAATTTCGTTCAATGGAATCATTTTCTGAGTAATTTTTGTAGAGGGGATTTTTGTCGAGGGGATTTTTTCCGGGAAATTTTTTCCGAAGGGATTTTGTCCAGGAAATTTATTCCTAGAACCGATGTAATCAATGAACAATAGAAAATAATTTATGTGTATATTAATATAAGTGAACTTAAATCAAATTAATGAAAGTCGCGATGCTCCAGTTAGAGCTCGAAAACTCCATTCGGAAGCATACTGCCAATTGCATTGGCAGAACAGTAAATCTGAGAATTCAAATGACACACAATGGGCGAATGCCTGCTTGTTTAAGTAAAAAAAATTCACACAGCCATACATACATACATACACCTAGACTTTTTTTCTAAATATCATTTTCTGACTCTCCACATCATTCAAAGTGATTTTCAACAAAAAAAATTCGAATCGAAAATTTTCACGATTGTTAAGCTTCCATTCGGAAGCAAAAACTCAATTTTATTGAAACATTCACAAAATTGGGGTAAATATTCATGTAAGATCAACGTACAAAGAGCAGGATTGATAACAATGAATGAATAACATAAAAATAACTTCACCATAAAAAAAACTGCGATAAGAGTATAGTAAGGAGGGCGTTCGGCTCACAATCTTCACTTGTCTACTTTTCATCCAGAACTGATTCGTTCTATGTTCACTCATGCAATCCACATTTTTTTGTTTGTAGTACTTCATCTTTCATTCTATCATACTCTTTTTTCCTCGAACATATTGATATTATAGGGACACACAACGCATACGTGTACTCATCACCCGGAATAGAGATTTTGATTCGCGTTTCATCCGGGCCGGATTAGGTTAGCCTGACTACGTACATCAAGCCCTGATTTTTCGGAAGTCCTAGAATGGTGTAGCCCCTTATAGTCTCTACACTTACTTTTTCTGGCCATATTTTTCCGTCTCATTCATACTCACAGTAAAGTTCAATCCACGTCCATTAACACAGTCACTCAGGCGGAGTGACTGGAGCGGTGCAAAATATGCGAAAATTTCTCTTCCGCGGGAAGGCTTTTGAGAAAGAATCTGTAAAATTAGTCAACAAGGGAAACATACTGAAGTATTCCTACGAATTCTGCAGATTTTTTGATGAATCGTACTCTGCCGTACCCCCCAAAAAATTAACTCTTCATAATTCTTTTTGTATTTGAAAATTACAAAGAATCTCTCGATTACTCATTCAATTATATATTTTTTCCTCCAATTATTCCTCAATTTTTGTGTTGTATTTCTTCAAATGAATCTACTAAGAATTCAGAATTTCTTTAAATAAAAGCCGCCTCTGGAAATAAAATATTCAATAAAAATAATTCTGAAAAAATAATGAATTTCAATTTTTGTTATACAGCTCGTGGCTGTTTCGATTTCTTAAATAAAAATCCTTTATCATACATTTTCTAACCTGTTCACTTGAAATTCCTGGATACGATATGAGAGAGAATACAGTGGAAAAGAATAAGAAAATTGTGTCAAAGAATTTCATTTAAAGAAATCTCACCAGAATAAATTGTACAAAAAAATGAAAATCGATTGATCTCTGATTTATTCCATACCTCTATTCAACAGGAAGAGTTTCTAGTAGAGTTCCATATCGAATGCACTGCAAATTTCTTTAGAATTTCCCCAGAAAAAAATTGAATGATCTTTCGTTTTTATTTGAAAAATCATAAAAATTTCTTCTTGCTCAAATTTTCATTCACTGGGATTATTTCCACACAGCCCCAATGGCATTATAATATTTTCATTGAAATTCTCCTGTTGAATTTCTATATACCTCTGGAGCATGAAAACTCGTGAACGGCAATATATAAAGCCGCAGGGCTGATTTCATAAAAATCTGTATATTTATATAAAATTCACGTTTATTCAAACTCGAATAAAATAAAAATATATATCTCATGGAGTAGCGTGAGTCAGCATTCAGTTATATATTTCAAGCTTGCAATACACTGACGTCAGCTTTACTGTCCCTATCCACTCACACAAACCACCAATGGTTATCCTTGGGTGGCTGTTTGGATGCGTGTCTGAACCTGGTTTTGATGTGACCCACAGAATTTTTATGAATCAGAAGATAGACGCGTTGAAAATTGCACTGGGGGATAGTGAAAGAAGTGAATTCTCAAAAGGCATTCTCACGTATCAAAAAACTCTCACAAATAACAGTTGGATTTTGTGATTGAGGTTCTCCTCACCAGTGAAAATGTCTTTTCAAGAATCTTTCAATTTTTTTATTATTTTTTTTTCTACTCTTTTATTTTCTCTCTTCTCTCCAGATGTCAAGAATAGACGGAAATTTCATTATTGCGGATGGTTCTTCCATGACTCAGTGAAATTATTCCGATTCATTGAATTTTTCATCATTTTTTTCGTTCGTGCAGGGAAAAATGGGAACTTTGTTGGAGAAAAAATTGTAAAATTTTCAAGTTAATTCAGTAGTGAAGAGGTGAAAGAGGGCGAGTCGAGCTATCTTTGTAATCATTCTTAATGAAATGTCTCGGGAGCTAAGCGGGATAAGATAATTTAGTCTTAATCCGTTGACTTTTTTTTTACACTATAGAAGACATTGAGTTTCACGCCCTAAAATTTAAACCAGTCAACAATTGTCGTTGACTGATTTCAGTTCTGGGGCGTGAATCTCAATGTCCTCTATAGTGGACAAAAACCGTCAATGGGCTAACCCTTTTTTGCATATTCTGGAAGGTTCAAAGTCGTTTCAAACAAAAAAACAAACAATTTTTTGAAAGTTCTACAGTATTTCACCTTTTGACCTCAGACTGGTCACTATAAGCGAAGTAACGACTCTGGCTGGGTGATGAGTGATGTGCTGCCATGTTATTTCAGCTGCGACGTTGCCAAATTCCCTCTACACTGCCCAAGGACGCTCAGCGACTCTCCAACAGCGTTGCCCACCAAAAAAATTCATTTAGTATTGGAAAAATTTCTAGAATTCATTTGATTTTTCCATCAATTTTGCAAATAAGTCGTTCAAAAAATCATATCGTTTGTTCAACATTACAATGGATAAAATCATAGGAAACTTAAAGTAGTGGAGCACAGCGCTGTACTCATAAGCAGATCAGTCTAGGATCAGACTGGAAATTTTGATCCGGGTTTCATCTAGACCTAATCAGTTTGGCCTGAGTCCTGACGACAGGCTCTGGCTTGGATGCCTCATTCGGTCCAAGTCTGGGCTGTAACGCTTTGTCAAGTTAGGGCTGAACTTGAATCGCCAACTCAGGACCGGATAAGGTAATCCAGATCAGTGCCGGATAAAAAATTCCATACATGTTCCGAAAACTTATAATCATTAATTAATCAGCTTAGTCACGAAAAATATATTATTTGTTCACTTCCAAGTAATTCATCGTTGTATTTGCAGCACGTGAGATGACATTTTTCACTGAAATTAGAGATTTTAAATTAGGAAATCAAATTGCACCTGGATGGGCTCAATCCCAGAACCTTCTGCGCACCAAACTAACCCGCTAACCACTAGGCTACAGCTCAGTTATAGCATCAGTTGGTCTGATCATTTACATAAACTTCTTCCATAGAGATATCAATAATTTTCGAAATTAGATGATAAATTTGTGGAAAACTCAGAATAATTCATGAGGTGCTTATGATAAAGTTAATTAAGATTAATAACCATTCGGGGAACCTGATCCGGTCCTGATCATTTCTAGATCACGATAAATTGATCAGACTTAGATTTTTTCACAATTCTCGATCAGGTTCCCCAGATCCAGGAGATGTCAGGGCTGGACAAGGCCAGTCCTATTAGAGTTAGGGCTCTCTCTGAAATTCTTTAATCAGGCTATCTTGATGTACTACTGATCAAAGCCATTTTTGATCAGGCGTGCCCATGCTATACCGGATCTGGATTTAATCAGTCGTGCCTATCTTATGCCTGATCAAGATAGCCATATTCACTCCGGATCCAGATTTGATCAGGCGTGATAATGGCATGCCTGATCAGAATAGCCATGTTCAATCCGCCTCAGGATTTCATCAAGCGCACACATGCCATACCGAATCAGGATAGCCATATTCATTCTGGATCCGGATTTGATCAGATACAAGCACGTCGTGCCTGATTAGGATAACCGTATTCATTCTGGATCCGTACCAAGTGTGACAGCAGGCGTGCCAGACGAAATTTCTAGTCGGGAAGCTGACTCGCTAACCAGTAGACTACAACTCAGTCATAGCCTCAGTCGGTTCGATCATTCACATAAACTTCTCCCATAGGGAGATCAATAATTTTCAGAATGAGATAATGAATCTGTGGGGAACTTAGAATGATTCATTAGGTGTTTATGATAAAGTTGATGAAAATTGAGAGGAACCCATATGGTCCTGATCATTTCCGGATCACGATAAGGTGATCGGACTTGAATTTTGTCACAATTCTCGATCAGGTTTCCCAGTTCCAGAAGATGGCAAGGCCAAGCCAGGACAGTCTTATTGGAGTTGGTGGCCTCTCCGAAATTTTCAATCAGGCTATCCTGATGTAATTAATGCCAGAAAAAATTTCAAGTCGGAGATTAACTACAAAGAACAATTTATGTTCCGATCTTTCGAAGAAGCGTAAAAATATCATGAAAGAATTTCATGAGCTTCAACAAAGTTTACTTGATAAATTCTCGTGAACCCAATCGTTTTTAAGATATTTCCAAAATGATTGGAATGTGAAAATAGAGATGTTTTGTTAAAAATCATGGCAATTTCTTGCCGCGACCTTTTTTAAAAGAAACCCGAAATGACTCGCCGTGATGCCCTTGATGATTTATCTCAATTTAGTGGACTGTATTTGAGTGATGTTGATGAATTTCTCTTTGATTCAACTGCCTCTACGGCCGGCCCTCAGGAACGAACAAAGAACACAAACCTGGACGAACACAAGGACCTGTTGGAGGGTTCTCAAATAATTAGAAAATCGTGAATTATACAAAAGTATCAACGCTTTAATGATTCGACTAGAATACACTTTTGATGAATTCACTGACTCTAATGATGGCTTTTAATTGATAATTGTCTCTCACAAAATTTGATATTTATTTTTATTTTTTCTATATGTATGGCCTCTCGGCCTTTTACATTCGCCCCCCCCCCCCCCCCCGCTGTATCGCATTCGCCGAGGGACGAGGGAAAACCTCATTTATATTTTTTCTTGAGGAAAACCTGCCCAGATACAGTCGTCCCTTGCGAGACTCCCGCTCGGTTAGGTGAAACTGTGGAATTAGAGCTTTTCAAAATTTTTTTGGCTTCCCCTCACCGGGATTCGAACCCGAGCCATCTGCGTGCCAAACCCCCCGCTCTAACCACACAGTCACTGCCGTCGGTCACAAAATTTGATATTAATCACGGTTGTAAATCGCGATTAATTAGATAAAGTTCCCAATAAGTGATAACTCAAAAACCAGAAAAATAACTCGTCGTTTTTCCACCATGCGTCTATCGACTCGGCGTGGTTTTCTCACTCGCACTCATTGAAAGGCTCGATGTTATACTTTGCACGTTTCTCACTCAGTATCCGAAATGTAAGTGACGCGTATAAATCGCGTGTGGTTACTCGTCTCCCGCTTGTCGCCAGGGTCAAGGCGCCTCTGGTGACCATCAGGATAATTTTAAGGAGATTGATGACTCGACCGCTCCTCTGGTAATTGAGCATCGATCGATAATCAGCCTCAGTTAATTAACATGTTTGAAGTTAGTTAAGCCTATTATCTCACATTTCCAGAATGTTGGCCAAGTAGATGTGGAATTATGAGAAGTGTATGGAACTAGATGTGCTTCGTACTATCATTTTAGAAAACTCGTGAAATTTTTCGAGGAATCGGGAAATTTTCGAGAAGAGAATAGAAGAATACAATTCAGTGTAAGGGAAACAGGGACAAATGGGATCTGCAGGGGAAATGAACTAGAATTTTTTTTTAGAGCGAAGACCTAACGTATCAATTTGAGAAAATGACAATCAACAATTTAGACATGTTACCAAGTCTCTAGAAAAAAATTGAAAAAAACCTTGGATCATTTTGTTTTTGATGTTCATTTTGCCCCGTTCTCGTCTGATTTGACGAATAGCGACTCATAATCTTTTTGAAACATTTCGCCAAGATTTTTGAGTAAGCCATCACGATTGAAATAATTGGTAAATCATAAATAGTATAAATATGCAGAATAGTGGCCTACATAAAATTTAATGATTATCAGAAATCAAACTTTGGGAAAAATATGGAATGCGCCAGCGAGATTTGAACTCCCATCTTCAAATGACCAGTCTGATGCTTTACCAATTGAGCTATCGTGAGTTCCTATATTTACCTTGGAAATTTTGACTACGATATATTACATCATTTTCTCCACCTCCCTTCCTGAAACGAATTCAAATCAATTTTAAATTAATTTTGTTTTTAGTACCATATTCTGCATATTTACCAAATAATTTTCTTACCAAAATAAATGAAGGTTTTTTAAATGTAAGTAAGAGAACTGTAACGAGGCCCGAAGGTTCTCGTCAGCAACAGGAGCATCCGTCATAGCACAGGTAAGTGCAATAACTGTCGCGCACGAATAAAAGGCACCATAACCGCGAGTTACCCCATTTAACCCCGTGACAAACCCCCATGAGCCCCGTGGCAAACGCCGTAATGCGACCGTTCAAAGCGGCAGTGAGGCTAGGGATCGGAGAAAGCGTGAAAGTCTAGTAGAAACTGGCGCTCCCAATAACGGGATTTAGTTAATATTTTGTTAGTGATTTGTTTTAGGTAAAATCGGTTACTTTAGTAGTGAGGAGCGGGAGGTAGCGACGGACGAGATCCGTGTCTCAAATGGCTCACGTTTTTTGTATTTTTTTTTAGATAAAGGCCCGGTTAGATTTAAGAGACATCAGCAGACAAGATGCGTGCCTCAGTTGTGTGTTTTCGGGAGGGATGTCCCGATTAGGTTTACGAAAATCTAGGATTAGGAATCATCGAGTGAATTCTGGGAATTAAGTGCCGAGTTAAATTTAGGGGGCATCGGCAGATGAGATGCGTGCCCCAAGACTTATTCAGTGTGTTCTCGGCAGAACTCTTCGCCACCACGAGCTGAAGTTTGGAGCTTAAAATTCGTGAGGGAAGAGCCCGCCGAGGAACTTCCAGTTCAGCTGTTCCGAAAGAACCACCTGGCACCCATTAAGGTATTTGGAGCGCAGCATCACTTTGATTGAGAATTTTCCCTAACTAGGCTCAAAATGTAGATAAAAAAAAATAAAAAATCTTCGTTATTTATTTATTTATTTATTTATTCATTCTGAGACCCAACAGCCTAAGCCAATAATAGGGTCAAAATACAACCATTGTACAAAAAACAAAAAAAAACATAGTATTTTTGGTTTTCCATTAAAAATCATTTAAAAAGTAAAAAACGAGTTGCTCAATTAGCAACATAAATTCTTCCATAGATATCACAACAGAGAAAATATCCATTCATTCATACATACATACGGTGTTCTTATCTCACACTCTTAACATACTTGCTCGCGGTTTCGCTGATACATTGTAAGGATGACGACATCAGGTCAATGCTATCACCATATCGCAGGAACGTTCCATTAATTGCATTACATGTACGATAGAGAGGGGAGGACAGCACTAGATTAGAGTTAGGGAATGGCAGATAGAATATCGCTTGTTGTCGCGATGATCGTGTCGGCGCCCTAAAAGGGAGCAGTGCCAGAAAACCTGGACAATCCACATTCCCTCTTATCACTTTAATTAAGAAAATAATTGCCGTCACCTCCCGTCTCTCTCGCAGACTCAGCACACCAAATCTGTCACACAGAGAGTCATTATCAACACCCTTCGCGGGGTACACCCCACACTCCTTCCAGGCCAAGAACTTCAGGAATCGTCTTTGGACCGCCTCAATCTTCTTAATCTGGTTTTGGTACATGGGAGACCAGACCAAACTCGCATAGTCCAACTTGGTTCTGACCAGGCTGAAATACAATGTCCTAATTGCTACTGGATTCCTGAAGTTCCGGCCTGTCCGCAGTACAAAGCTGAGTGTTCTATTGGCTGACCGAACAATTGCATCAACATGTGGCGCAAACGTTAATCTACTATCATAAATCACACCAAGATCCTTCACCACTCGCTCAGATGATAGCAGAGTGCCATTAATGGCATACGGAAACTCAAAAATGGTTATGACCCAAAAATTAACTTGCCCATCTGGAAACAGAGATATCGGCCCTCAAAGTTTGGCCTTTTTTCCATTTGATAACATGGAGATTCATCAATTTAGTCATATTTTTTCCAATACCCTAGTGGTTCCGAAAATGCGGTGTAAACACCGTGTATACACCGTTGCAGTGTAAAAACCGTGTTTACACGGAATTTACACAGAATATATTCTGTTTTTTTGTGCAAGATTTGTGCGGTGTAAATTCCGTATGAAAACTGTGTTAACACTGTGTGAATTCCGTTTGAAAACTGTGTAAAAACGGTGTGAATTCCGTTTAGAAACTGTGTGAACACCGTGTAAACACCGTGTAAACACCGTGTATACGCCGTGTAAACACTGTGTTTACACCGTTTATTCGTGCAGTTTTTCCACAGTTTTTCTACCGTTTTTAGATCACCATTATGAAAAACGTTTGAAATTAGTAGAAAATATTATGAATTTATTATTTTTCGTAATACCCTTGGAAACTCGGAGAAATTGCGGAGAATTTGCGGTGTAATTTATGTATCAGAAATGATTTTCTGTCATTGTTGAAAAATTGTACTTTTTGGTCGAGATTTGAAGACAAAATTCGAAAAAAACAATTTCGTAAGTATCATTAGTTTCAATGAGCGTAGCGTGAAAATTCCGAATGGAGGTGGAAAGTGAGATCATTCGCGGATGATTTATGGAGTTGTCAATTTGAAAATGTCCATTTTACCCCACTTATCCTTAATTGAAATTGGGAACTGAGATGAAATAAAAATAAACAAGTGGATAATAGTATTGCTTTCTAACTGATATAGCGTTTTCTGCTAATACCTTAGCAATATGCTTCCGAATGGAAGTTATTCATTCAATTTGTCAACAATTTTCGTATAGTTCTCAATGGATGTTTCCATCTGATTTTTCAGATATTCTGCAATTGTCTTTTTCGTATTTATCCATTTTTTTACTCATCGATAATCAGATGTTATTCGAATTGGTTGAAGTGATTCGTTCCTTCCTGCTCTCTATTTTCAGAGATCATTTATTTATGACGATTCGTTTATTACAACTGACTTTTCATTGATACCCAGATGATATAATATATCATTACTCAAGTATTATAATATACTAGCGATAGATAAATTTGGCTTATGAATTCCTCATCTATTCAGAGTATAGAACTCAATCATGGCTGAAAATAGGAGTTTCGCAGGTGGATGTATTTCATGCATTCTTTTCTAATCCAGTGATCTGGCAGAACTATGAGTGATTTCAATCAATGTGACACTCCATTCTCTATTCACTCACAGCCTCAATACCCTTAAAAGCACTGATACAACTTTTTCGGCACCATCATCAAAATATGAAATTTGGTAAAATTCACTAAAACAGCGATAACTCGAGAATTATTCATGCAAATGAGCTCAAAATTGACAAGCATCTAACTGATACAACTCCCGAGATAATATATGAGTATAAATAAAATCAGTTGGATAGTTTCCAGAAATTCCATTAAAAACTGATTTTCGAAAAATGGACATATCTCAAAAAGTACTGATCCGATTCTTTTCAAATGAAGCTTAAAAAATAGGGTTCGTTGAGAGGAAGTTTTCCACAAAATATGAAATTTTTCTACAGAACCGTTTTACTGTAGTTGAGACTTTCATGCACATACGGACACACACACACACACACACATACACACACACACAGGCATGCGCTAAAAATGTCATTTTCTTTCTCTTTAGACCATTTTGAGTATCTTCTATTAAAAAAATTGGAATCGAAAATTGTCATGATTACATAGCTTCCATTCGGAAGCAAAAACAGAAAAAATGAGAATTCGGAAGAAAATTTGAGAGTTTGAAGGAAAATTATCATTTTGCCCAAAAGAAATGAAGTGAAAAAAAAAATTGTCAACGTATTTTTTCATTATTTTTCTTAAAATTGATTTCCTACAGTCATTTCAAGAAAATTGACAGCAACTATCAGTCATTTCTTTGGAAGATGATAGTATAAATATGCAAACCATGTTCGAGCTCAATTAGAATCGCTGAAGTTATATGTTTCAGACTAGCAGCAGACAACGAGAAATCTCCAGGCGGTTATCGAAGCTAAGCAGCATTACATCTGGTCAGTACTTGGATGGGTGACGGCTTGGAGTTTTCGAGAATTACTGAGCCGAATTCTTTTTTTTCTTCTTTTATTCCCTTCGTTTTTAGGAAATTAGGATAACGGTCATGATGGTTTATTTTGAAGCATATAATTAAGAGAGAAATCAATTAAAAATGTAAATTTGTGGTGAAAACGCGATACTCGAGTGAGTGCCGCTTAAACAATGTGTAAATTCCGTTTAAAAACTGTGTGAACACTGTTTAAATTGCGTTTACAAACTGTGTAACAACTGTGTAAAGCCCGTTTGAAAACTGTTTAAGCGCTGTGTACATTCCATTGAAAAATTGTGTATATCCCGTGTAAAAACTGTAGAAAAACTGTGAAAAAACTGCACAAATAAACGGTGTAAACACAGTGTTTACACAGTTTTTGAACGGTGTTTACACGGTGTTTATACCGTGTTTTCGGAACCGCTAGGGATAACTTCTCCAAAATAATTGAGGTTTCAAAGAAAAAAATCCCAGTGATAGTGTCAGTTGTTAGAAATATTTACAAAAAAAAACAATATATGTGCCCATTTAGTTTACGAGAAAAAAAATGTTAAAGTATGAAAAATTCGAAAAAAGACCCATACACGAACGCAGGCTCGTGCATACACACCGAGCCCGTGTACGTGTATCTCCATACACACTGCGTTTGAGTGTATTACGCCAGGGACGACCCTTAATTTTATTGAGAGAAAAAATTAAAGAAAGAAAAAACATTGACGAATCTACATATTTAGTTTATTTTATGGATTTTACCGTGAAAATAAAGGCTAAACAATATGTTTCTCTAGATAAAAATACCTGTTGATCAATTTAATAACATTATATGGCCATGCTTCTTTTGCCCCCATTGTACTCTTGCTAGGTACGAGGTAGGGCGCTCGAAATACCTTAATGAGGTTTCAATTTGGGAATATTATAGAAGAGGTGGATGGAGGGACGGCGCGGTGGCTTTTCATCCTCTCGGGTAAAAAGTCACATTACAGAACAAACAGGATACTTGAATTTTCTGCCGATCAATGTTTGAGGATGGCTCAGAAATTCAGCGAGATACCGTAATTTTATTCTATCCTTCTTCATAGAGAATTGTAAGAGCTACACGGGAAAAAATAGGTATACATGCTATTTTCACATAGGAAAAATGCCTATGTAACATAGGAATTATGTCTATGTTTTTATGAGAATTTTTATGATAGGAATTATTCCAATGTTAACATAGGAGAAATTTCAATAAAAGAGAGGGAATATACCTATAGGAAATGGGTATTCATCCTATTTTTCCATAGGACTAGTTACTATAGTAACATAGGAATTTTTCCTATGTGAAAATAGGATGAATAACTATTCACTTTTCTCCGTGTACGAAAAAGATTCAAACAAAATTGATATTGAGCATCCTGTTTTACTTGCCCGCTACTGATTTTAATTCAATTTTTTTTCTTCAAAATTTCGTTTTTCGAACATGTCATTTTTCAACTCTTGTGTATGACAGCGGTGATGGGAGTTTAATCAAAATTCTCTGAGATTAAGCCAATTTAAAGGGATTTTACTCAATCAAAATAATGATCCGAAAGGAACCATCCTCGACTGAATCTATTCCCCCAGTGAATGTTCATTCTAAAAAAAACTCCCCCACTCAATTTTTTCCAATAAGACATTACGCTAAAAAATTCTCATAAATTAGTCTCTCCTGAAAGTTTAAGAGCCTGTCTTCCTGTCGGTAAAGTAAGAATTTTTCCCCCTCATTTTTTCCGCTCTTTTCTCTTCATCACATTAGGCAAACGATACTGCTATTTCAATGCTTTCCACTGTCCTGTAAAAGTCAACTCGGGAGTGGATTTTACCCTCGAAACAAGAATTTCCATTACCGTACATAAAATGCACCATGTACATGAAAGTTGAGTAAACCCATCAAGTTTGCGAAAAAAAAGAAAGAATAAAGAGAGAAAAAAAACAGAATGAAAATATCTACATAGAAGAATATTACCCCGAGATCGCATCGCAGTCGGAATAAGAAAGTCCTATTCCCTCGTCAGTTTATTTATTCTGTTGGGCCAAGTGAGTGGCGCGTGCCGCTTAGGCGCTCCACACGTACGTCAACATTCGCAAACAACCTTTTTGCATTTTTTTTTCTTCATTTTTTCTATGTTTCTCAATGTTTCATACTTCCGTTTGCGTATGTTATCGAAATGGATATATTTCCGTGAGCCATAATAGAAGCCACAAGGGGAAAAAAAGATTTGTAAAAAGCTCTGGTCAGTATTTCGGTGGAATAATATTTATGGTAATGAGAAAAAAGAAAGGCCGTTGGTGAAATCGACGTGGGCGCCATCAGGAAAGGTGAATAGTAAGAAACGAGCGATCGATCTTTTCCTACAAAGTTATCCAAACAAGTTTGAATTTTCTTGAATCAGAGAAAAGTGTTAGGTCCAGAATAATTATCGCTATAAAAATTATCGGTGTTGCTCTTTGTTTTATTTGCAACACTTTATTCTCCACAAATTATGTGGGTCATGAAAAGAATCGGCGAAATTTGTAAGTTCGTCATGTCATAATTTGTAATCGAGTTTACTAGAACAACTTAACTGATGAGTTGAGATTTCAACATTTCAGAATGTGGAAATGTTGGACTCATTAGTTGTTTTTCGATGTATCAATTCATACCGAAACTGCTACTTCTTTGCAGCGTTATCAGTTTCGTAATATTGAGTAATAATAAATTACCGAAGTTGACGATTGACCGAATTTTCAAAGGATTGCCAGTCTTGTTCGTGCCACCGAAATATTCATACTAAAAAACTTCTTCGGGATTTAGCCGCAAAATTGATCTTTTCCTGCAAATGAGTTGTCAGATCATTCGTTAAGAATAACGTGACAAATGTCAAGTTGTGACATCAGGGACTGGGCTTATTGTCGTCTTTAATCGAGTGTAGCCGTATGGATATTAATTAAAAAGAGTGCAATTAAGATGAGAACTAGAGGTGCGTAGGTGCTCGCTCGCTGCGCTCGCTCGCGAATGGAGGACAGCGTAGTTGCTCACTCGCTACGCTCGCTCGCGAGTAGAGGAGTGAGTAGTTGCTCGCTCGCTACGCTCGCTCGCAAATGGAGGAGTGCGTGGTTGCTCACTCGTTACGCTCGCTCGCAAATGGGGGAGTGCGTTACTGCTGATGAGAAGGAATTAGTAAGAAAGTAGCATGATGAGTGTGACTCTTCGAACCGCACTAAGAACTTCCCGATAATTTCTCTCATTTACTATTAGGAAGAATGATGAATGAAAATAACGATAAATAACAACAGACATAGTAGTAAAAACTATCAAAAAAAGTTGGGGAGATCGCGAAATATGAGATTAATAAAAAAATCGATTTTTCCTCCTCGGGGTCAGTAGATAGACTTCGCTTATTGAGAAGTTAACGAAAATTCAATAATGTTTTTCTTAAAAAACTAAGAAATTCCCGGATCGATTTCGATCAAAATCTAATGGCCGCAAATCTATGTCAAGATGCTTCGATTACGACATCGATCACCTCGATCACACTATTAATTTATGAGAAAATGTGAACGAAACATTTGGTTACAGACATACACACACACACACACACACACATACAGACATGATCGTGAAAACTATCAAAAAAAGTTGGGCAGGTGTCAAAAATCGATTTTTCATTTTCGGGGCCAATACATAAACTTCCCTTATCGGGAAGTTAATTATTATAAGTGAAGATCAAGAACTCAAAAACTCAAAAACATTTAAAAAACAAAATATCTAACCGTGGAATCGGATCATCTTTGGTTGGAGCTTCTCAACGCAGAAGAATAATCAAGGATCCACATCTTTCGTTAAGAAATAAGGATTAATTAGAATTTCAAAGAAAGAAAGGAACAATATTTATATCAACAACCAATTGACAACAGACTTGTGAGTAGCGACCAGAATAAAAGTTCAATTTTTATTTCTAACAACGGTTCCATGTCTATACTGCACAACGTCAACTCAACAAGTCAAATCAACACACATCAATATCAACACATGAAAATTTCATCACAAACAAAGTCATTACGAGACAAATTCACTCATTGTCAATTAAACTCGAAAATGGAAAAGAATCTGAACTACATATCGTCGCCATAAAAACAAAGGGGCGTAACTGCTATACTTATCCACAGCACTGACGTCGCTTTGTTACTGGGGTAATGACATATATATGAATAGCCACAAGGCGCTATTCAAACACAAAGAAAATATAGATATTAAGAAGTGAAAACTGAAATTTCCCTTTACATGTACAAGTTCAGTAAAATAAAAATTTGTAAATTATCAATTTTCATATGAGATATTTCTGTGATGAATTGACGTTTGTTGGAAAAACCGTGAGCGAAATGACCTATGATGATTTTTCAAATGATCAATTTTCGTGTTAATATTGATTTGTGTTGAATTGACGGCGTGTCTTCCAAAAGATCAAAATTTAAAGTTTTCTGTTTGACATAAATAAAGAATCAATCTCAGATTTTATTGACGAAAATCATCGGAATAGTAATTTTGTAATTTCTCACTAATTCAACCGTCCATTTGTAGTAACTTATATAAATTTGAATAATTTCTTTTCTGAATCATAATAAAGATCAATGAGTGTATAAAACTGTAGCGTCCTATATTTATTTATAATTTTAGCTTGCATGTTTGAAAGCAAATTTAATTTACGGATTGTCCTCGACGCTACGATCACGTCTCGGGCATAAAAAAAGTTTCTTGGGATTAAGAACTTGGGATTTTTTTTCATCCATTCTCAATGAATGAATTTTCACTCAGATTGACCCAAATTCAAAGAAATCTGCTTGGATATGTTCAAATATAATGTCAAAATTTTGTTAATACTATTTAAACAGTAATTGCGCCAGTATTGACGAAATCAACTCGGCCCCACACACATACTAAATCTGCCTGCGAAAGCCGGACTACAGGTGTAATTGGGGTATCTTTCAAAGGTGGAGCTACAATAGGTCCCGCCAGACTTAGGTGGCAAAAGAGCTTGAATGGCACCGTGGCAAGCATTTCTATTCTGTTCTGTATTGAACAGCAGTTTAGTAGCGAAGAGGCAGAACATAATGAGTCTTTTCCCTTTATCATCCTTGTTTGGGTTTTGATGAATTACCTGGATGTTGTAGCCGAAATTAATTCAGTGGACTGTATATTGTATTAATTGAAATAGATGAAATTGCCCCCAAATTAGCACCGACGCTGGTCTGAAAAGATGACAGGTATCTTGTAAAGAAAAAGCCGCTTTTACATAAGAATAGATATAATTTAACACCTTTGTTCTTTAGATAAAATACATAGATTTTGGATAACTGAATTGCCCGAACCGTTAGATCATTAAGGAGAAATTAACATTGATTATTAACTGATACCGAAAGCAATAGATGAAAAACCGTTACATTGATACAGAAAAACTCGCGTTCACTGTGCCAAACTTTGATGAAGAGTAATCCGTTGTGCGTGAGCAAGTCAATTGCTTTTCGCAGTTGGCCCACGCGAAGATGACCGAGTTGACCCGATGTCACTCGACTTAGCCTCTGACCCTATGCCCAGACTTTTCAAGAAAAGTCTGAACAATCCTTTTTTTCAGCAATATCTCGCAAACTATCCCGATATAGCGTCATTTCAGAAGGACCTCTTGTGGAGCTCTTGAAATTTTCTACGAAGAGGATGCTACAAGAATCACTCTACTGCACTCAGTTGCCGAGGTATTTCCGAAGAAAAAGTAAGTATTTTCTTCATAATTTGTTTTTTTGCAAATATCGTGACGTAACTTAGCAAAATCGGTCTAATAGTTTCTTAGATATTAGTATAGAAAGATCCCAAAAAAGCAGACTATATCTCCGGAATTATTCAATCGATTATCTTGGAGTTTAGCTCACAGGAAGGTCATTACTATGCGTAGTTTGTGATATGGTTTTAAAATTCCTTAAAGGAATAATTTCAGGAAATTATTCACAAAATCGATTTTCTATAAATTTCGATTGTTCTATATTTTTTTCTGAGCAGGCTCATATATCTGAATTGATCAGCCTGAAATAGATCATTTTCATTCAAAGATGAACCCATTGTGATTGTGAGCTCACAATTTGGGAAATTTGAAAAAAAAAATTTTATGTTTAAAACATAGTGAGTTTTAAGAATATGAATATGAATAATGTTTGCATAAATTCGACATTCTGGATTGCTATTTATTGACAAAGTATCAGCTACAACGGTTAATAATTTTAGGGACATGAAAGTTATGATTTCGACCATAATCCATCGATGGAATATCATCAATTTTTTTTCAATGATAAAATTCATTTCAGTCAATGACTAGACTTACTGTACGTGTGCCGAGTTATTTTCTCGTTCGGCACCTTGAAGTTAACAACTAAATCTCACTGCAATGGTTCACGACTATTCAATGCGTTAACAGTTTTATTTTTTATATTTATTTATAAGTTTGGTTTTTACACAATCATAACAAATGATCGAATTAGAATATTGAATTTTTACAGTGAGTTGTGAACGATGTATATGGTTGCTAACTATAGTATTAAAGCTCCAGGCTGGTTGTTAGTTTAGGATCGATTAAGTTCGATGATTGATGCTTACTAACTAAAATTGAAAATAAGATGATCATTTATCCAGGTGTGAATGGCTTTGATTGGTTGATGGAATTAAGTGGGGATGAATTCTGGGATTGGTGCAAATTTGAGTGGTGGGGTGGCTTGCAAGTGGATTGGTTCGGCGACGCTAACACTTTCGGTGGAGCGGGGGAAAAGGTTCAGGTCAATTTTGGGTCCCCACGGAGTGTGAGGGTCCGAGTTGTCGGGGAAATACGCTGCTAATCCGGGATTGAAGGCAATAATCGTATAACTAGCGGGGGGCTGCTTTGTACGTGGTGTAATAAACGGTTTCTGCATGCTAAGAACCAGGTTTCCAGGTTTGGCGTTGATTTTAATTGGGAAAAAACCAAGTTATAGTTGGGAAAAACCCAGCTGTAGGTTTATTGCTGGGGAAATTGAAAGTATTTGATTCTTGGAAATGGAACTGCTTGGGGATATGGTGAGGTTTTTAGTTTCAATAAACTTGGGACAATAGTTGGGGAATTTCTACAATTTTCTACGGTGGGTAATAGTGTAAATATTTAGTAGGAACGAAACAGTATGCTTAGTTTTTCAAAATCATGATACTATTTGGGATTATGTTCCTCTCACATGATTCTGCTTCCGAATGGAAGCAATGTAATCATCAGAATTTTTGATTGTAATTTTTTCAATAGAGGATACAGTCGAACCTGGATAAGCGAGACCTGGATAAGCGAGAAAACTGGATAAGTGAGAATAATTAGCGGGTCCCTTCATTTCCACCCACGAAAACCTCCTTAATTGAGAAATAAAAACCTCTTTATCAGAGAGTCATTTTCCATATCCAAACCTCTATAATTGAGACTATCTCTCGCCCTTTACCTCTATAAGCGAGAGTCAAATGAATTTGTTTTCTTTTGCTTAAAACGTCTCGTAAATTTCATGAACACAATGTGTATAGTAGTTTATCTTGCAAGTTATTGATTACTCATTACAGTTACTGAGTATCATTCGCTGAGGAAAGTTTGTTACGTTATTGACATGCCGAAACGCAAAATTAAAGCATATTCAATGAGTGATAAACTAAAAATTGTAAATGCGTTCGAGGCCGGCAAATTGCGAAAGGAAATACTTAATGAGTCTGATTTGCCAGAGTCTACCTTTTATAGAATAATAAAGTTCAAAGATTCTGTTAAATCTCAGTGGTCTGGAGGATATGGAAATATTAAGCGGAGCCGACTGTCTGAGTTTCCTGACGTTGAGAACTGTCTTTTAGAATGGATCAATCAAAATTACATTGTTTATATACTTGCAATGTAAATAAGAAATATAATTACGTTTTATTTACATATTTGGCACCCGCATTTTTTCATACCTTTGTAAGTGAGAGAAATTTCTCCTGCACCTCTGTAAGTGAGAAACGCGGATAAGTGAGAAACCTCTATAAGAGAGAAAAATTTCCCGTCCCCTTCAACTCTCGCTTATCCAGGTTCGACTGTACTTAAAATGACCTAAAAAGAGAAAAAATCATATTTTGAGCACCTGTCTGTGTGTGTGTGTGTGTCTGTGTATGCGAAAAAGTCTCAATTACAGCAAAAAGATTTTATAGAAAAATTTCATATTTTGTGGAAGACTTCCTCTCGACGAACTCTAATTTTTAAACTTTATTTGAAGAGAATCCGATCAGGGTAATTATCCAGAGTAGAGGCCAAAATAAAAATTAATCTAGAATTCAATTGAATTTGACTCGAGAAGGGAGGTGGTGGAAATGATATAATACATCGGAGTCAAAAATTTGAGGGGAAATATCGGAACTCGCAATAGCTCAATTGGTAGAGCACCAGACATGTAATCTGATGGTTGTGAGTTCAAACCTCGCTTGCGCATTCCATATTTTTTTCCGAAGATTTGACTTTCATAATTATTTGAATTTTAGGATGCACGCTATTCTTCATAATTACCCCGATCATTTTTTTTTTAGATAGGGGAGACCGGGGCAAAGTGGGGTACCCGGGGCAAAGTGGGGTACCCGGGGCAAAGTGGGGTACCTACTTTTTGGGAGCACTTTTTTTTTTTTTTTTTTTTTAATCAAAAATGTTTGCTGGAGTGCTCATTCGTTATGGCATAAGGGAAATGGGGGCAAAGTAGGGTACCCGGGGCAAAGTGGGGTACCAGTTTTTTTGGAAATTTTTTTTTTTTTTTTTTAATCAAAAATGGTTGCTCGAGTGCTCATTCTTTATTGAGTGAGGGAAATTGGGGGAAGTGCAGTATTTTTGAAGTTGAGTTTTCTTTAGCCAAAATGCGTCAATATAGACAATAATTGGTTTTATTCAACGACGGTTGTGTTTACCTTCAAGTTTTCATTATAAACAATGATTTCTCGTCCGGGCACGAGATAAATCAATCAATAGAAGAGACCGGGGCAAAGTGGGGTACCAACTTTTTAAGGCCCTTTTTTTTTTAATTTGAGCAATGAACGTATGCGCCAGTGTTCATTTTCATGACGTTCTGGGCATTAGTGATGGCGCAGAAAAGGAATGAAAGTAAAGAAAAAGAAGCAAGAAAAATTCCATTTTTCAAAATGGTGAGCGGTCTTTAAAATTTTTTTTTGACTTGATCCGTGTCTTATAGGATAAGATATTTTTTTTTCTCTGAATGGTCAAAGCTGTAGCAAAAATGAAAGGAACGCTTCTGTGATTCTTAAACATCAATTAATGATGATCAGGAACGGAGATTTTCTTTTTTCGTGATTTCTTATTCACCCCATTCACACCTTCCTTACTCACTCACCCCATCCACACATAGAGAATCACGGAAAGATAATGAAAAAAAACATCTTTGGTCTTTGTCAGAAAAACGGTCCAACCGATCGGCTTCAAAATTTACGGGCCGCTTAGGTACAGATGAAGCTGAGAAAAAACGTTAAAACATTTGCACTTTTTGCAAAACTAGCAATGTTCAGCTCAATTTAAAAAAAATACTTCATTTTTTGTTTTCTTTTGAACAGAATAATCAACTATTGAAAAAAAAGAAAATCTTCACTTCTTATAACATTTCAATTATTTTTCATGTACCCCACTTCGCCCAAAATGCGATAAAAACGAACTATGTCGGCAAAAATGCTCCAAATACTCAGCAGAATGATCAATTACTAAAAAAAATGAAAATCTCAACTTTTTATAAAATTTCAATTTTTTTTTTTGGTACCCCACTTTGCCCCAAACTGCGATAAGAATGGGCCATCTCTCCCAAAAATGCTTCAAATACTCAACAGAATGATCAATTACTAAAAAAAAATAAAATCTCAACTTCTAATAAAATTTCAATTTTTTTTGGGTACCCCACTTTGCCCCAATCGGTTCAACATGATCGACGTGACTTCATTGATTGAAAAATCAAAAAGATAGGTAAAAATAGAGCTGATATCAAATTTTGGGCCCTGAAAGCCCTCTCCTTCCCTTAGGTACCCCACTTTGCCTCGGTCTCCCCTATGTCCATTTTTCTAAAATCAGTTTTTAATGGAATTTCTGGAAACTATTCACCTGATAATATTCATACTCATATATTATTTCGAGAGTTGTATCAGCAAGATGTCTGTCAATTTTGAGCTTATTTGCATGATTATTTCTCGAGTTATTGCCGTTTTAGTGAATTTTTCGAAATTTGATATTTTCATGATGGTTTCAATAAAGTTGTATCAGTGCTTTTGGAGGTATTGAGGCTCTGAGTGAATAGAGAATGGAATGTTGCATTGATGAGAATCATTAATAGTTCTGCTAGATGGCGTAATTGGAAAAAATGCATGAGAAACTCCTGTTTTCAGCAATTATTGAATTCTATGCTTTAAATAGATGACGAATTCGACGAATTCAGAGTAAAGCGGAAAATGCGTCATCACACACACACACACACCCACACACCCACATACATACGCACAGACATTTTTTAAAAAAGGCGGTTCTTGACGTTTTGGGTCATTGGCAGTCATACTATGATGGAATCTCAAACTCAAAAAAAATTACGATTCCAAAGCTTCCATTCGGAAGGAAAAAGCATGAAAGTAAAATCACCGCATCTCGCTCACTTCCCGAGATATTCCATTGGGAATATTCACAAAGATAAATCCATTGGAAAATCAATTCTCCATATACTACCCAGTCATTATAAGGAAACGTAAGGGGATACTGCGGTAAAGGAGGCCAGTGCTGTATTTATTCCAAAGTACACCATACCACGTGAAGCTTAAATTTTGTGTCTCCGTATGTGCCTACATTACGTTCTTACGTAAATACTAATCGCTTAAGTGCTCCTAGAGCTTCTTCCCTTTCAGCGGGACTCTAAACCTTGTCGAAAAGGACGTTAAAAAAAAGAGTAGCGAAAAAAAAAGAAGAATGTTGAAAGCAGTGAGGGTGAAAGTAAAAGACGAATGACAAAAAAAAAAGAAGGGTTTTAAGAGAAGTGAAGTGTGAGAGTTAAGGAGCAAAAGGGAGAACAAATAGAAGAGGTTGTGAAAAATATAGGAAAAAATGACAAAAAAAATAGACAAAAATGAGAATAAAGAAAAGTGGAAACTTGACCCCAAGTGAGTGTACTTGTTGAAGTAAAAGTTTCGTTGAAGGGAAACGAGATAACTTACTACTATGAAACAAGTAAAAACAAAAAGTTTAGTGTATTTCTTGTAATAGAGTTGATATATTTATCTATGGTAAAGTCTAATACTGACAATAATTTTCGGAGGAAACTTTAAGCTCAAACATATACATATCATAACTCTGTTTTATTTCATAACAAAAATTTTGGGCTAAGTAAAGGGAGTAAATCAATAGGTAAATTAATGGGTGAATGAGTTTATACATACGTTAGAAGTTTCTCTTATTTTGAACTCGTGACAAATGTCGTTGTTCGTCGGAAGAGAAATTGCAGAGGAAAAATATGCTTTTGTTTACGCTTTTTCTACTTTTTTTTAAAAGTCCTTTATTTCACGTGTTTTTGCTTCTGCTGTGGCCATTTATGAATACCTTGCGATAACTCAAGGGAAAACGTCTGTCCCAGGGTATACACGCGCGCCTCTTCTTGTTATGTATACCTTAGCGTTGAATTCTAACATCTTCTTTTCTTTACCACCTCACTCCAACTCATTCATCTCTTCTCGTCCTTTCCTCAGTCAGTGTCAAAGACATATAACAACTGTGCGCGCATATTCTTTTTCCTCTCAAAGGGGAAAAACAGGAAAGGAAAAGATGCGAAGCTTTTCGTCGTGGGAGATTTTTTTACAACAAATTTTTCTCTTTTTCTTCATCTGAAGAATTTATTTGAGGTATTTTCATGAACGTATATGTTTGTTTGATTAATCTTAGGGATTCACGCATTTTTTTGGAGTAAAAGTCGTGAGTGAAAAATCTGAAGAGTTTCCGGGAAAAAAAAACTCAAATGCACTTTTTGCGATCATTTCATTTTACATGAGTCTCCTAATTATTCCTTTCCCTAGATTAAAATGAGTTATCGGAAATCATCGATAATTCATTAGATGCCACCATCAATTCCAAAATTCTCTATTCACCCGAAAATAATGTTCAAATGCAGCCAGAGTGAATTCTCCCAAAATACCTCAATCTTCATAATATATTTGGGATGAAATGTGAATTAGAATTTTATCCATAGACGTAAACCACTGAGTAGAACACTGAGGGATTGTGTGATACCATAGTTGGGTGCAAATCGTTCTCATCCCATTTGGAAGTTCCTCATTTTCCCTATACCATCTCCCATCCACCATTTATCCCACTTGCATTTTGGGGTGATGCAAGAGAAGGCAGCAGCAGTAGGAGGGAGCGAGGGAGGACAGAGTACCTCGAACGTCTTTCACGATATCCAGCATTTCCGATGGCGGAAGTTGAACCACTATTGGTGCTTTAACTTCCCTACCGATTTATGTCGAAATTGTCGGAATAGTTGGCCCCACACTCGGCATTTATCCAACCACTGTTTATTGCATACCGATATGCCATTCGACTAGTTTGAACTCTACTTGAAAACTATAATTCCATGCCACACAATCCTTTCTGTTATAATCATTATAACTAAATTGTCTTGGTGTATTATCGTCTCGTTTCGTAATGTCCGATAATTTCGGTACAAAATTCCGGACGAATGACAATTATAATTTAATTTATTGACTAGCAATTGAGGTACTAGGCGATTTGATCCCATGGAGAAAATTTCCCGGAAAAAAAATCCCGGAAAAAATTTCCCAAAATAATGTCTCCGGGAGAAATCTCCTCAATTGTATATGAATGTATACATTGTAACGTGATATTTCGATCGACGTTACTTTTCATCGTTTAGGCGCGTAATTAATTCTGAATTTGAATAGTTTTGGCACCACCAACCGAGATTCAAAATAAACGAATCACGAGAGTTCGATTTCAGTAAAAATTATGTAAAACTCATGCCGATTGATTAATTTTGTATGTTAACGCTCATTGCATTATCGTCAATTGAGTTGATGTCTCACGAATGGAAGAGGGAGACACCAGATGGACGATGATGGGAGAATACAACATTACCTATGGAGTTGGTTAATTGGAGAAAAAATTTGGCACCAATGACGAAATTCATCGGCAGCATTAATTGAGACGTTTTGATGAACTTTTGTTGCATCCTTGGACCAAATAAATTGTCCCGACTCTAATGTCATCGACTTGGAGTTTCTCAAATTTCTTCGTTGGAGTTTATTGTCATTGAAAAAAAGGAAAATACTTACCGCCAGGTTAAGCTGTATGAAATGACGTATTTCGGGATTGACCAATGAGGAACGTCCTTCCCGGAAAAGACGCCTGGGCCAGTGCACAGCGCTTGCTGTCGGCTGATTCTCGTTCAGTGTGCCGTACTGTAGACACATGTTTTTGTCATGTCATTTTGCACACTTTTGTTAACCGCCAATTTCCTTACGTTTTGGGATTAATTCATTCATTCCGAATTAATTATATTAATTATCGTTTAATTGAACTAAAAAAATATTGTTCACGTGGAATTAATTTTTTGGAATAATCTGGTGAGCAAGTTTTTGGTTAATTGAATTTTGTACGGTAATTTAATTTTGCGAGTCAAGAATTTTATTTTTTTCTAGTGTTATGACGCTGTAGAAAATTGACGCCGCGAAATTAATTACCATTTATCGGCGACATTTTTATTTAATAACTTTTGGAAACATTTTTTATATTTTTTTGAAATATTTTATTGGACTCTCGTTATCGTCTCTCGATTGAATATTTTTTTTTGGTTAATTCAATGTTTTTTTTGAAAAATTAGTTTGTGGCGTATTAAAATTAATTTACGGATATTCTTGGCGTCGTGGCCAAAGTTAATTAATTGTAATTTATTGAAAAATTTTAGAGTCTCGCGACTTTGTGGAATTTTATTGTTTTGTATTTTTTTTTATTTTGTTATTTTTATTTTGGAGATTTTAATGAATTAATTTTTTTTATGAAATTAATTTCATTAATTTCATTCATTGGCATATCGTTGAGTCCGCCATGACACCTAGGGAATTTCGCTAGGGAAGTTTTAGTTATTTTTGTTTCGTTGCGAAAGATAACTGTAGGTGGCAGCACCATTAAATTTTTGAATTGGGTTATGATTTGAATTTTGAAATCGACGATCAATTAATAAATTCATTAATTAATTAAATTTTATTTTTGATTGACATTGTTAATTTTTTTTTAAATTTATTCTTAAAGAATTTGTTTCTAATGAATTGTTTATTTATTATGAGTTGTCGGAAATTATGTTTTATGTTATGAAATTTATAATTTCTTTTTATTGTGCTGCGCACTCACTGATTCGACGCAGTGGTTGAATAATTTATAAATTCTATAATTAATTTTTTTTTTATATAAGATTTTTATTATATCCCCGAAATTATTTGTTTGGAATTATTTAACGCTCCTTATTTAAACCCACAACAGCGGCCTTGAGAGGAGGCTGAGCTAGTTCGTGCTGGCGCCCATTTGGATTTTGGTTTAGTTCATGATTTTTGGTTTTAGCTACTGGGTGCTTTTCAAGCGTGCTCAATTGTTGAGCTTACCGTTAGGCTCAGGAATTACGTCACAATATAGGTAGTGAAGTATAACTATGTTGATTTATAAGTGTTCAAACGTGCCCCCCATTTCTTGTTCAAAGCTGCCCCAACAGCATACTTGAGATAAAAAATTAATTTAAATCAATTAGAAATCAATAAAAATAAAATTTTCCATTTCGATGAGATAGTGGAATATATGAAGATTGATTAAAAAAATATACAGTCATGAGTTGATCACCATTTTAACTATAATATACTTACATCCAGAAAATAAAAATTTTAGAATTGCAGCATAAATTCGACGACCCCTTGTAGGTTAGGTTTAACATGGAAAATAAAAACAGCTGTGATGGATATTAGTTGGCAGCTGTGCTGCCATCCTAAATTCAAAATCCGCGGTTCAAAATTTTGGTTTTTCGATTTTTTATTGAAGATGTTCAAAGCTGCCCCCCTCTCCCCTATATTTAAATGGTTTTTTTTAAGGGGAAATTTTTTCCGAGGATTAAAATGACGGTTACCGCAATGGAAAGTACGCTGCACGAGCCTGCATTAATTCATTGATAAAGGCACTTATATTTTTATTCTAAACATAATCTGATGACATAAAACAAATATCACATCAACTTCCAATGGATCACTTACAATATCGATTAATTGTTGCAAGATCTCGCATAAGATTCGAGATATCGCATACCATTCGATGGTTCCATCACACCTAGTTTAGTTCAAGGGGAGAAAAGGACGAAAAAACTCTATCACATCAGCTTCCGATCGATCATTTTCAAATATCGATTAATCGATACGATATTTCGTATAAAATTCGAAATTTTGTCATCGATCAATGGAATTATACGGAAATATAGAAAAATAATAAGAAAATAAGAATTAGAATTTTATTCGGAATGGAGGCCTCTACGGGAAAATTTAGAACATTGAGCCTACTGACGCATATTTCAAATTTTTCTCAAAATTTTTAACGTGGACAAATTCTGGTTTATTTTGTCATGCGGAAAACTCAAACATGACTCTCAACAATACAATTAACTTTGAAAATTCATACAGAAGTTGTTGAGAGCATAATTATTATCAAAATATATCTTGAGTAAAAAATATAAAAAATTAATTATTCTTCAAAATTGAAAAGTAATGAAGAGTTCACTTAATTAATTAAAATTCTCTACTTAATATTCATCAACTAATTGCAATAAATATAACGAGAAATTTCTTTGATACGCTCTCTCTGTATAATTAAGAGAAGTTAGGAATGAATGAAGTTGTCAGGATAAGAGAAAAAAACAGTTCAGTCTCATTCGTTTAATTAAACTATACGTTTTTTAAAATTACATTCTTGATGTGTGATGAGCTTTTACATGGCCCAAGGTGATGAATTATACTCGTGAAAACTTTGATTTTATTTTTAGAAGCGAGAAATGGATGTCTGCGGTAGTCTCCAGAATTTTCACTTTTTTTTTAAATTTCTTTTGTCTATTTCAGATGAAGAATTCTAGGTGCTGATAAGTGTGCAGCCACGTGTCAGTTACAATTTCCGTCTTGAAAATTATACGTCAGTTACTCTTTCACTGGATTTTTTTTCCATGTAATTCAGTACGTTATGCTTGGGAAATTGCCTAATTATCAAGAATTAAGAAGATTTTTATGAAATTTTCCCCAAATTAATTGTTACAGTAAGATTTAATCTTCTTTTTTCACGTGAATAGATCTTTGAATTAATTAGAGTGAAGCTTGAATGTTCTGTATCATCGTCAAAATCAGTGATCGGCATAAAAAAAATTGCAGATTTTTAATTATCCATTTCATATATAATTGATACTTCTATTTATGACAGTGTTAAGTATACCAATAATCAGTAATTCGAGTATGAAAATTATTCATTAATCTTATACTGATTGGTATTATTGTTCGAATTTTTGATTATTCGGAGGGTAAGCAATTAAAATTTTCAAATAACTTATTTCAAAATAATTAGTAAACTAACTATTCAAATTACTCATTACTTTAATTACTAAATATTGAGATAATAACGACAAAAAGAACAAGATATAAAAGTGAAAAAAAAACTGCGTATTTTTCATTTTTTATTGTTTTTTTTTCACAATGCTTCCATTACATTTCATTATAACCCTCAATTCATGATTGAAACATGGTCACGTAACTGAAGAGCCTCTTGACAGATGCGGAAGATGGTAAAATGGTATTTGTCTTCAAGAAAATTTAATTTTGTAATTATCTAATTATTTAGAACAAATGATTAACTAATCATTTAGACCAAATAATTATCTAAGTATTCACAACAAGTAATGATCCAATTATTAGAACAGTCATTAATTATGAAGATGAATGATCAAAATTGCTAAGGAATTAACAATTTTGAACAGTATTCTTCCCATTACTGAGTCATTTAGGAATGAATCGAAGTGAAATATAAATTTTTCCCTTATTGAGCAATTATTCATTCTGAGCTATGGAATTTTTGAATATTATTGAAACTTTGCAGTGCAGTTACTCAATATGACGATACTTAACAATATGCTCATAAAAATTCCTAAATTTTTCAATACAGACTAATTAGTGGCATTTTAATGGATGAAAATATAATTTTTGCCGATCACTGGTCAAAATGAAAGGGGCGTAAGAACTATGCTTATGCATATGAATTGCATCTCTCGGATTTTAACGAGTATTTATTCTAGAAATTTTTTAGAATTTTTCATTTTTTACAAACTTGATTTTTTTCACTAAAAAGTTCCGAATTTCTACCTTCTTGCGAATAATTTCAGTTCTAATCATTGTAGCCCAGGAAATCAACAAACGAATTAAAGCTAAGCTAATTTCCCATTTAGGCAGTTTGATTTTTTTTTGTATGAAAAAAAAAAAAGAAAAGTCAATTTCTATGAAGCTTTCAGAAATTTCTTTAGACAAAATTCAACAAGAATCCAACTATCGAAATTGATGGAAATCAAGTGCACACTTCACCTGAAATAACAACTATTAAATTTTCAATTCCTCCAAAATGGCAAAAAAACATGAAAATGAATTGTGACATATGTTTACCATCCAAACTTTTCTCAGTTCTCCAATGAAATCATAAAAAAAAATTAATAACATGGCCTGCCATCAAATTACCAATTTTGCCCCACTTTCCACAATCGCAGAAAAAAATCTGTCACGAAATTCAATATTGAATGACAAATTTCCGAATTCTTTCATAATAGACAATTAATTTGATGTATTCCACTTTTTTTCCCCTCCAGAATTAAATGGCTGTGTACACAGACGTTATTAACTGTATTACGCCAAGAATTATTCATCGCAAGATCTCCTCTTTTATCTTCTCAGCTTTCGCAGGGCTGACGCAGTAAAAACGTGCCTAAGTCTCGGATTTTTCGGGCAAAAGTCTCGCGTCAGATTCTCCATGATCCATCCAATAAAATGAGATATTTTCTCGAATCAAATCAAGAAATTGTGATTTTCCAGATTTTATTTTTCAATGAAAATTACGCAATGCTTCGGAAATATTCGGAGTAACGAGGGATATAAATCAATTGGTTGTTTAGATAATCCAGAGTGATGAGATAAATGATGTTACGTAGCCGTTGCGATCCATGAAACTCTGTTGAACGCGCTGAATAATTAACATGACCGTTTGCCTATTTAGTGAATACATGGGACTACTGTACAATTATTTCTCATCTAGCTTGTGATTGATAATTAATCAAAGCATTTCCCTCGTCCCAAAATTATCAGTAAAGTTTTCCGTTGATACGTCAATTTTGAAATTTATTGATTCATTAATATTTCATTAACTTTGAAAATTCGAGGGTATATAAATTTTCAAACGAATTGAGGCTATCAAAGAGTAATCACGCTATTTCTATATTTAACATTGATATTACCATGAAGAACTCCCGTTATTCACAAATTAGCGAATAAATGTGGGAGGCAGTGATGACGAAAGATAATTTAGCAATAACAGGTGGAAATACCCCCGAAACGAGCGGTGGGAATTGGAAATGGAGAGAGAGCTTTCTGGAAAAAAAATTTCTTGATGAATTCTCGTAAGCCTGATAGTTTCTGATAGATAATCTAGTACGAGAGCTAGCAATGTCACCAGAGAAAGAATTTTAGTTCGGCTCATTGTTTGCAATCGCGACGCATTTCATCCCCTCTTTCACTATCGCAATAAGCATCCCAGGTAGAAAGCGCCAATCTTCGACAAACGGGTCAAGCTGAAGACAGCCCTGGTTTACCAAGCCTTGGTGAACCCAGTTTGGGCCTAGCTTAATCCGGTAGTGATACCAATCTATGTCCACGGCTGATCGTACAAGTTATATACAAGCCTAGTATTGAGTCAAGTTATATCCAAGATTGTCACCGAAGGCTTGGGATAGACGACTTAAGCCAAGCTGCATCCAAGATTGGTAACCATGCCTGAATACCAACTGAGCAGAGAGCTTGGATATCAAGCTTGGCCCATTATTCCCCCAAGACTGGGTCCAGAATTGTATTATCAATTATTCAAGTCAAGAAATCATTGAATGAAACCATTATCATAACATTACAGGAACAACCATTAATATCGAGATATACAATTCGAATGTCAATTAGAGCATAGGTTATGAGTGACTTGATAATCCGGTTCAAAGTACTATACCTCCAAGTAAACTACAGAGTGCATATTGCAAGATGCATGTCTCAGGTACAAGCCTTCAATGGATATCTTGAACAACAACGGCACATAGATCACATGGAGAATAACATCCGGGACAGCGGCATCTGGATAATTATATCCATACAATTGGATCGAGAACGTAGAAAAATTCTGATGGCGGCCGTCATGGCGGTGGTCATGGTGATCGCCATGGCCACTGCCATGGCAGCCGCCATCACAAATTTGCCGCTTTCTATGAAGTTCTTGCCCATGGCAATTTTCCCATGGTGATTCTACCCAAGGCATATTTTTGCACGGCATTTCTTCCCATGATGATTCTTTTCATTTTTTCCCATGGCTTTTTTTTCATAGATTTCTTTTCCATGGGCTTTTTTCCAATGGCGTTTGTTTTCCATAGCGACTTTTTCCATAGTGATCCTTTCCATTGCGATCCTTTCCATGGCGTTTCTTTCCATTGCATTTTCTCCATGGCAGAATTCGTCAATGCAAAATTTGCTATGGAGAAATTTGCTATAGCCATAAATTCATGAAAGGCATGAAAACTTTATGGAAAAGTCATGAAAAGAATCATCATGCAAAAAATTGCCATGGAAAGAATCGTCATGAAAAATCGCCATGGGAAAGAACTCCATGGAAAGCGGCAAATTTGTGATGGCGGCCACCATGGCCGGCGCCATGACCATCGCCATCTGAATTTTTCTACGTGGATTAATAGCGATAAAAAAACTTTTCCATTAAAAAATTGTAGAATTGATGGTAAGTTTGCGTCCAGCCTCTAGCCAGGCCTTGACCAGGCTTGAGGCACATTCGGATCAAGCCTGGACTATGTGTTAATTCCTACCTGGGATGCGGCCTGTCTGGCTAATGGGGGAGGTTGCGTTTACCTGTGCCCATTTCGTTGCCTAGTCACAAAAGGTAAGAAAGTATCTGTTAAAATGATTTTCACTCGATTTTTCTAATTCTTTTCAGTCGTTATAAATATTGAGCAATATAGATTCATTATTGCCAGATAGTTCCCTTGTTACTATGACTATGCCAAACACTTTTTCGGAAAAAAAACAAAAATGATTTTTTCATGGCTGAAATTCTTATACGAGCCAGTATAGCTATCAAAGCACATGATAGGGAATCAATATTTCACCATACCCAAATCACTCTGGCTCTTAATGAGCAACCGAATTTCCGGTTGTCTGACAAATTAATTTCATATGGTTCGGTAACTAAAGTAGTTCGTATGAAAATGCTACCCATATTGGGAGGGGAGAGATATCAAAGAATTAGCTGACTTAAAATAGCTCGTCGAAAACGTTGCTGGCTCTTAGACCACTCGTAAAATAGTGGTCATCAGTAGATAGGATAGGCCGGTCCTAGCCCAACCTCTAGAGGGGGGTCCTATGGAAGTGGGTGGCTGAGTGGCTAATGAGCGGATTAGTGAGCGCGCCCATTAGTGGATCGCGACTTCAGTGCGAAGATTTCGCGAAGTTAAGTGCGGGTTTTAACCCTTTACATAGAAATCAGCTGCATGTCTGACAGCGAATTCTTATAGAAGCTGGTGGGTGAGCTAGTCAATCGCGGTCTAACCCTCCTGGACCCACGACACCAATCGTGGATTCCACAAGCTGACTCGTGGCTTTCCACCCTTTGCATAGGAAAGAGCTGCAGGTGTGACAGCAAATTCCTGTAGTAGTGGGTGGGTGAGCGAGTCAATCGTGGTTTAAACCTTCTGAACTTGCAGCATTAATTGGCGGATTCTGCGAGCTGACCCATCGTTTTTAACTCTTCACAGAGAGATAAGCTGCATCTCTGACAGTGAATCCCACTAGGAGTGGATGATTCAACCTTTTCATGAAGCAATTTGCGGGTTTCATGGATTTAAGCTTTTTCCATTTTATGCTTAGATTATTCAGCCCTCCAACGCATTGGTTCATCGTTTAGTCTGCTGAATGAGGCTTTCTTCCTAAATCCATATTTTTAATAAACGCATTTATTTCAAGCATCTGATTAGCGATTAATGAACATGTTGAGACGAGTTTGGACTGGTTTGAACTGGAGAATTTTTCAAACGATGCCATGACATACGCGAGGAGTCAAATTTTACTCCACTTTTTTTTCAACCCAATCACTCTCTTCCCACATACGTCTACCACATGTTCCTCAAACGTGTATCTTGAGAAATTTCCCTAGCCAACTGGGTGTAACGGTTGGCTCGGCTGACCTTGACCAGTCGTTGAAGGCACAAAAAAAATCCCAAACTTGACCCAAATTTATGCTTCAGATTTTTACTCAATTTACTCCTAATTACTTTGTCTTATTTGAAATGGGCGCCAGTCGTTATTATCAAAGTTTTACAAATTTGGGGGAAAATGACAAATCCCCAAGTTTTTTTGAATTCTAATAAATGACAAAACCCCCAAAAATACTTTGATTCTACCCGCTTTTCAAATTCTGAAAATTCTGCGCTACTTCTCACTCTTAAATAACTTCGAGTTATGCACAAAAATAATCACAACAATTTGTTCAATGATTTCGCGACAATTGCACACGGAAAAGTTCTGTCTTTGTTGTCACTTTAGTCTCTTTCTTGCACTATTCTCGGCATCGTCCCTGATGATCTCCAGCTTCCCTCGCTCTAGGCCAGCATTTCTCCTTGTTGGCTGATGTTGGACCAACCGCTTGGATGCTGCTTCTGTCCAAGCTCTTCCTGATCGTCCTTGATGTTGCTAATTTCATCTTTAGGATTGGGGAAATTCCTCTCCAGTCCTAACTTCTGACCTTTCCTCCGTTTTTTCGTAGTTAGTTTAACTGGAAGAAACAAAAATCATCAGTGAAGTCACAAAAGTGTGTTGACCTTACTCTGGACATGTGCTGTTTTGACTCTAAGTGAGTCCTATCTTCACCGGGTACCGCGAATCATGACCATCACCGTGATTCTAATAAAATTTATTCATTATTCTGATTTTTACTAGTTCTGTGACGGTGAAAACCGTCACAAGGAGATCCAGTTTTGAGGACTCCCTTTTGAACCCTTTCTCAGCCCCACTCACTCATATGTAATGAGAGATATTTCCCATGGAATTTCTGGGGAAAAAATTCCCAACACTGGGATGAGAGAAGAATAGAGAATGAGTCTATATTGAACTCAACTTTTGGGCATTTTATCATTATCATTCTAGTCAGGTTATGAGAAGCTTCAGTATTATATTCTAGTCTGGCTATGAGAAGCATCCACTTGCAGCAGAGAGAAAATTTGAAGAAACGTGTACAATTTCTCCAGAAGAATATCCGAGAAGTCAACAAAGAAATTCAATTGAGAAGTAAGATTCTTTCACTGAGTTGAAAACTTGTAAAAATTTGACTCAAATAAAATGATACTTGCGAAAACCAATGCTGCTGGTCAACAACGGAATCCCTATGCATCCTGCATGAGAATATCAGATCTAGAGAAGGAAAAACTCTACATGGTTCCTAAGATCTGGAAGGCAAAGACTCAGCATGGACCTACCATAATGGTTGAGCTTGACAAATCCCATGCAGCTTTTTTGCCAAAAAAATCAGCAGCATTCTTCTTGGAGAATCCAGATCAATTGGAGGCTATCTAGGAAATCACCGCAGCTGGAGAGGAACCAATCTCAATGCGAGTCATTGGTACCAAATAGAATCAGGTGGAATTCACCCAGGACTTTACATACGAAAGTGCTTTATAAAGAATATTTTGGAGTGAAACTTCTTTTGGGAGGGTACCAACTTTTCTCTCGCATCACAAAACGAGTGAAAGGTTTTGAGGGGAATGTGGTAGTGGAGTAGTGGGGGAAAAGTAGAAGCAAGGAAGAGGAGAGTGCGTTGGTGGGGATGCCACTCTAGCATATGCTGTAGTGGCGGAGAGGGAAGACGGCAGAGGGGGGGGGGTAGGATCTTCGCGTAGAGTGCTACATATATGCCGCTTTTTCATTTCGTAATTTGTTTTTTTCAATACACGGAGAGGATAATATGGGAATTTTTCTAAAAAATTTTTATAAAAATTACCATGCTCCACATCATAATCTTCGCTTTTTATTTCTGAAGAAAGTTGCCATTTGACACTTGGCTTTGGATTGAAATATCTCGAAAAACTACTCAAAAGTTATCGAGATATGTTGTGAATGAAATTTAGAGGGAAGATTAACGAATAAAATAAGCAAAACTCCGTTTTTCTATGACTCGTAGTTATTAAGATATCAATTTTTTTACAAAAAATTCAGGAAGGACGCCTGAGCACTCATTCGTTTACTATCGGGCCTCGTCCATTGTTTCTGAACCATTCATTGAAAAATTGATATCTCGGAAACTACTGGTCGTAGAAAAACGGCGTTTCGCTTATTTTCTTTGTCAATCTTCCCTCTGAATTTCATTCACAGCATGTCTCGATAAATGTTGCATATTTTTCGAAATATTTCAATCCAAAGCCAAGTGCGAAATGACTAGTGGCTCATGTACCGGAAACAATCGAAAGTACCCGACTATGCCTCTTCGTCTACCATATTATGAGGCTAGCATGAGAAAAATATGGAAGTAAACGTTTCCTTCGGATATCCCGGAATTTCAGCAAGATAGAGCAAGCTTGCACGGATCCTTCTTTATAGAGAGTTTTGCGAGCTACAAGAAAGAATTGAAGCAAAACCGCTCTATCTCGATCAATTTCCTGTGTATTTACGGAAAACTGGTTTTAAAAAATGTAGTTGTCTGAATACTTCATAATCGTGAAAAAATGATAATTTGTTAGTGAACAGATAACCAAAATACTATAGGCAGATACTCAAATTCTCAAACACAACAGTGTTCGTGACACAACTAAATGTGCTGAGCTGTGCTTTTGAGCGTTTCCCTTCGAGATTAACCCCGTATCCTCACATTTCTCAATTATTATCACTTGTTCATTTGAAAAAATCCTAATAATTCATCGCTATCTATACATAATAAGCAAGAACTTTCACTTCTGTCGCCTGGGTTCCACGCACCCTCTTTTTTCATGAGGAATTGAAACTTTTTTTCATAAAGAGTTAGAACTTTTCTATAAAGACTCCATGAAGACGTTATAGAGTCTTTATAAAGTATTTTCATATGTGTGGGAACATGAGAAATGGAAGGGATGTGCTCATGCATACAATCGTTGGTGAATGATGACGACGATCATTTATGATAATTGATTAAGATGTATAACGACGATAATTTATATGGAACAAATTTATTCTAATGAACTAATGTGATACATTTTAACGAAAAATGAATGAATAAACTATATATTTTCGAACTGATTTTTTTTTCGTGGACGTTCCACAATCCTTGATTATTCATGGTACACTATCACTCCCATTTTCACTCTAAATATTATGGTGTTTGATACGTCGTTTGCAGCGTTGGATTTCTCGATCGGACTTCATCTCATCAGTTAGTTTTTCCCAAGAACCATATGGGTCATTCCATGTCAAATCACCAGATTTTAAAAATTGTATTTTTTGATTCAGCTGAATTTCTTATATGTTTTGGTACGTATTAAAATATACCTAAACCTAAATTTTGAGCCATCAGTTTTCAAAAACCTCGGAGATATGAATTTTTGAATATCGCAAAGAATCAACAATATGGTAATTTTCAAATATTTATATCTCCTGATTCAATTATCGTAACTATATCTTACAGGTGGCTATTTTCTTTGTTTTGAGACGTAGTTTTCGAAAAAAAATATAAGAACCAATTTTTTTCATTTTTCACCGTTTCTTCTTAATTTTCAACCTAATTTTTGACTTTTTTTGAAGAGCGACACTTTTGATTTTTTTGGAAAAAATATATGTTACACTAGGCTATAAAGCGAATTTTTTGAGCACTTGATGAAAATGAGATTCAAATATCTTCGATTTTTTAAGCCACTTTTTCGCTTTTTTTAAACATAAATTCGTGTTTTTTGAGAATTTTTCAATTTTTCATGAGAATTTCATTCTAAATATGGACAACTAATATTTCCCTCCTGTGCCAAATGAGTAAATTGAAAATTTTTTCAAATATAATGTGACAAAAAATTTTTTTTCGCTTATTTTATTCTTTCCAAGTCGTTTTTAGGAGTTTTATGGTAGTTTCTTCTCGAAATATCAGAAATTGACGTTTAATACACTGGCGGAAACAATTAAAGGATAAAATGAAAATTCCAAATTTTCAGCAGTTTTTCAAATGGCCGTATCTTTCTCAAAAATGATCGTATCGGAATAAAAAAAAACGAAATTTGAAGCTTAAAGTCTCTAGTTCCGAAATCTTCAGACCAAAAAAAATTTCCGTCCCAAGATCTCGAAACTAGAGACTTCAAGCTTCAAACTGTTGTTTTAAAGCTCCGATACGATCATTTTTGAAAAAGATGCGGCCATTTGAAAAACCGCAAAAAATAGGAAATTTTTCTTTGATCCCTTCATTGTTTCCGCTAGTGTATGAGAAAAAACTAATTTTGCGACGCTTAAGGGGTCTTCTCACGTTACATTTTCTAAAAAAAAATTTTTCTCCGAAATTCGCTATTTTAGATGCGAATAAATATTATGAGCAAATAGAAGGCATACTCTATGGTGTAGATATCGCTAATTGAGGACAAGCAAGATTTCCTGCGATTTTTCATTCAAAGGAACTTCAAACGCTTTTTTCTCGAAACATCGTTTTTTGTCAGCTTGTTGATAAAATCTTCGAAATTACTGAACCAATCCTTATGGAATTTTGAGCACATATTCTTTACTACTATAGCGATAGCGCATATGGAGGATTTTTCGAAATTTTGATATTTACCATTTTTTTGGCCACGAACCGTGAAAAAAATCATGTTTTTTTTTTTGTTTTTTTCCGACAATGTCTACCATTTCATCAATTTTGCTTATATCAAAAATCGTACTATATGAGCTACAGCTATGGTAGTGAAGAATATGTGCTCGAAATTCCATTAGTTTTGAAGATTTTATCAACAAGCTGTCAAAAAACATTGTTTCGAGAAAAACGTGTTTAAAGGCCCTTTAAATGAAAAATTACAGAAAATCTTACTTGTCCTTAAGTAGCGATATTTGCATCATGGAGTATGTCTTCTAGTTGTTCATAATGTTCATTCGCATCTAGAATGGCGAATTTTAAAAGAAAAATCTTTTTTGAAAATTGTAAAGTGAGAAGACCCCTTAATGAAAATGCTACGCTTTCTCCAAATTTTATAGTTATCTTAATATCAATATTTTGGTTTGGCTCTTTGTTGAATATTTTTTCAGTAATTTTAGTCAGTATATTTTTTTGAACTTCCTCTTATTGTCTCAATTATTCATATTTCACGGAATACTAGTCTGCACGATTCATAAAAATGAGTTAGAAAAAATAAAATGAGTAAAAAAATTTTTTGTCCATATATTGTCGAAGATTTTGACAATTTACGCATTCGGCACAGTAGGAAAATAGTAGTTGACCGTATTTACAATGAAATTCTCATGAAAAATTGAAAAAATTTAAAAAAACTCGAATTTATGATTTAAAAAATGCGAAAAAGTGGCATAAAAATCGAAGATATTTGAATCCCACTTTCATTAAGAGCTCAAAAAATACTTTTTATAACCTAGTATAACATATATTTTTTTCAAAAAAATCAAAAGTGTCGCTCTTCAAAAAAATTCAGAATTCAAGTTAAAAATTAAGAAAAAACGGTGAAAAATAAAAAAAATTGGTTCTGATATTTTTTTTCGAAAACTACATCCCAAAACAAAGGAAATAGCCACCTGTAAGATATGGTTACGATGATTTAATCAGGAGATATAAATATTTGAAAATTACCACATTGTTAATTTTTTGCGATATTCAAAAATTCATATTTCCGAGACTTTTGAAAATTAAGGGCTCAAAATTTGGGTTTGGGCATATTTTAATACGTACCAAAACATATAAGAAATTCAGCTGAATCAAAAAATACGATTTTCAAAATCTGGTGATCTGACATGGAATGACCCATATACATTAAGTTCAGCAAAAGTACTTATGAAAGATTTTGGTATAAGTGTGACGTATTAGTTCACCGCAACGACTGAACTGATGAGAGGGGACTTGACCAACGACTTTACTGAACAATTTCAACCAAATAACTAACAAATATAATAAAATATAATGCTACTAACAAACTTATTTTTCACACGAGAATATTTTATATAACTCGATCAATTCATGAAAAACTATTCTTTATACCAAGCACAGGAACCACGTCAGCAATTTTAGAAACGCTGACTGGGACCCTGTGTGGAATTATAAAAGGAGAAACATTTGAATAAAATTCGCTCAGTTTAATTTCGAACATCACGTGTGAATCATTTCAAAAGTCATTTCTCCCAAACCTATAGTGAAACTCCATACATAAGACTACTCAACCCTTTAATGGACCATGACGCCAGTGAATTCTACAAAATGCAGTTATTGAAGGCGGAAATCGAGGACTCGGAAATCCCAAGACTCTGTAGAGTCTAAAAGCAGCAACAACAACGTCCAAAACAAGTCTAGGACGTAACATAAGTGCCACATCTTCAGTATCCATGAAAGCCAGATATCCCAGCTTGAAATATATCTGTATGGATCGATCTGTTGAATGTATTGTGTGATGTCTAAAAATTCTATTTGATGGAACTCCATAGATTTACTTAATTTTAAGAAAAATTTTCAGCAATTTGTAACACTACTTTCCATTTCCTGGATTCAGTTCACCGACTCAGAAGGGGTTTCGAAATTGCTGATTACGGAGTTCACTGATCGCAAGATCAATGGTGATCCACGATGGATGACCTCAATAGAATTTTAGACTCAGCACTAATTTTATTCAACATTTCGTTTAGTCTGGGTTAAGCAATATCCCCACTCTCAAAACAAAAACTTAGTTTACCTTATGAGCAAAAATCCTGAGGAAAAATTGTACTTTTCCTTGTTGTGTTAAATTATAGTGTCTCTCCTTCTAAAGGATCAGAAACCTGCGTACGACTTCCTAAACCTAAGAAAATTGAGGGAAAAATGTGACTGTCGGAAAAAGAATGATGATTTTGGCAGAACAAAATAATTTTTAGGAAAATACCTTTCATTGTTCCTGATGATATATCTTGATAATGGTGAAATTCATTAACCCGACGAGTTAATGTTGATTTTGGAATATCATATCTATCACCTGCTTTTAGATACCCTGATTCATCAGTCACCACTGCCTCGATAGCTTTGGCCACTGCACGAGGATCCCATGATTGTCGATCAGTGTTACGTTCACGATTTTCTACCATTAGTCCGTCGTAATTGATGACCAAATCAGGATAATTAGCACTCACTCCAAATTATTCTTTACAAAATTGTAGCGGTCTAGAGAGCAGAAGTGGAGCAGGAGAAGTGTATTATTAAGGTACACGAGTCTCACCATTGTTAGCATTTCAAGTTTAGATTCAATAATTTTGAGTGAGCTTAAAGTAGTTTTGAAACGTTAGGTTAGCGTCTGTTCTGGGCGAATAATACTCGAGTAAAATTAATTGTTCACTCTGAGTTAAAATATTTGAGTTACAGATGTCCCGTTAAAGATTAGGTTAGAATAATCGAATTATTTTCTTTAAGAAAATTCTACGAGAAATTACATTATTGTTCATATTTTTCTACGTTTATATTAGTTCTATTTACTTGTATACATTTCATTTCTTTGAATATGCTGAACTGACATTGATTAACTGAAATCAATCGAAAGTGTTGTATGTGATTTAATTTGTTACGAAAATCCAAACAGTGTATCATCCCCTCTCCCCCTCAGGATAATTCAACAGTCTAACGGAAAAAATGAGTAAAACCAACGTCTTTTTGGGAATTTGTGATTAATTTATTCGAGTTCAAATTTGGAGACATGTCATTTTCCCCCAAATCAACTAGAATTTTTGTGAAAACGACTGATGCCCAAAAATAAATTAAAAACATTGATATAGAGTCATTTGAAATAGAAAATTAGAGAATTATTGTAGGTCAGAAAAAGTTTGGAGTGAGTGCATTTGACGGTGGCTCAAGGTCAGCTGAGCCAACCGTTACAACACGATAGCTGGAAAAATTCAATAGATACTTTCTGTACGGATTTATCCGAATGCTTCAAGGCCAATTCCTTCACGATAGATTCATTGGAGATTCTTCGGAGTCCTTGTATATCCACCAGCAAATTCATGGTAACTGATATTTTTCGAAGAGGACCACTCAATTTTTTTTCATTTCATCCCCATTACTCAAACTAATTTTTTCACCCCACCACTTATGGGGTATGATATTCCACGATACGATCGTACAAGATGATGCAATATGCGGTTGTTTCAGCTGTAAAACTACTTTGAGCCTCAAATTCCCAGCGCACATCAACTGGACCAAATTTCACGGCCTCATTCTGCCTGGAACAACGAATGACAATCAGCAGCGCATAAGACAAAAATGCACTTTTCGTTGGCAATGGGTTTGCTGGCTGACCATAATATGATGGCTGGGAATTTGCATACATATCATAAAGGGTTGTTCTTCATCCATGTCAATGTTCATATTTCCATAGGGATAACATTGTGATTTTAAAAATAATTTCTCATCAACAATATTGCAATGAGCAAAATGACTGGTATTTTTCTTTTCCCTGTTCCTTCGATCAGTTTGAAGATCTAAGATTATATCTCGAGGCTTCTCCAACTGACTAGCTGTTTTTACTGTCCACACATGTTTAGCTGTTTAGGAAAGTATGAGATACTCATATAATTCCCATGATCGAAAATTCATGGAAATAGCTGGATGTTCCTGAAGAACTTCGAGTGAATCAATTTTCTTTTTGTCAGGTCATTTTACATACGGTATCAGTCATTCAATTTTATTCAGAGTAATTTTAATCATCCCATCATCAGCAGTTTAAACCGTTGCGTTGTTATCGTTCCGAGATCTTATTAAAATCAGTTGATCTCTCATGTTGGCAATGATATTTTGATAATATTCAGTGAATCTGAGCAGCAGCATCAATTGAGCTCGTAGCTCCAGCCATATCTATCCGTCCAACATTTGAAATTGATTGGGATTCAATGTGATATCCTCCATGAGAGTTTTAATCCCAATACTTTCCACTTTATTGACTCCAATCACGTGTATTTCATAGCATATTCCTTCAAAGAGATGAGAGAATGCATTATTTACAAATTTTGTTGTAGCAGAAACAACCGCATTATCACTCCTGGTAAATTTTCCTGTTAAATGCAGATAGCTGTTATGTGATAGAATACAAAGATATTGGTATTCTACTGTCATTCGTATTTCATCGCTGTTGTCAAACGTTGATGATGCGTAAGGATGATGAGCATGCATCTTATCATGATAAACAGACTCATCGAATGCCACAGGCGTTTGGATATTCAAAAGAGCCCTCCCCCATATTGCTCCTTTGACTTTGCGATCACTCTTAAACCGAGATTTTTCAGAGCAATTACGTTATGAGGTTTTCAACACCTTGACACCAGCACGCGAACTGAAACCAGAAGTGCATGCGGATGTCTTATATGAATAGCCAATCTTACGATTATGAATAATCCCCATTATGAAAAGGATTTTATGTGCAAGCGAATAGTTATTGTTTCATTATGAAAATTCACGATATCACCACCCTGATCAACTCTACAGGGCTGCAAATGGTTGACTGTTTCCACTGATGCAGACAGATAAATAACGTGGAGTGGTACTTCAACAATTTCATATCCTGGTGGGACAACTGGGCAAAATTCATGGATTGTGTCCACTTTTCCACCATTATCATAGGCTTCAAACGTGAGGTTACATTCGACATGTGAGGCATTCACTTTAAGAATGGCTACTGATTGATCTGATTCGTGCATTATATCAGCTTTCAGGAACCTTGGTGTACATCTCAGTAGACGACCAATTGCATCACTAGGTTGAAAATTGATATCCTTGTTGCATGTAATTTGACTGCGCAATGTATTCTTGTTGCAGGTAATTTTTATGTAGATATTTTTCTTTACCCATTGCTCTTCTATATGATGGGCAATATCTTTGAGTTCATAGCTTCCTTTAGGGATCTCCACGAATTCTTTCCTAAACCGAAATTCATTACTTTCTGAAATCTTATTTGATTCCACTGCAATCTGGAATTTATTGCTCACTATTTGGAAATGACTTGAATGTTAAAAATTCAACTAATCCAAGAGCATATTTTTTCTCTGGATCTAACTCAATTGGTGGAAAATCTTGTGCATCCAGTTCGGACGAGGTAGCTTACAACGTTAGCGTAAACGAGTCAGCCATGGCGATCGATGATGGACTGGAGAGATTTCATAATTTCAACTCTTCATATAAGGCCCCCAGCAAGAAATTTCAGACATAAATGTCCACAGTTGTATGTGTTCTAGTCTTGATATTGCTCAAAGTTATATTCTATGCTACCAGCTCCGAGGTCATTGTGAAGATCTTCAGGGGGCTGTACATCATCAAAACTATTAAAATAAATGACAGTATGCACCATTTTTTTTGTATGCTACTCAATAATTACCAGGCCCATCGTTGTCATCCAAGTTGAGGATGGCTGATTCATTTTTCATTGATCCTTTGATGGGCAAACCATTACTCATGAGAACCCCACGGAAATAGGGAATTTTCATGATTCCAGCATACTTTTTCAAATCTACGTTGGTCAAAGCTCTGCGTGGTGGAATTTCTGAGAGTTTTTTGGCCTCAAGTAAAGATCCATTCAATTTTTACAAAGTTTCATGAAAAGATCTTACCCAACAGCTGTTCCCTCCACGGCTTGATTATATCTCTTAGTCTTAATCAGCTACTGCTTAGCAGCATCGTCACCATTTACAGCTTCAGCTATTTTAGCAGTACCACCAGCCAGGGCACCAACTGCACTTAGACCACTAAGTAATGATATTAGGGATGACAATATTCCTCCAATCTCGACTGCCAATGCTCCACCAATCTTGACTGGGACAAGAAGAACTTCAGGATCTGTACATGATGTTTGCCACCAGACAGCCAAACTGCTCATGCAACCTCCAATGCAGATTGGATTGCACCATGCGGATTTGAATGATGCTTCATTGCATTCCTGTCAGCACTGATAATTTTTTGGAGGGTAACTTTTTTTCCCCCTGTCCTCCATTGTGTTCTCCTTCATTTTTCTCTTACCTATTCTCTTGTTTTACCCCTATTTCGAACTTCAATTTGGCCTTCATTGCGCCAGTTATGAACAGAACATCAGCTTTTTCACTACTACTAGAATCTGGTGCATATACTCGGCTCCAGGCATGATCAGCCAATACTCGATCGGCTGCGTATCGGGCTGTTATATTTTTGTGATTCTGTGAATATGCTATATTGTGCTCTTTCAACAGGACCTCCTTCATTATCAGGGATGCCTCCACGATTGGAGGATGAATGACCTAGAACGGGGCAGGGAGAGCCCAAACTGGGCACGTTGGATTGAGATGGGTGGTTCTTACGTAGGCACTCGAGCAAGTATGAATCATCATATTTCGAATTATATGAATTTTATAATTTTGTATAGTCGTGAAAAACAATCACGAAACTCTTTTTTCAGAATCGTAATTATCTGAGATTGTCCCCAAACATCATCATTCCACGAGGTTGGATGGAGAATGATGCTTGGAAACAGATCGAAAATGTTGTAGCTAGACAGATTGGATGCTACTATCTATGTGCTAATAATGATGCGGTGCTGCGGGTGTCTTTGAATCCACCAAGATATTTATTCGTTACTCGGCGGGGGGGGGGGGGGGTCTTTGAATTTCTATTGTCACATCACCGCCAGCGAGTGAGTAATGGTGGATACACTCGGAGAATGATGATAGTGATGATGGAGATATGGAAAATAATGATGGGGAAGAAGTGTATCCCTCAGATCATGAGGATGATAATGAGATGGATAATGTAAATGTTGCTGGACGGGATAGTGACACGAAGGGAGGAAGTGATGACGAAATGGACAGCGAAAGAGATGAGGAGATGAATGAGGATGCAGTCAGTGACTTTGGTAGTGAAAGCTTACCATTGGTAGTGAAAGGTTATTGGTAGTGAAGAGATAGATGAAGATGTCTCCATTGTTTGTGATGGTAAGAGTGAAGAGATGAATGGGGATTTATCCAGTATTGCGAATAGTGTCGAGATGGACCAGGAGATCTCTACTGATATAAACGATGTGGCTGAAGGAGAAGACATTGCAGAGCAGTGACCAGTCGTAATGGCTGAAGTGTATGACGGTCGTGAGCAACTGATGCGGGTGGAGAATGCTGCGGCAAGAATAATCGAGGAGCTAGATCACAAAATTGCTGGAGGGGTGATTGGCGTATTGCCCCTCGTGTTAAATTTGAAGAAGAAATCATTGTGCAGGAGTGGCACGAAATGAATTTGAAATTATTTCGCCAGTATCGAAGACAGATGCCCGTCGACCTTATGGAAGGAGTGGCTAGTGGGCCTCCACTAAAAATCGTGAAGTGATGCTATGAGCGCACAACCACATCCATGCAAATTGGTGTTTGGATTATTTAAGAAGTATTGAGAGGATGGAGTAGGAAGCATGAGAGAAGCATATGAGGAGTGGGTGTGTGTGCATTATACAAAGTGTATTTACTGCGTTGCGTGAACGAAAAATGAAAAATGAGTTGATATTTCCTGTTAATTCATGTTTATAATTCTTGTTTTTATTTATTACATTTTTTATTTTTACAAATCTGTGAATGGAAAATCTTTTTATATTATGTTATGTTTGTCCACACGTCACAATTGTTTACAATGGATTGTGATGGCTGCAATTTTTTTATTGTGAGAACTGGGAAAACTTCTAAATCAAAAGCAATTTACGTATTTAATGGATTGAATTTCTGATAGGAGAAAATGAAAAAATTCCAAGTGTTACGTCCAGTTAACGCCTGGACGATGATTTCTACTGGAAAATAACAATAACTATGAAACACAACAAAATTATACACAAATTCGTAATGATAAGATAACTTTATTTCAAAATGAGAAAATACATACTTATTGACACGTGTACTGACAATATCAAAGACGCCATGACACTTAGACACTCACGGACGAATTAATAATAGAATACAGAATTACCGACCGTGGGGTTAATAAAACAGCTAATTGAAGACCGACAGACGAATTAATCACTTATACCACCTACGATAATTTTCAGATACATAAAATATTAAAATATAAGGTAATAAGAGGCACTCGCTCGAGTGCCAAAGGGAATGACTCAGGGAAAATTTAAAAAGTGCATCAGCAACGGCCTTGCGAAGAGTTACCTCCATGGGGGAACCTCAAATTGCTGATGCCAGAAATCTTACAGAAGTTATAAAAGAAGCAGAAAATGAATGAAATTTGTTAGTTACCGGGAAACCGTCTCCGATTCATTTTTATTTCACCTTTCCTGAAAATCCTTACTGGAAGTAGAGAGGACTACTGCTCACTTCCGGATCCTTTTACTTAAAAATAATTAAAATCAGTGGGGTCAATGCCTAAAGAGGTCGTGCCGGTAGAAAGAACCAGCTACGTAGATTAGTTTTCAATCCCCATAAAAGTAAACCGATAGATTCGATAGAACGGTCCATCGAAAGGCAGATCGCCGAGTTCGACGCACAAGTCCGCACACTGCAATACGTAGCCGGATTAAGTGCTCCCGAATCCAACACACCGATTACCAAGTGGATCAATGGGTTTAAAGTACCCGCCTCTGAGATAGAGCCTCAAAAGGGTTACTTTACGCATGAGTGTCTCGACAGGCAAAGGGAAATCACTCAGCACGTGGCCAAGGGCGCAGTACATCCCGGAATTCAATAGAATTCCTAAGAGCAGCGAATAATACGTCAAGGTCAAGGTCTGAGACGTAACACAAGGGTAAATGAATGTTTTCCCTCCTGTGAAATAACTTATGTGCAGATCAATGAATTAGTATGTAAATTTGAATTATCTATTTCCAATTTTCTTTCCATAATTTTTTTTTTGTATCTCATTAATTAAGCTTCAACAAGGAAGTCACCAGAAGGATTAATAATAATTAGAAATAAATTTGAAAAATGAAAAAATGAAAAAAAAAGTTTTCTACATTTGATTTATAACTATCAATACCATGAATCCTTTCCATTCTCCATGTTCCAAGTGTTGGGGTGAAACCAGTATTTCTAGAAGGGGTTGAGATATTAAAAATGGATGTAAAAAAACATAAAATGGGGGACTGCTGAAACCTGCAAAAGAGTTCAAACTGGCAGGAGGTGAGTCAAAGCTAGCGATAGCTTCTAAAACATCTATGGATCTCGAGAGGTAAGTTATCCCCGACTCAAACCGATTGGAAGGGCTAAGCCTGTTCGAAGGCTTAAAACACCCACCTCCACATGGATTTGCTGTCAGAGCTGCAGCTTATCCCTATGTGAGGGGTTAAAAACCGCGAGTCAACTCGCGGAATCTGCGAATTGAAGTCGTGATCTGCTGATTAGCGCGTTAATTAATCCGCTGATGATCGACCCACCCATTTCTACAGGACCCCTCTCCTGGAGGTTGGGCCAGGACTGGCCTATCTCATCTAATGTCATCAAGAAAAAAAATTGGGAGAGTAGCGCAAAAAAATTGCTTCCCGAGCGAAGCGAGCGGCTTCTTGGGGGCTTGCACGATGTACTTTCTTCAAAAAGCTGGAATTTTAAGATATTTCTCACTAAATCCACTGCTTTCAGGAAAATTCGCGAAACCTTGTGCATCCGATTTTCTAAAAAAAAAATCCATTATTTTACTATAGGATTGTCAAATACTAGTGATTTTTGATGTTATTTTTCAATGTTCTCAATGATACGTTACGTGAGAGCAAAATATTCAAGAGAATTCGAGTTGATTAGTCAGCGATAGCGTGGTGAATTTCTGGTGGTTAATTAAAATTTGCCTAGCACTCAATTTTAATGAATATTTTGAGCTTCCAAATTTTCAGTTTATGAATTTCAATAAAATTATCGTTTTTTGTGAGATGAAATCTTCAGAAGATTCACATTTTATGAATCTTCCATTCTTCTCATCAAATTGGGATTGATTTCAATTCTACAATAACTTATGGAGCATAATAATTTATGCTCAATTAAGCAATTGGATTCATTATTTTTTTATAATATTCAAATAAATCGGTGAGAATTTCTCTCTATTGGAGAACTGAATTATTCAATTAAACGAGAATTCAAAACCATTATTGAATATGAATGATAAATGATCCAAAGTTTGTTTATTTTCAGAATACAATAAAAATTGTAATAATTCACGAAAGAAATTGAAATTTTTTCTTATTTTCAGTTATTTCAACGAAAACTTAAACTTCCAACATATATTCTCATTGTCTGACTACTTATTTTCCTAACCTACTTACACGTAACAGAAATGGAAAAACTTTTTTAAAATTATTTTCATATTCTGCATTCAGCTTGACTGTTAAATTTATCGGAAAGTATATAAAATTTTCCTCGTTAAACAAGTTGTAAAAAAAATCTCATTATTTTTCAGCCGCCTACTTCGTAAAATCGTTTAAAAATTATTGCAAACATTTTCTTTTTTCATTTATCCATAAATCGTCAATTCCGCATTAACGAGGTGATAAAGTTACGATCATTTTTTCCAATTATCCCGGAATTTATAACAGATAGAGATTTTTTGCAATTATCTTTTTTGTAGCTCACTCTGTTCTACGAAAAAGGTTCTCATAAAATCGCGTTATCTCGCTTGGATTCCTAGATAACTGAAAAAACCGACATTACCATTAACAAGAGAATTGCATGGATATCTCAGAATTGAAGCAGGGAACGGACATTCTTGTAGAAACCATTTTCGTAGGAAAAAATCAAAGCTACAAAAGAGAGTCGAGTTTTGTGTAGCAGACGTGCCCCTCAGTAAACTTGAAGTAGCTTCCTCAAATATCATTGATTCATTCATTAGATGATGGTGGCTCTCTAGATCTCTGCGGATTTTATAATTAATTTAGAACATTCTTTATTATTCAGTATCGACATTTCGGCTTTCGTGTGAAACCCTCTTCAGGGTATGCATTCTTTTTAACTACGGACAAATTATTTAAATTACAAAATATTGATTCACATTTCTCAACAAAAATTACTTCAATCTATCGCACATATATATAAATACTGATTTTCTATATCTTACCTCATATAATTCCAAACTAGCGCCGTCGCCGCCTCCGGCGGCTCCGTTGATCACAGATGTCAGCTATGAAACTTTGAATGACGAAATTGAAAAATTCTCATAAAAAGCTGTTCTCCATTTGATAAAGCGTTAGCATGCACATGAACACTGTCCCTTTGCCATCAACTTCCCTCTATTGTAGAGGTATGAGCATGATTCTTCAATCAGAATATTTCAAGGTCAAGGTCAATTGCCTTTTTTTTAATCTATATCGATCATATCCTGTTCATGTTCTCACATGCATTACTGCAAATTTGGGCGAAATTCACATTTCGTGAGATATAGACATAAATAGTGGTATATGGGCTCATCTCAACTGGGCCAAAATGGCATATCCATACTCATTTCTATGTGAAATTTTTCGTTTTTATTCACAATGATATCACCTCATATTCACAGAGATATCAGGTCGCGATCCACTTCAAACTGGTCAAAAATTAATTTATCATGCATCTTTCAAAAGGACGGATCATTAAGAAGGTCCAAGCCTACTGAAAACACCCATTGAATTTCTCTTAAGTCATTACGAATGTAGCCTTTATCTGTCTCTCAAAATTTATTCTTTTGGGCCAAACTTGGATTACCACGTGTGAAAGCACGGAGAGAATGTTATTGATATAGTGAGGTAGAATGTCAATTGTCAGACATTATTTTTTCATGATTCGGTTTCTACAATTTTTTAGCCAAAATGAAAATACTTGAAGATTGAGACTTTTCCTATCTGTATCGATAACATTCTCCCTACGATTCCACATGCACTCCTTAGGAATTGGGCCTTATGAATATTTTTTGGGACGCAGGCCAAAAAAACTACTTGTAATTGTTCAAGAGAAATGTAATGAGTATTTCCGGAAAGCCTATCTCATTTTCTTCCTAAATATGCATCCTAACTTCATGTTAGGCAAGTCCAAAGTGGACCACAAGCTAATATTCCTATAAATATCAACGAAGTTGATTTTAATGAACATATTTGAAAAGAGAAGAACAATCCGATGGAAATGAGTACGAACATATAATTTTGGCCAAGTTTGATTTAGCAACATCTCCAACAATATTTATTTGATTTCATCTTTTTATTTTGATGTTTTCATTTCGATTTGCAGACATTTTTATTCTGGCCCAAAAATTATAAAAGGCAAACTCCTTCTTTAAATACTGGACTGAAATGCCAATTTCAAAAAATTGAAATCTTTTTTATTTATACGAATACAATTTTTCTGCGCTCTCACATACGCTGATTGAAATTTGATCCAGATGAATAGCTTTTGAGGAATAGGCACATGGTCCAATTCGTTTTTTCCCAAAATAGCCTGTCTATGCTCATTTTGTATCGAAAATTTCCGGTTTTATTTCAGATCTGCTAATGTGAAGTAGCTCAAATTGACAGTCGAAGAGATATCAGCTAGTGGCCTGAAATGATTTCAGATCAGTCCAAAATGAATTTCATGCCCTATTTGAAAGCCTAATAATTCAGAGTTCCCGAAAATATTCATTAAACTTCTCTCGAGGAATTGCAAACCGTGCTCCTGACCTGTATCTCAAAAATTGCTATTCAAATTTTTGTATATTTATTTGACCCAATTTTTGGTCAGCGTATGTGGAAACACGAAAAAAATGCTATCAATATAAATAGAGAAGAATTTCTATTTTTAGACATTGTCATCTCGGCCCGAAAAGCCTTCCTATAGCCTCCTATATTTTTTGAGGAAAAATGGAAATGTTTCCCCGGCATTTCCACATGTGCTAGGCCAAATTCGGCCCAGGCGAATGCTTTCCAAAATCCAGGCAAAGTCTACTATTTGCAATGACTTGGGAGATATTTAATAGATATTTTGAGTTTTTTTTTTGAACATGCATACGAAATTCATTTTGGATTAGTCCAAAATGAATTTCTGTCTCTGAAAAACAAAATGACGTAATTGCTACTGATTTTTTTTTTCATTTTCCACGCTACGTCTTGAACGTTTTGAACTTGAGTCATTTTATTTTTTGTATATTTCTTCCAACACATCCCAATTTTGCAATTTCTGTTATTATTTCTCCATCTGATATGCGAATATCCGAAGTTAAATTTTTTGTTTTTTGAAATTTTTTATCTAAATTATAGCATATTGTAGCATTTCTAGCCTTTCGTTTTTATAACATTTCACTTGATATAAGAATTTTTGAAGTTACGTCTCCTTGTTTCTTGAAGTTTTTATCTAAATTATGATACTTATGCGTCTTTGTTTCTATAGTTTTTCTATTAAATAATATTTTCGGACTTACACCTCTTTGTTATTTGATCAAAATAACAAAGAGACGAATGTGCCGGAGAGATGCTCATTCATTATCAGTATTTTTTCGGTGCTTACGGAAAATTCAATAAAGAATCTAGAAATAAAAAGATGTGAGTGCTGAAGATATTTCTCTTTGTTCGTAGCGGGTGGTACTTATGTATATGTTATATTTTTTGTTTTCCAACATCTTTGCATAAAGTGCCCAAGGAAACTATTGGAACAATAAAAAACATATGCCACTCTATTTTTTCGAAAAGAATGGCATTTGCGCGACTTTGTCACTCAGGCGATGAGATATATCTCCGGGGATAGTAATCGTTAGCGTGTACATCGACACTGTACATTGCCCATCAACATCTCCTTTATTGTAGAAGTATAAGAATGATGCTCTCATGAGAATATTTCAGAGTCAAAAAACCGTCACGATTTTTTTTTCAAGTATTGACTTTTTCTCATCTATATCATAGTATTTTTTTCACGCTCTCCCATGCGTTGCTGTGAATTTGGGCCGGATTGATATTTTCGAGATACAGATATGAGGCCCAATTTCAACTGACCCATTACAGCATGTCTATGCCCATTTCCATGGGAAATTCCTCACTCTCTCCAGATAGCTAATGAAAATTAGCTCAGATTATTATCTCCAGAGATAGTGACATATGAGCGCATCTCAACTGGGCCGAAATAGTATTTTCATACTCATTTCTATGTGAAATATGTCGCTTTTTGAAAAAAAATAGGCTAATAAAAATTGACCCAAATTTATATGCACATAGATATTAGCTCGTGACCCATTTCAAACTGGCACTAAATGAATTTCTCATGCATGTTCCGAAAGAAAATGGTCCAAGCTTTCCGGAAATATCCATTGAAAGTCTCCCAGATCATTAAAAAAAGTAGTCTTCAGTTGTTTCTCAAAACGTATTTTTCTGGGCCAAACTTGGACCATTCCGTGCAGAAGCATGGAGACCATGCTATTGATATAGTGAGGTAAAATGTCAATTGTCAAACATTGTATTTTTTTTTTCAAATAATCCTTCTACAATTTTTCTGTCAAAATGAAAATATTCGAAGATTGACACTTCTCTCTATACGGACAGTATTCTTCCTGCATTTTTATATGCACTGGTTAGGAATTGGATCAGATGAATACTTTTTGTAACGCTGGAAAAAATGCTATCTGCAATTTTAACATTTTTAATTTTCATCCGACCGTTATATCAATTTCATTATTACAAATAGTTAATGAAACTATTTGCAATTGTTCAAGAGTAATGTAATGAATATTTTTGAAAAGCCTATCTCATTTTATTCCCAAATATACATCATAACTTCAGGTTAAGCAAGTGCAAAGTGGGCCACAATGTAGTATTCTTATAAATATCAACTGAAGCTAATTTTTATTTCGCAGCCAAAATGGAAATTTTCAAAAGTTGATTTTTTTATGTATATCAATTGTATTTTCTCTGCGTTTCAACATGTGGTGGCCCAAATTCGGCTCGGGCGAATACCTCTCAAAACATAGACAAAGTCTGCTATTTGCAATGACTTTGGAGGTATTCAATAATATTTTGAAATTATTTTTTGGATATGTATGAAAAATTTATTTTGGGTTAGCTCGAAATGAATTTCCCTTTCTGAAAATCAAAATAACAAAGTAGCATAATTGCTGATGTTCAAGTGAAAATAACGCATCTCCGCACTGACATCACTTTGTTTTTTTTTTCATTTCCCCCACTATGTTTTGGACTTACATCATTTTATTTTTTGAATATTTATTTCAAAGGATAGTTATGTTACACTGACGCCTTTTTGTTATTATTTCTTCATCTGATATGAACATATTCGGAGTTACGTCATTCTGTCTTTTTAAATTTTTAATCTAAATTATGGTACTTCAGCCTCTTTGCCCTTATAGTTTTCCTCTCAAATTATTTTTTTGGACTTATACCTCTTTGTTATTATCAATTCGAAATACCACAGAGACGAATGTGCCGCAGATCAACTATTTGTTATTAGTTTATTTTCCGTGATTGAGAAAAATTCAATAAAAAATCGGAAAAGAAAGGATACGTCTCTTTGTTTACAGTGGGCGGTACTTACGCATATATGTTATTGTTATTCGTTTTCCATTATTATTGCATGAAAGGCCCAGAGAAACTTATTGGAACAAAAAAACATACGCCACCTTGTTACTAAGGCAATGATATGTATCTTCGCGAATAATAATCTGAGCTCATTTTTATTCACCTAAGAAAATACTTATGCTGTTCTTGGCCTCTTGCAATGATACCGCATATCTCCCTCTCAAAAAGTATTCTTCTGAGTAAAATTTGAATTAACGCATATAAAAGCGCGGAAAAGAGACAAATGAACACTGTCCATCTTATCGCACACATGTCCAATGAAAATGAATCACAAAATTTCAAAATTCGCCTCATGAAAATAGGCCAAAATTGAATTTGAAAAGGTGCCATCTGTTGGTTTCCTTTGAACTACCAAGCAGTGTCCTCCATTCAATATGGCGTGCACATGTACATAAACACTGTACTGCCGCCATTAACGTCTCCTTTAGTGTATAGGATATTTGGCTCATATATCGAAAGATTTGTGGTATGCCTCATTATTCAGTGCATAACCTCAAATATTGCTTCACGATTATTTATCATTTCAACTTTATTTATTCTTGATAATTTTGTTACCACATTGTGAATTTGGATTATGTCAAATTCTCTACATATCAATAAGCCTTCTCACTGAGCACGTTTGAAGAGATTCTCAATTATTTTGAAGCATTAAGATACTTCCGCAGTAAGTAAAGGGGAATAGATCCGAATGTGCCACAGATTTGAAACTTTGAGAATATATTCTTCTCATAAGTAGAAATATATCCTGAAGGGTTTCATAACGATCGACCACGTAGTTTTTTTTTATTAATTATTAAAATAATTAATTTACACAGGCCCTAATGACACGTACTTTTTAATAAATTTTTAAAAATCATCGACAATGTGCTGCAGTCTTACCCGCACGCGAAATCACTTCCCATATTATTTATAAATATAACTTGATAATTTTTTCGATATTTTACCACGTAATTATTAAGAAATATCAATTAATCCGTGTGTCACCACCATTTTACCATATCCTCCTAATTATTCTATGGATTAATTAATATTTCTCAATAATTACATGGTAAAATATCAAAAAAATTATCGAGTTATATTTATAAATAATATGGGAAGTGATTTCGCGCGCGGATAAGACTGCAGCACATTATCGATGATTTTTTTAAATTTATCAAAAAGTACGTGTCATTTCTACTTATGAGAAGAATATATCCTCAAAGTTTCAAATCTGTGGCACATTCGGATCTATTCCCCTTTACTTACTGCGGAAGTACCTTAAATAAGCACCATGACCATGTGATGGAATGTGCAAAAAATTCATCGAAGAATAACTGAGAAAAAAATCAATAAAAATAACTGACAGTCTCAAGTTTTTCAAGTTCCTCTTCATAAACATGTGAGTACGGGGCTACCTATGATAATATCACATCCTCAAAATACAACACCAGAATATCACACTTTGGAATATTACAAATTATAATATTAAAAAAAAAAAATATCATGAAATTCGAATATTTCGGTATAAAATATTACACTTCATAATATCCCCAAATTTAACGATTACCAATATTATTTAACATTTATATATTTGATTTTTTTCCGTCGCGGAAAATTTCAATGAAACAATCATCACATAATCAATTGTCAGCAAAAAAATGAATGAACAGAAAAAAATATGAAAATTGTTAATTTACATCATCTTAAACATGCAAATCATTAATCAAACCTACTTGAATTTACAAGATTTGCTTTGCCGAAATACAAATTCATATCAACATTGCCTTCATTAAAAATGAAAAAGAGGGTGCGTGGAATTCCCGCGTAACAGAAATGAAACTTCTTGCCTATGAGGTATAGATAAAGATAGATTATAAGTATTTTTTTATTGAACAAAGGATAAAATTCTTCGTTCGTTAACGAATTATCATTTTTTTCACGACCAGTATTCAGACCAATAGATTTTTCAAATTCATCGTGTTTGTGAATATCTCGGGAATTGATCGAGACAGAGCGCTTCTACCACAAGCCTTCTGTGTAGCTCCCGAAATTCTCTACAGAAAAGGATTTGTGCAAAATCACCCTATACTGCTTAAAATAAATTTCGAAATATTCAAAGAGAATTGCTGATGAAATGAGATTAATCCGTCTGAAAACTTCATTGTATATATTTTCTTGTTTTTCATTTTTTTAAGAATATTCCTGAAATTGAGCGAGATAACAAAATTTTTCTGAAGAACTTTCTTGCGAACAATTTGTATAACTGTGAAAAGAGTTTCTACAACAATTGCCTTATTTCGCTCAGTTCCTGAGATATTCATCAGAACCCTATGACAAAACACAGACTTATAGATAGGATCTCCGTTGCAATGGTTTTTTGGAAGAATTTATCGGAATTTAAGGGGTAACACCACTCTAGAACCTTATCAAAAAACCAAACTTTGGGAATTTTTTCTGAGGATCTGAGTAAAGGGATCGGGTTCATTTTTTCAGAGGTCACTGGACATATATCGAAGCATATAAAAGAATTTTTTTATTGGATGTTCCAAATAAAATGGCAGCTATATCGTCAATCTTCAAGAAGGTCTTTTTTTAAACCTTCACGGGCAAACTCGTAGCGTGGAAATTCGAAGAGATAGAGCAAAAAAAAATTTCCTGAAAGCACATATAATTTACTAGTGAAACACATAGGATTTTCTTTTTAAGCTGATTTTTGGAAAATCAGCAAAGGTTTAAAAAAAAATTTCATTTTTGACGAAAATCCATCCAACGGTTTTCGAGGAGTGACTCCGCCCGAATTGAAAAAAGTGATTTCGAGAAAAACACGTTGAAAGTTTACAAGTAATTAAATCTGTGAAAATTTCATTTTACCTCCAATCTGCTATGCCTGCGCCGTACATTTGGCAATCTACATTGATACCCTGTTCCTAGATGGTTTTAACTCCAATCGAATCTTTTTTGCGGCATCGCTCATTTGTGAGGAATCGCTCCAAAAATTTGATGCAGCCTTCGTCAGCTTCTACATTCGACTTCTAGCAGTTCGGTCTTATTTTTATCCCCAGTTAATGCATAAGGTGCATGATTTCGGGCATATGATTAATTGGATATTGTTCTTGAAACCCTAAACTATTTTTTGAACCAAAAAAAAAGGATTTTTCGGAAATCCTAGAGTGCTGTTACCCCTTAATAGAGATATGCTCATTCACCTCACTCTCTTTTTGAACTTTCGAAATTCTCTACAAAAACAGATTCCGGTAATTCCGCGCTATCTCTTTTAGTTTTTGAAATATTTATAAAAAAATCTCCCAAAAAAATAGACTTATAGCTGGAGTTTCTTTTCCAATAATTTTCCATAAATATCTTTGGAGATATTTTTCAAAATTAAGCGAAATAGAGCGAATTCATTCTAATCCTTCTGTGTAGCTCTTAAAATTTTCTACAAAAAAGGATTGTGGCCTAATCACGTTATTTCGCTTAGTTTCCGAGATATTTATCGAACAGAAATAACAAACAATAGTCTTACTTCAGAAAAAAAAGACTTTCTATTGCAATGAGTTTTTGAGAATGTCGGAAACTAAACGAGATAGGGCAATTTTACCCCAGTGATTTTTTATACAGAATTCAAAAAGCCACAGGAAAAGAAGGAGAGCGAAATCACTCTACCTCGCTTACTTTCCGGAATATTCTCGAATTACTGATGATCAGGGCCCGGAACTTGGTACATCTCCAAGTTTTACCGTGGAACAGCAAAGTTCAACACCAAGTATACCATACGAGATGTTGAATTGTCAGAGGTGTCAGTGATGAGAGATCTGGGAATTTGGGTGGACAATAAACTCAGTTTTGTTGAACACATAGACAAGACGGTGAAGCGAGCCAGAAAGACTCTGGGCTGCATCACCAGACTCGGGAATGACTTCAGACAAGTATCCACGTTACTACAATTGTACATAACACTAGTGAGGCCTATCATGGAGTATGGGTCAGTGATATGGTCACCACACTTTGCTAGTCACATCGACAGGCTGGAGAATGTCCAGAGTAGGTTCATCAGGCACGTGAACTTCCTCTTAAGCAAAAATGGGATGATAATGTCATTAGAAGAGACGAGGGAGAGGCTGGGGATAGTCAGGCTGGAGGAAAGGCGGAAGGTGGCAGATTTGTGCTTCTTCCATAAAGCTATCAATAATGGAATTGATAGTCCAGAGATTCTGGAGGAAGTGAGGTTCTTGGTGCCGAGCAAGAGACTGAGGGAGAGCAGAATACTTGAGGTACCGATAAGTAAGCGGTCCTATATCCAGAACGGGCCCAGGAACCGAATATTCTCAGCCGTGAACCAGTACGGAAATAAATTGAATTTCTTTGGAACCAGCTACGCGGCATTCAAGCGAGAAGTGGCGGTGGCGGTGAAAGAGGAGTAAAGTGTGAAGAATGAAAGATTTTGTGTATTGTTAAGAATGAATGAAAGACAATAATGTTGAAATGAGCAAAGCAAGTAGTAAAGGAAAGGGGATGAATGATTTAAAGAGTTAGAAGCAAATTCCACAGAGAAAAAGTGATTTAAATATATTTATATTATATAACTATGTAAAATGCAGATTGCGTAAACAAATAAATAATAAATAATAATAATAATCTCAAAGTATTGGTGGCCAGAGCTGATACTGTGGATACGGATAAACAACAAAATACTAACTTCAACACATTTGTATTGTTCGAAATGGGTTTTCTTGAATTAATTAAACCAGTGATGTGTGTGGGTGTGAGAATTATGACGCGTAAGACGAATGATGAAATGAGTGATAAGGTGAAAATAAATCAGGGAAAAATCCAAAAATGATTGAAAAAAAGTCCAAAAAATCAAAATGGAATAGTGGTGAAGAGAAGAAAACAAGCAGGAGCCCCACTACTTGTGCGTAATTTGAACATCTCACATCTAATATTCTGCCAATCCAATTCCCAGAAAGCTTCTGAATGGATGTTTTGATTTTAAATCTACCATCGCTGATTAGTGCATAGATTGCGGAAACCAAAATAGGCCTCAGAGGGTTAAGCTCATCCCGAAAATGATCAATTGGATAGTCTCGAAGATATAGCTTGCTTTTTCGGATATTTCTAGGCTAATATCTAAGAAACTACTGGACCGATTGCACTGTTTCAATACCAAACTTGTGCTCATCAAATGTATAACCCCAAAAAATTTGAGGTCTCGAGTTCAATTATTGATCAAGGGGTAACACCACTGTAAAAGCCATTTTTGGCGTTATTTGTTTTTTTTCCTATAGAAAAAGTGGCAATAGAATAATGATATTTAAGAGAGTGACTGAGCAGAGATTTGAGTTCTCAGAGAGAAAAATTCATCAAAAAATATCAAAAAATGACGACACAAGAGCCATTCTTGCAAGGCTCCTCGAATTTGAAACACTCTGCGGCACGCAGTGTAACTAGTGCGAATTTCAATTGAGAAAAAAAAATTGGCTCAGTCTAAATACACATAGCTACAGAAACACGTAGGAGATTTCAAAAATATTGTTGTTTGTGTAATTGGTGACCATTTGAACAAAAAAATTTAAATTTTGACCAAAAAACTGGCAATTTTATTATCAATAAAAAATGTGCAAGTCAATTTTTTGAAAATCCCCTACGTATTTCTGTTCGAAATATTGTTTTCAAGATGCTATGGGAAATTCAAATGAAAATCATGAAAATTATTGGAGTTATGCTGCGTGCCAATCTGAAAAATCATGTTTCGAGAAAAACGCGACTGAAGACTTAGGCTATGAATATGAAGAAATGCCTCGGGAAAAATTCAAAATTTTATGAGAAAAAAAGAGTTTCAGGTGATAACTTTTTTTGCCCGTATTCTGAGAGGCCCAAAGTAATTCTTAGTGCCAGAAACAAAAATCGATTGTTTGAAAATTCTACAGTGGTGTTACCCTTTAAGTTATAGAGGTATCAAGATTTTTACGAGAAATTTCTCAAAAGTTGTATACTGGATAAACTAAAAATCTCAGCTGCCACTACCCCAGAGGTCACAGATGCAGCTGATAAGCGCGCATCTCCTCGCTGAGAGTGGACGCTGGAATTTCATTTTTCATCGAGAAAAGTCGAAAAAAACGATTTTTCGACATGTTTATTTTTCTCAGGAACGATCGGGCCGACTGAGCTAAAATTTTGGTGAACGCTTAAGGCATACATGGCAAATATGCGGTAAAATTTTCAAATCGCCAGCTAGCCCTGTTTCAGTGTAAAGCGGGAAATGCGTCATCACACGCACACACACACACACATCCACACACACACGCACAGACATTCTTTAAAAACAGCTTTTCTTGACGGTGTGGGTCATTGGCAGTCATGTTATGATACAATCTCAAACTCGAAAAAATCTCTTCACTATGGCTTTCTTCCACTTTTCTCCAAGTCTTTTCTGAATCTTCCCCAAGTCTTTTCTGAATCTTCCCCAAGTCTTTTCTGAATCTTCCCCAAGTCTCCTCTGAATCTTCCTTTAATCTTTTTCCGAATATTTCTCAAGTTGTTTCTGAAGATTCAAAAAAGACTTAGGAAAATTCACAAAAAGGCTTAAGGAAGACTCAAAAAAGACATGGCGAAGATCCGAAAAATATTGGGGGAAGATCCAGGAGAGACTTAGGGAAAATTAAAAAAGCCTTACTAAAAAGATTTTTTCACGTCTCAATTGATTCCTCTTTCCTTCTCTTTATTCCTCTTCCATCATTCTTTGTTATAAATTTTGGAGATTCCTCGAATTTCTTTCCACCTTGTCACTCACTGCATAATTTCACTTACACGCGATAATTTTCACATCAACACACATCACTGCTTAAATTGATTTAGAAAAACTATTCCGAGCAATACAAATTTCAATACCATTTATATTCAAATTGACATTTTTCATTGTTTATCGATAACCAAGGTATGAGCTACGGCCGCTGATACTTTGAGACGTAGGAAGTTCCGGGCACTGCTGATGATAGAAAATTAACATCCTGTTTTATCTCTTTGCTATTAAATTGTTTTTCAACAAATATCTCGGGATCAAGCGAAATACACGGAATTTGCAGCAATTTTTTTCTTTTTGCAGAGAACTCTAAGCGCTACGTGAATAGATAAAGACGAAATCGCTCTATCTCCCTTAAATTCCGACATATTTCCAAAGAACTGTCGGCCTTTCTGACCATTAGACTAGCATGTAGCATGCTGTAGAAGCACTCGCGAATGAATCGACATCGGCCTTCTTCGGCTCTCATGCCCCACCATATAAATTTCAGCTTCGGCAAGCCTCGGGTGTCGATTATTTCCTTAGTACGAACATATGCTACGTATCGACCCCCCCCCCCCCCTCCCTCCGATAGCTTCACCCCGCCGACCACGAAAAATAGGTTTCCCTCACCACTTAGAGAGGGACCGGACATCAGCAGCGCACGATTTCTCCTTTCCCCTACTACTCAACTACCGCGTCCCCTCAAAAGTTGATGCTTTCTGGTATCGCTCGAGAATAGTTGGTACCCTGCCAAAAAAAGTTTCACTTCAAAAATTATGAACTCAGATTTATAATATTTTAACTATATAATATTTTCTTTTATAATATTCCAACGTGTGATATTATAATTTTGTAATATTTAAGTGTATAATATTTCTTGTAATATTACTTATTATAATATTAAAATTACATAATATTCTGAGGTCTCAATACCGTGAGTACACATTATTTCAATATTTTGGGAGGAAAAAACCTCGTCTCCTGTATCAGTGAAAAGATTTGCAGATTATCCCAACGAGGTTGACCGTACCACCCTGCAATAAATATGCCTATATTTTGCAAAAGCCGTCTCAGGCTCATAGTTAATTGATGAACAATGATAAAAAGATATATGTGATAATTACTAGTTAAGGATATCCTTGTGGCAGGTTCAAATGATCGACTTTATTTTTTTTTTCCTCTTAGTTATTATAATTACTATAACTATTTCGATTTTTCAACATTTTACCGATACTAGAACGATGCCCGAGATGATGAATTGTTAATAAATAATATTATGAATATTCAATATTGTTCCGCATTTGACTCACGCTGTCCCAGCATCGAGCACTGGGATTGGAGGATTCTCGGATTTCAAATACCAATATGGCCGCCATTGATGTCTTCATGCAATCAATTGAATTAATCATCACTATATGTCTGGTAACATACATTTTTCAAGATTTCAAAAAAGAAATAGACATTCTGACAAACAAAAAATATATAAGGTTATATGAAGAAAAAATAGGTCTGTGACCATGAATTTTTGCAGTGCAACCTAAACTGAACCTCGCTTATGGAATTTCAATGTTAATTCAATTATTGTCAAAAATTACCTTTGGCCTTATTTGTCCGGTAACATGGGGTAAACAAAATTTTAAAAAAATCTACTCATGCTATTCTATCGGAAGTGACCAAAATTGAAAAGGAAAAATAGATTGTCCGAACCACAAGGATATCCTTAATTCAACATTATTTACTCATGCGTGAGAAATACCAAAGAACTTGATGGAGCAGCAGTGCACAAAGAGTGCCCCTAGGCTGTGCCATGTCAATTTTTACGAAAATTTACTTGGAAATGACTGGACTCCTTGGAGCAGGTGATGTACACACTCTGAACAGGAGATGTACACTGATGACAAAGATTCTATTCAAAACTGTTCCATCTCGCTTAGATTTTGAGATATTCAATGAAAATTGCAGATAAATCTGTTCTACGTCATTCGGCGACTGAACTAAATAGTAATTAATGCAATTATCGTTGACGTGGATTTACTTAACGTTATTGGTTATGTTTAAAACAGTTACCAAGGAGCTCGATGATGATCCTCAAATGTTTCCGGATCATTAACCACTAACTACCGTGTATTTCATCCAGATGCTAAGTGAATTTACGTTGATATAACAGATTAGGAAATATACTGTAATTTTGCACAAGCGATAGTACCTTCGGGGACAGATGCTGACACTAGAAATAGATTATTGAAAGCCTCATCCAATGATCTACATTCAACTTTTTGTTGCAGGGAATAGCTTTCTCGATTCAACGAAATCGTATCATTTACTCGATATCGATATTCAATAACTGAAAAACGGTACTGGGGCTAATAATAATGGGATTCTTTGATTAGACAAAATCTCATTGGTATCACTGCCATTACATTCTATAATTGATCCATCAGGGCTCCAGCACAATCTGTAGAGAAATAGACGGGAAATCGACGGATCTGAGCCATTGGTATCAGCTTTCCCTTTGTCCCGATCCAATCCAATTTTTCACTAAATGTTTTATCATGATTTTAATATTTTTCAGTCTCTTTTATGCGTCCAATTTTGTTCTTTTTTTTTAATTAGAAAATTTTTTAAAGCCACGAAAAGAACAAAAAATCTATCAAAAATTATATGAAGGCAGAATTTTTGATAACACGGGTTTTCTGATTAGAGCCTCTTTTGTAGGTCTTTTTTCGCTCTATGAGAAAGATTTCTATCACGATCATGATATCTCGTTTAATTTCCGAGATATTGACAAATAACGGGATATCAACGTCGACTGATTTCATCTTATCTTCCCGCAAGGTAATGTTATGTCCGAATGACAATAACTGTTGACAAGGTTCTTTATTTTATTGAGATTTGAAGAAAAATTTCGATGAATCTCGAATTAAACAAAAATCCCATCAACTATATTTTTTCCTGTTTTAGTCCTAGCCTTTCGACCACTAGACTGGGATTAGGGAGTCGAAAGAAAAACACGTTTATGTTCAATAAACAACAATTTAATTTATATTTCAACTATTTCCGCGATTTTACAAAAACAAAAAAAAACTTTTTGTCGACTTATTACTTTGAGTTATTTCGATTCAAACTTGATTGGAAATTGCACTTAGAATTCAATTTAAACATTATACTAACTCACTTGAATTGAACTTGAAAAATATTCGTAACTATTTATTCGATAATTAACTTTCAGAATGGAATTCAACTTTTTCTATTTCACTCATTAATTCTCTTTTTCTTTTCCCATTTTGTAGACTAGCCCTGGTGGATCATGCAACTGGACAGTCAATTTTTTCACGAAATCGACCGTGATTCGATCACGATGCGTTTGCATTGTAGTCACATCACAGTCCCATCGTGGTCATATGACAGTCGATTTCGTGGGAAAATCGGCTGTCTGATCGATTTATAGTTAATATGCAGTCGCCCGATCCATCAGGAAAACCGGTTGACACTTGTAAAGGAATTGAACTTGACGGTTTCAGAGCGTGAACGTAACTAACTAAAAACTGAACAGTTCTGTGCTTCTGTGAATTATTTTTAAGGCGTTTCCTTATTTTCTTAAGTAAGAGTAGTCTAACCCCCATCGAAAAATATATATAATTTTATGTAGGTGATTATATATGGCAGGACACAACACTGCTAAAAGAAGTGTCTTATCAAGTGTCTTAGATTCAGACACAAGTCACCAAAATAGTGTCTTGTGTCTGAAATTAAGACGTTTGCATAAGTGTCTTATGAAAAATTTAGACACTTTAGGTGTCTTCACAAAAATAAAGACGTTTAATCCGTCTGAAAATTGAAGACATTTAAGTCAGACGCATAAAGTGTCTGATTTTAAGACGGTGAGACCACAATCAGACACTTGGAGTCTAAGACACTTCGACTCAAAGACGGGTTTAAAGTAAAAAGACACGAAAAATCAAAACGCCTCACGTGTCTTTATTTTTCCATGGGCGTACTGATGGATAACCTCAAAGCATCTTGGACAGATACGAGAGTGAAGGGAATCTGAAGATGGAATTATCTGTTCAAAATCAATCAAACAATAGTACCTTCAACAAAGTCTTCAAATTGGACAATAAATAATTAGATCATTCTTTAAGAATAAGTATCACAAAAACTCGTTTGATTTATATAGTCAAACGAAATTGAATTCTGTCAAAAATTAAAAATTAAAAATTCTTGATTCATCAGAGTTTTTTTCAATTGATTAAAAATTTCCAAAAAATTTCAAGATCTCTTAAAAATTCTTAAAAATGAAAATAAAATAAATTCATAAAGTGTCAAAATATTTAAAATTGATTGAAAATGATAAAAGTTTGACTAGAAAAAATTAATGACTAGAAAAATTGAAATTTGTAGAATGAATAAAATAACCTGTAAAAATCTTCAAAAATTGATTGCACACCTCAGGGAATGTAAATATATAGAAAAAAAAATTAAAATACAATTTGAATAGTAAAATAATAAGTTTAAACAATTAATTAATTAATTATTTTTGAGTGAGTCAGCGAAAAAAAAAAAGGTTTTCAGAAATTATTCGCCGTATTTTGCAGATATGTTTAAAAAAAAAGTTAAAAAATATGTATTTTCCATATTTATACAATTTTTTGAAGATTTTGGAATTTTTCTCGCGGCTGAGCTGTATACAAAAATTTTCAACTGTTAATATTTCGGTTCATTTTGCAAATGCGGAAAAGTGTTTCAGAACAATCTTGTAGATAATTTTAATATCTTTAACTTTTGTTCGAAACTTTTTTTCATATCATTTGCCATTTCCGAAATATTGGCAAGAAAAGTCATTTTTGGGGTGGTTTTGATTTTTTTTCTACCCCTCCGCCACTTTTTTGGGATTTTTCAATTACAGATAATCAAAACATAGATCGAAACAAATTTATAAAAAAAACATTAAGCTGGTAGCCGAGTGATGAATTAAAACTCTTCTTTATTGGACTATGAAGTGACTGAAAAAAGACACATTAAGTGTCTTGGAAAAAGACATATAAAGCGTCTCAAAAGTTACTACCGAAACGTCTTATATGTGACTACCAAAGTGTCTTAAATTCAGACACTTCTTTTTGCAGTGAAGATATATTTTTTATATTGAGAGTATAATAACTATATAAAAATGTTATCTATAGCTGTTATATTCACAAATTTTATAAAACACTATGCATAAAAGTTATAAAACTCATATAGCAGTAATACATATAAGATATATGATCGAACTTCATAAATTCAAATATATTGTTAATTTGTAACAATATAAACGTAATATAAAAGCAATATGTGATTCTCTTGTATGACTATCATCTATTCTACATCATATATTCATAGAATTACTATGCATTCTTGTATATATATTTGAATATATGATGATATGAATATTAGATATATTTGAAAAGAGCATGGGATGGATTAATTTATTATATGTGAATGTATATTCCCACTACACTACATATATTGTTGAGTATATGAATATTTTATAAAAAGGATGCCCCTATCGAAAAATATACATGATTTTGTGTAAATGTAGGTGATCATATATACCAAGATATGGGATATATTATATATATTGGGAATATAAAGACTATATAATGATGTTATCCTTGGCTGCTATATTTATGACTTTTATGAATAACATATATACAGTAGAGCGTCGATTATCCGAACGTCAATTATCCGAAACGTCAATTATCCGAAAGAAAATACAATTTATCCGATAGACGATTATCCGAATGTTGATCTGGTTATCCATAAATATTAATTTTTTTTTTCATAAATATTAATGATCTAAAAAATAATTTTGTTCATTCGAACGATTACGCCCTGAATCAGCCGCTTTTCAAATACGTACTTGACTTCGTTCCATATCACTCAATAATACAATGGTTATTATGGCAATTCACCCAAAAATGTTCTTGTATTGTTAATGTTCTTTGTATTCTTCAATATATAAATTTTATAATTTCGACAGAATCAATTTTTTTTCCCCACGAAATATGAGTGTTCGGTTATCCGAAATTTTGATTATCCGAAAAGGGGTCGGTCCCAATTGATTCGGATAATCGACGCTCTACTGTATTGGGATATAAAAAATATATTTTCAATAGACAAATTTTGTGCAATTTTTGCAGATATTTAAAAAATTCTAAATTTACGTAGAATATATTTTTTTTTTAAAACCGTGTGGATATAAAGAAAATATATTTTTTATACACTCAGCAAAAAGTCAGGGGCGATAAATTTTTTCAGGTTTTTTTAGACTGATTTTCGAAAGGCTGTAACTTTGCGGGAACAGCTCAGATCAGGCAGCAAAAGAATTTTCAGCATATATTACAGATATATTCTGAAATATATTTGGCATATATTTCAAGCATATTTCAACTATATGAAATATATGCGAGAATCAGTGAAAAGTTGTACATTGTCAATATATTTTTCATATATGTTTGATATATATATTTTCTATATCCCAGTGTATATTTCATCTATGTTCCATTTCGCAGGGGTGGCCGAGGGGGGGGGGGGGTTGAATCACGTGATTATCATGCATGCTCATCTTTATGATTGAATTAGTTTCATATGTGCAATCATAGTTTTTCCCTCACGCTGCATATATTATTGAGTATATGAAGACTATATAACACTTAAATCCAATCGTTTAGGATATTCACTTCTCTTGATTTCGCCTATGACAAACTCCATGCGGTGAATTTCCAAAAATAGTTATAAACATATAATCCCAAGCCAAGTGCTTTTCAGAGATTTAAATTATAATATACATCTCATTATTTAAAAGGCGTGGATAGCTCCGTGGTACAACGCGTAGGTTTAGCAATCGTTAGGTCGAGCGTTCGAATCCTCAGTAGTGTAACGTGACTTTTTACCTGGGGGGATAAAAAGTCACCGCGCCGTCCCTCCCTCCGCCTCTCTCACACAAAGTCCCTTAATTAAAAACCTTTAAATGGGCACCAGGTGGTTTTTACGGAACCACCAAACCGGAAGCTAGCCCGAGAGAAAACACGTATCATGAGTCAGGGGGGGAATCGGGGATGTTAACCCGATTCGCTGCCATTTCTCATCAAAAAAGAACCAAAAACAACTACCGAAATAAACCTGAAAAGTTGAGAAAATAGGGGAGAGGAAACCCTCAAATAAATTACTCGCACACTAGAGAAATTTGGCAAAATTAGAGTGTATTAACAAAACAATAATAATTACATTTAACTCGACTCGAAAATTAAGAATTATCGGAAAACTTTAATAAAAGACGAAAGGAAGTTATTTCATAAAAATAATGATTATTGCAAATTTAGTTTGAAAGTAATGACAGAAATAAATTATTTTAGTTATGATTATTTTATTTCTAGGAAGTACAATAACCATCCTAAAGGCACAATTCTTGGAACTCGTCCGAGGTATACGGGGACGCGATACGGGGGGAAGGGGGGAATTAAAATGCTTCGTTTACAGGACTAACGCATTTTCTTCCAAAATTATATTTTCGTTTTTCTTTAATAAAATATCGAAATATGTTTCGGGAAGGGTAAATTTGGGGTCGTTGGGTTGGTCTTCTTCATCCCTATCAAGTGGGGTGCGTTTCGGGATTTCTCCATGGGAATTATCGGAGTTATTCGAGAAAACCCATTTTCCTTACCCAAACGTAACGAGTGCGAGTGAGACAGACTCACTGCGCGTCACGGCAAGTAAAAGGGCGCGGGGCTTTCTAACTTGTTAACGTACATAAAAACTGGAACACTAACGACACGGCGATTTTCAACGTTAATTAATTAGTTAATCCATTAATTAATTGTTTCGGGGATGAGTCGGAAAGTTACGGCTTAAATCGACACGGCTAACGGGAGTCAAACGGGATCTTTGGGGTAACGACACTTTATCTCACCCAATTCGATGACTTTTTTCCCTGAGCTCTCCTCTGGACAAAAAGGCCTCTCCACATCCTGTAGACGGTCCGCTCTCGGTGACTCTGATGGAACAGCGGGGCTCGCACGTGTGGTCTGGATGTCGGTTCACTCTCGACTGCCTCTGCAGACGCGATCAGTCGTCCGGGGGGGGGGGGGGGTGGGGGGTGCTTCACGCGGTTTCTCGTTCGAGCCGAGTCATGCCCCTCGGTACCGCCAGGGTGCATGACAGTTGCGCTCGCTATGGGACTTGCTTCGTGCGGGAATATTTGAACACACAAAAACTCAACTTTTATTTGCGGGCTCTTCTTTAGTGTTTTCTTATTCATTTGCGACCGGGCTACTTTTCGGAGCGCTTCTCCGGGGACTTCCTACATAAACTAAATCAAATAAAATAATCATGGGACATGGATCTTGTCCGCTAATGCCCCCTTGAATCTAACCGGGATTTGTTCCTAAAATTAACTCCCTAATTTTTCCTAACACTAATTAACCTAACCGGGATCCACCTCCCAAAATTACACCAATGAGGCACAGATCTTGTCTGCCGATGCCTCTTAAAACTAAACGGGACTCTATCCCCCAAAATTCAAAACATGAGCCATTTGAGACACGGATCTGGTCCGCTGCTGCCTCGAGCCCCTTATTACTACTTTAACCGATTGTCCCCTCAGAATTTGAACTGAAATCCCCTTATTGGGAGCGCCAGTTTCACTGGGCTTTTGCGCTTCCTCCGATTCCTAACCTCGCTTCCACTTTAAACGATCGCGTTATGGGGTTGTCACGGGGTTGTTACGGGGTTATGTCACGGGGTTGGATGGGACTTTTCGGAGGTATTTGCCTTTATCTCGTGCGCGATGGTTATTGCACTTACCTGTGCTCTGCCGATGTTCTGCTGGACAACGAGAACTTTCGGGGCTCGTTACAGTAGACCCACAAAATTTTCATGCAAAAAACCATAAATTCAGAGCTCAGAGCGATAGGAGAGCGTTTAAGGATAGGGTGAGGGTTCGAAGCAAGCGTGATAATTTGAAAATTCACATTATTTTGGAAGAAAATCACACTTTTGTAGTGGTAACTGAAAATATATTGAATGTATATTTATCCTCTATCATACATGTATGATGATATATATATTTCATTAGGGTGCTTCATTTGAAACGAACATTTTTTTTTTTTCGCGGACACATGAAAATTTGGTTGTTTATATGAAAAAACAAATCCCCGTAAATTTTGGATGCTTAGTTTTAATTTTAAGTACTTCCTCTCGATCGTTAGCCCTATTTTCACGATAATTGACATATTTTCGCTGTTATCACGGAAACGGCTGAAGTTACGATGAAAACTCTTAGGAGAAACTTGTAGGAAATTAAATTTTCTACAAAAAATGTCTCATTCATTATCTCGCTAAAGTTCCTCGCTCAAAAGATATATCTAATTGAATATATTCAAAACGGGAAAATTCATTAAATTTCAATTTTTATCATTATGGAGTGCCATTCGATGCCCATAAATAATATTTTTTTCAAGTTTATCATGGCAACTGATAAGTTAAGGCCTATTTTCAAATAAAAATAAAACAAATAAAAGTTTTAAATGCCATTAAACAAATAAATTCATTAATAAATTAATTTTTATTAATAAATTTTTTAAGAGAATCAAATTTCGGAAAAAATATGTAATGCGCAAGCAGGATTTGAACCCACGACCCTCTGATTACATGTCAGGTGCTCTGACCACTGAACTATTGCGAGTTACTATATTTACCTTCGAATTTTGATTCTCACATCTTTTCGCCACCTCCCATCCACGAGGCAATGTCGCCATTAAACAAATAAATTTATTAATAAATTAATTTTTTTTTATTTTTGAAGTGAAACTTCTTTACTGAGGGGGCAACAATTTTCGAGCGTCACGAAAAATAAGATCCGATGAGGGGAATAGTTGGGTACGTGGTGGGGGAGCTGGCAGAGGAGGAGAGTGCGTCACTGGCTCTAACCCTCTGACCCATGTTCTAGCGGTCGAGAGACAAGACAGTAACGGGGGCGGGGGGATAGCCACACAATATAGCATGCTCCTAGTGTAGTGGCCGAAAGGGGAGACGGCAGGGGAGAGGTAAAAACAACGCAGCAGTAAATTCAGTGAGTCAAATTTTTGTCAATAGTTTTCTTGGGAATATCTCGAAAACTAAGCGAGATAGAGTGAATGTGCTCGATTCCTATTCTGTAGCTTTATAAGTTTTCTACAAGAACGCATCAGTGTAAAATTGCTCGATCTCGTTTATTCCGATATTCTCAAGAAACTGTTGACAAAAAAAATCCAATAAACAGGAGGAATAGATTTTTTTTGTGAATAGTTTATAAGAATATCTCGTAAATTACGTGAATGGAGCATTTCTACCTCAATCCTTTTGTGTAGATTTTGAAATTCTCTATAGAAAAATCTACACGTAAATTTCTTTATTTGGCCTAGTTCTCGGGATATGTGCGAAAAACTATTGATAGAAAAAATTCTACTTTTTCTGTATTTTTGATTTTTTCTTGTCACTAGTTTTTGAGAATACTCGGAAATTGAGGGAATTAACCGATTTTGCTCTGAACTTATTGTTGTTGAAAATTTCAAGAGCCACAACGAGAGATCAGGTGGAAATCGCTCTACCTCGTTTAGTTTCCTAGATATTCTCAGAAAGTCATCAGAATAAAGAGTCATTTTTTCCTGGAATTAGTGGATGCCTTGTTATTTTTTTAAATAAATATCTTGGAAACTAAGCGAAATTGGATAATTCCACCACAATTTTTATTGTAGTAAATTTTGAGAACTATCCAAATTAACTGAAACAAAATCTCTCTATCCCCCGTAGTTTTCGAGAGATTCTTTGAAAACTATTGGAAGAAAAATTGCATCTATAAGTCTATTTTTGCTAGTAGGATTGTTTCTGAATATCCTGAAATTAAGCGAAATAGCGTGAGTTTGCTCTAATCCTTCTTGGTAGAAAGTTTTTAAAACTAGAAATCGATGAAGGAAAATGGGCGTATCTCCATTAGATTTCAAAATATTCTTCAAAGATACCATTGAAACAGAGACTTCATCTCAAAGTCTCATTTTTGTCACGGAATTTTGATGAATATCTCGGAAACTAAATGAGATAATGCAATTCTGGTTGGAGCACTTTTTATAGTTTTTAAAATTCCTTATAAAAAAGGTCGATAGGAAGCGTTCATTATCTCGCTCAGTTTCCGAGATATTTATAGAAAAAGCGGATGGCAAAAAAAATATAAAGTTTTCAAACAAGCTGATTTCATTTTGTCATCAATTTTTTTGAATATTTCGGAGTCTAAGCAAGATAAGACGATTTTGCACGAATGCTCTTTTTAAGAGAATTTCGAGAGCTACCAAAAGGAATTGAAAAAAAATCGTTTTCTCTCGATCAATTTCCAAGATATTCATGAAAAATTATGACTTTAAAAAATAAATTTGTCTGCATCCGTCATGATCATGGAAGAAATAATTTGCTAGTGAACGAACGACCTATACTATAACAAAAATATACTAGATGCAGGTATTCGGATTTTCGAAATATATCTCTGTTGAATGCATCGCTTAATGTGCGGAACTGATGAGGCTGTCTTCATTCAAGATCATACCTATATCCTTACTATTGTCAATTATTATCGCTTGTTCAATAAAAAATCCGATGAATTTTCATAAGTAGGAAGTTTCACTTCTGTCGCGCGTGGATTCCACGCACCCTCGTTTTTTTTATTAATAAATTTTTTAAGAGAATCAAATTTCGGAAAAAATATGTATTGTGTCTTGCTGATCTTTCCAATTAAAGATCTATGTTAATAAATGCTCTTCTGAGAAAATGCGATATTCAAAATTGGAGTGAAACTCTCGTAATTTTTTGAAAACGGGTCAATTTTGACGACAAGAAGTTCAAAGATAATTCTGTGAATACATCTATTATAAACAACAAATTTTTTTTTAAATAAATAAATTTATATAGTCAATTTTATTGAAAATAGGCCTTAACTTATCAGTTGCCATGATAAACTTGAAAAAAATATTATTTATGGGCATCGAATGGCACTCCATAATGATAAAAATTGAAATTTAATGAATTTTCCCGTTTTGAATATATTCAATTAGATATATCTTTTGAGCGAGGAACTTTAGCGAGATAATGAAAGAGACATTTTTTGTAGAAAATTTAATTTCCTACAAGTTTCTCCTCAGAGTTTTCATCGTAACTTCAGCCGTTTTCGTGATAACAGCGAAAATATGTCAATTATCGTGAAAATAGGGCTAACGATCGAGAGGAAGTACTTAAAATTAAAATTAAGCATCCAAAATTTATGGGGATTTGTTTTTTCATATAAACAACCAAATTTTCATGTGTCCGCGAAAAAAAAAAAATGTTCGTTTCAAATGAAGCACCCTAATATTTCATATATGAATTATAGATAAAGTATATACATCCCGATATAAGTATTATATCAAGGATATACTAAGTGGGCAAATTTAGTATATGTTTTATATATAATACATTATACAATAAAATATCTCCAAATCATATTTTACATATACGTATCGGATACATTAATGATCCCAGTTGCCAATGCGGATACCCAGATCAGAACATAGACCATATTATATGGCAATGTCCGCTACACGAAGCACCCAGAGAAGAGATGTACACCAATCTATCGAAACTCGGTTTACAATCTCCCTTTACACTGGCCGTCTTTTTACGGGGGCCTCACATACAGGCTGTCTCAATTGTCTACAATTTCATTAAAAAATGTAACTCAATTGTCTAAAAAAAAAAAACCTCATGTAGTAATCGAAGTAATCCTTTTGTACTTATATATTTATGAATGAACCTATGTGGCTTGGAAGAATGAATAGAAAAAAAAATATTTTACATATATCTGTGCGTCTATTTTATGATATATATTTTTCGATGCGGGAAGACCAATGACGTAACATCTTAGTCTCAGATTTCCCTCTTAAGGGTCTTTTGGACCAATGCTCCAGGGTCACTCCATCCCCTCCACATGGTCTCATTTTGATTTCCTATATGTAGGTGAACTTATGTTTTACTTTGGGAGGCCCGTTCTCCCCTCCACTAAATACCATTTTCTAAATTTCTGGAGTCAAAAAAAAAATCTGTTTCAAATAATTTACGTTGAAATTTTTTTAAGTCTCCAAAATTCTAAATATTTGTAGATAATTTGGAGTAAACATCTGGATAATATCGTGACCCAATTTTTAAAAGGAAGTATTCAACAGACCCTCTCGACCCGATGAGAGGGTCGTAAAAAGGAAAGAGACTGCGAGAGTGGGCCCGACTCCACTAACTCGTCTGTCACTTGAGAACCCGTATATGGTTTTCTTTTATTCGAATTCGCTCTTTAGTAAACTTTTTGTTACGTGTTTTGAAATTGAAATCTCTTTCCAAAAACGAAAATTTTTAAAATGAGACACTCAAGCATACTGCAGAGTGTCTCTAAAATTTATTGCTAGCCCACAGAAAACGTGAGAAATCAACCAAAAATATTTTCTAAAAATATATTCATTTGTTCGATACTCTGAATATTCTTTGTCTATTTATTTACGTTAAACGAATGACTGACGGACGTCTCAGTGAATAATTATTTCTTTTTCTATTTATGAAATAAATTTACGCGCTGATATTCGTTCTGCAATATTTTTAGCAAGGGAGATCGGGGTGAAAGGGACTTGCAAGGCAAAATGGATTGGGATTTTCTTTTGAAGTGAAGGTCTTTATAAATGAAAATTAGAAAAATTACTGAACAATGTAGATATGTTGGAGTACCTCCTCAATTTTTTAAATTTTTTCTCGCAGAATCCTTCACTCGTCAGGAAAAAAATTCCTAGATAATTTGCCCTATCATTCGATGAATTTCCCATTCAACTACTCATTCAGGTATTTGCGTTCGTTTTCAAGGGAACAATAAAAAAGCCCTGACATTTTCCATTTTTCTTCCTCAACATTTTGCAAGCTGTGTATGATCCCCATCCAATGTAACAATTTGACTGTCATAAAAATCACTGGGGGGAAAAAAAACAGTGAGGGGTTCAACCGTCGGTCATTCATGTCAAAATGTCGAGAACCATTTTTTTTTCTGTAATGGGAAGGAAATAGAATGTCAGTTTTACAGAGGCAATTTTTGTATGAGCGAGTAGTACTCGAAATTGATTACTTCTTTGACATCACTACGGTAGCGTGATCCTGCAAGTGTCATTCTGCCACTAACTGCAATTTTATTCGCAGTTTAAGTGTTTGATTTTAGTAACACAAAAAGGCAAAAACATTCATTTTATGTCAGGAAAAGAATCCTTTCGAAGTTTAACTACGGTTCGTTCATCATTTTCATGACGATAAATATTTGTTGTCATTGTTGACTTACTACTCATTTCTAAGTATACTACGTGGTTTACTAAGTGGGTTGACAATTTTTTCAATAGCAAGCTCATGGAATCACCCACTTGTAGAAAATGGGAATGTTTGGAATCAAGTGCGAATTTTTTTTAAAACATCTCTTTTTTTTTGAAGAGAATAAAATTCAGTTTAAAGAAATCTTTTAATATTTTTTCAAAGTCCACTGGTTTCAGAGATATTTACGGACTAATCTACAATCAATTTTTTAAGCATTTGTCTTTGTTTTTATCTCACAATTATATCAAACACCTCTTCGTTTCGCAGTATAGTCTGCATAATTCTTCGAACTATTTCTCTTTATTTTCCTACTTTAGAATTTTACCATTTGAAAATTGAAAAATGTAAGCAGAAATCATTCCAATCTACTTTAAAGCTCTGCGCACGCATTTGCCGCACACACGGAAAAATCTAGCCATGAGTTATGAGCTTCTTGCGCATAAATCATGCACTATTCGGGCATGAGTGTCTTGGGCATGAAACATGCACTATTGGTATCGTAAATATGCACTAATTGTGCATCAATCATGGTACATTTTGCGTGCATAATTCATGCTGATATAGCGCATGATTTATGATCTTATAAATACATAAAATATGTCAAATTGAATAGGATGAAATGTGCTCAAAATAGGCATAAATTATGATTAAAAAAATAACATGATTCATGCTTAATTCATCTAATTGCATTTTAATTACATAGACACTTTTCTCCATAATATTTTAGTTTTTTACAAGTTCAACAGTATTCTATGATTCTATAAATCTCAAAAATGACGTTAAAGGTGATTGACGGTTAAAGACTTTCCGTTAAAACCAATATGGCGTCTCCCAACTAGCTTCAGAGGACAGAATCCGCGCGTTATGCATGCTGGTTGGATTTGCACACGATGTACAGTTTCATATAACGTGGATGCCAAGAAAGTGTACAATGTCTGCAGCTCCGACCAATACACGGAAGGAAATTTTCAGTAAAAAGTACCGAAAGGTCTTGCTAACAATTGCAGAACCTTCTGTAATCGTGGGACATTCCTTAATGTATACAAAATATTGAAGAATTAAGTGGTAATTTTTCACGAGAATTCATCAAAAAGTCACAGAAGTACATCAAAAATGACGCTGTAAGTGCGTCAAAAATTACTGAACCATGTTGGTTAATTTTCGACGCGCTTACAGCGCCATTTTCGATGTACAGATGTGATTTTTTGATATACTCCTGTGACTTTTCAATGAATTCTTGTGAAAAATTACCACTAAATTCTTCAATATTTTATATACATTACAGAACGTCTCACGATTACAGAAGGTTCTGGACTTTTTGAAGCCAGTCTCCCGCATGAAAATTTATATATGTACACGCATATATGTGAAAATATAAAGAATAAATATATCAAATACATTTCACATATATGCGCATATATGTGATATATAAATGACATATATGTATTTTATATTTTGGAAATGTCATTTTTTGCCGCATTTATATATTTACACATATAATCGACATATATGTTATTTTATATGCTGCTTATTTTTTTTGTTAATTTGAATTATATGCCATTTATAAGTCAGTTGAAATTGGAAGAAAAAAATCCGCATGTGATCGTAAATAATAATAACAATGAGAAAAGTTAAAATTGAAATTTCTAGAGAGAAGAATTTCGGGAAAAAAATGGGACTGAGTAGAATTTGAACCCGGTTTCTTCGGATTACGAATCTGGTACTCTATTTTTTTTTTTTGATAACAACAGTTTTTATTGGTACTATAAAAAGATATTATTGACATATGTACAGTCGAAAACAGTGTAGGAAAAACTATAATCATTATTATTATAACTTATAACTAATGAAGTTAATGGATACAAACATCTCTCAAACTTCTACATTCTAACAATATGAAGTATTGATGTAAGGAAGGAGAAGTAATTCATCTTTCTAACACAATTCATAAAAAAAAATATACATAACTATTTATGTGGAATCTGGTACTCTATCAACCGAGCTACCAAGAGATTCTATATTGGTGAAGCAAAATTCGATCCTCATAACTTTGTAACGGTTTGCTCGACTGACCTTGGCCAACCGTTAAAGGCACTAAAAAATTTTCTCTATTTGACCCAATTTTATGATCGAAAATTTTACTCAATTATTTCCCCAAGTAATTTGGCTCTGGAAAAATGGGCGCCAGTCGTTTTTGAAAAATTCTACAAATTTGGGGGAAAACGACAAATCCCCAAGTTTTATTATAAATTTAATGAATAACAGAATTCTGAAAAGACTCTAAATTAACCCGTTTTCGTACACGAGACTCGGATATTGTCTCAAGGGGGGGAGGGGACGATACCCTCCCTTTGGGTATTCGGACAGACAAAAAACTTTACACAGACTCCTGAAAATTTTGGTTTAAATAACAAAAGAATTAGGTATATTCAAAAATTATATGTATACATGTAAATCAAAAAAATAGGAAGTTCTTTGGAATAATACGAAGACTATTTCACGTTAATAATTAATCCTGAACGTAACTCGGAATAAACAAAAATAACTGTAACTTGGTTTGGGTGGATACACCCCAAACAGACGCCAACTCGGCGTCCCTTCAGTTTTACTCTCTTTATAAATGAATATCAAGGATTTTAACTCTAAATGTCTCTTATTTGGGGACTCGCGTACCTTACATTTGCGCGCTCCTCTCTTCCGTCTTGGCCTCTTTTAATTCTCTCTTTATTTTCCTCAATCTCTCGAACTTCTTTACGATTTTTCCTTTACTTTTCCTTAAATTTCTCTCAATGGTCTCTACACGATGTGGCTGCCACGGTGTCCCGGGAGAAGAAGAACGAGTCTTCTCTCTCACGAGTTGCGTTGGGTGCTCTCGGCCGTTCCCGCTCAACTTCGGTAGAACCGAGGCCCAACTCGACCAATAATCGCGCGAGTCCCCCACTACTCTCCTTAACGTCACTGAGTTCACTTGAATTCTGAGAATTCGGTACGAATTCTCACTCTATAATACTTCTATATAACACACAAAAATAATCATAATAATTTCGACATGACAATATTTTCCCGACATTTATAAACGGAAAACTTTAGCCTTTCATTTTCACTGATTCCCACGTTGTCCTCGACGATCTCCGGTTTCTCTCGTTGTTGGCCAACATTTCCTGGTGTTGGCTGATGTTGGACCAACTCCCTGGATGCTGCTCCGGTCCAGGCTCCTCCAGATCGTCCTTGACTCTGCTACTTTGTTTGTGGGACTGGGAAAAATCCTTCCCAGTCCTACTCTCGTACTTTCCTCCAAATTTTGGAGGAAGATTAAGCAAAAATAAACAAAAATAATTAGTGAGGTCATTAGCTTTTGCTGACCTCACTCTGGACATATGCTGACTTGACTCAAAATGAGCCCCATTCTCACCGGGTACCGCGAGTTGCGGCCATTATCGCGATTGTAATAAAAATAATTAATTTTTTCGAATTTTATTGATTCTGTGACGGTAAAAACCGTCATAACTTTATCGCCACCTGTCTTTCTGAAGCTAATTATAGTAAATTACAATTTCTAGAGGAGAGAAACTCGGAAAAAAATCGGAAATGCCCGAGTTGAATTGAAACGCATGGCTTTGGAATAAAATATTGAAAATCTAAAATAACATTTAAAAATTCAGTGAACGTATTTAATCGATTATATAGTTAAAAATACAATATTGAACATCCTTTTGACATATATGTCGCATATATTTTGAATATATGTGGCATATATGCAGCTGAACTTATAAGATAATTTTCATTTTTCCCTAGAGCATTGGAAATATATAGTGAAAATAAGTATAAAATATTTAATATATATCAGGCATATATTGTAAAATATATTCCTGCATATAAAATATATATATGCAGGAATATATGTCAATTATTACATTTTTTGCCGCACATATATTTCGTATGATTTTTATATATGTAACATATATGTTCGCATATATATTTTTTCTGTGCGGGCTATGGAGGTAAAATTAGCACTAACCGCGGGTTAGCGTTACCGTAACTTTGTAACGAATATCGATAATAGCGGATTAACGTAACTGATGGTTCAATCCAGAATGACGGTGAGGAATCAACAACTGAAGGATATCACTGCTGTTCGCCATTTTTAATCCAAAAATTCCCAGTTACATTAACGCGCAGTTAGCGATATTCGTCTTAAAGTTGAAGTTACGCTAACCCGCGGTTAGCGCTAATTTTGGCTCCATAGACTGGCCCTTAGCAAGACCTCTCAGTACTTTTTACTGGAAATTTCTTTCAGTGTACGTTCACCCTTCGTTGCTCGCGTCATGAGCGCGCCGCTTTTTTTTACATTTTTTCGTTTCACCTTCATTTTTACCAATGAAAAAATTTCAAAAAATTTTAATGCTCTCATTGAACCTTCTAAAATGCACACAGAGAGAAATTCTGTGTGTTCACCTAACACAAATGATATAGTTGAGGTCATTTTAGTAATCATCACAATCAATTCTAGTACACTGTACTAAATGTGTAGTAGATGTCACCAAGTCCTTGTGTGAGATTTTTCGTATGTCAGGACAACAGCGGCCAATGTTACTACGACTACATCCGTTTGGTAAAAATTTTACTATTCTCAATATCGTAAAGATATTAGATTTTCCTCGGTAGAGATAACCCAATCGTTTATGGTTGCTTTCGTTGTTTTCCATGAGGATATACGAGCTTATTTTTCGTCATTTCCTTAAAATAGTATCCTAGTTTTGTGTTTTTTGCTTCCGAATGGAAGCATTGTAAACGCGATTTTTTTCGATCTCGAGATTTCATCGGAATATGACTCAGAATGTTCCAAAACGTCGAGAAATGACATTTTTTAAAAATGTCTGTATGTATGTGTGTGTGTGTGTGTGTTTGTGTGACAGATATCAGCTCATTGCTCCGGAACGGTAATCCTTGGTGACCTGAAAATTTAACAGTACTTTCTATCCCCATGCAAATTGCTCTCCGTGAAATTTGAGCGAAATCGGTTGAGTACTTTTCGAGAAAAATCAAATTTTCGAAAAATCGTTTTTTCGATGTTTCTCCGCGAAAAATTGATTCACAGCCCCCACTCTCAGCGATGAAATTCATCTCATTTGAACACACAATTTTCACTCGGGGTAAATTTTGCTGCGATTTTCCGTTTGCGGATAATTTCAATTACAGTGCTTTTTATCCTGAATTTTGTATACACGATAGCTCAAAAACTATTTGAGTTAGAGACTCCAAATTTCGTGGGTTTGTGCATCTAATGAACGAAAAGTTTGGTATTGAAATTGGGTGGAATCGGTCCAGTAGTTTCTGAGATATTGCACAAAAACCATTTTATGAAAAGAGGTTATATCTCGAAAACTACTGGAGCGATTTCGCCCAAGTTCAGCTTAAAAAATTCATCTCAATGAGCCCCACAAATGGTGAGAATTTCAGATTTTTCAGAGGTAGTCTCTTGTAAGAGTTTTCGATAACTTAGTTTTTTCAAAAATCACGGTTTTCCTTAGCTTCCTCCCTAGGGACACTACTATTTTTCATTTCACCATTCGAAAGTAGACAATTTTTTCTACCAAATGAGTACATTTTCTTCTGACGACAATCGGAAAGAATAGGAATCCTATTTAAAATCTGAACTTCAATTTTTAAGTTTTATCGTAGGATCTCAGTTTTCATCTAATATTGAAAATTTATGTATCATATGACATTATTGCAGCTTAATCGATTATGGTAAGCTAGGACTGCAGGTCCTAAGATTGCATCCTGAACAGATCAATACGGTCGTGAACAATATTCGTAGGAATGTTTAAGTGCGTATTTGTCGTAAAAATGATGTTATTTTTTTGAGCAATGGAATACATGAATAGCGATTTGATGCAATATTGATGAAATTCCATTCGGAAGCATTTTGCCAATCGAATTGGCAACATTTTAAATGTCGCACAAGGAGTAAGGTTTGCCAGTAACGCATAAAGAGTGGTACTCCTGCTTGTTTCTATTTTGCAACATTTTTCTGTTCATAATTCATGCGCTTTCTCATGAGAAAAGAAAATAAATCGAGAAGATAAAAATTTCAATTAAAGGTAGGGAATTTTTTTTTATTATATTGTCTCTAGGTCTATTTTGGTCCATTCGGCATAAAAAGGTTAGAAATTGAAGAAAATGCCTCACTTTAATCATTATTCAGTCTTATTTCATAGAAATAACCAACATACTCATGCCACTTTGTACTCATTGATATGCTTACAAAATTCTTCATTCCTCTAATGCAAAGCGACGATATTCTCTAATGATTACTACTTTCATCATTTTTCTGTTTTTTGAGTCTCTAATGAACTATTACAGAACAACAGAGAGACTCAGAGGAATAGACAGTTTAAATTATTAAAAATATTCCCTGAGTTCGATTCACTATTTGCCATGATGATGCCAACTTTTCATGTCTGAAGTTAGCTTTAACAAATCAAAATGGTTGAGGTTTTCTTTAATTATAATTTTATTGTTACTAAAATTATATTTTTCTCTCTGTGCATATACACTATTGATAAGTTCAAAAACGCGTGTGAATTGAGTGTAAATATTATTTTGTGGATCACGGACTGAAAGGCGGCGCTCCGCCGCCCGGTGCGACTACGCGTAAAATGCCCGTTTAAGTTGCGCTGTTGCAAAGTCGTTCGCCCGCTCTTATACGATTTAACATGGCGGCGGCGCGCTCACCGTGCGAGCAACGAAGTCGGGTAAAATCACGCGAGCGCTGAAGGGTTAAAACGCGCGGAATCTCTCCCCAGGCGAGTATAGTCTTTCCAAGGAGCGCTGCTGCCAACCGTAAAGAACTTATCCCTGGGATCGTTCCAATCAGTTAGTTCAACGGTGGAGCGGCAAAATACGATAAATTCCACAATGTATCAAATTGCTTTTATTCATACTACTCAGGTTTTCAACTTTGCCATTAATTTTACATGAAAAATAGAGCACAAATTATGTACTCCTAAGCTCATGAATTTCGCACTTTTTTTTTAAATAAATTGTTCCCTATTAGAACATGTTTCATGTAAGAATCTCGTACATAAATTACGCACTATTAGAGCATAATTCATGACATTTCAAAATCATATTTTATGAACAGTTTCACATGAATTATGCTGATGGAGTGCATAACCTATGGCTAGTTTTCTCTGTGTGCAGTATCACAACTCTATCAATTACATAGACGGATAATTATCATGAATTTTCTCAAATAAATTTAGTTTTATCAATCAATTGGAGTATTAATCCCACTTGAATAATCGCTTTCATTAATTAACGAGTGATTGAAATTTATTAAAGAGCCTCAATCCCGAGAGGACACAAGCAGATTATTAAATTCCAATAGATTCACCAATCACATAAAGTCACTTAATAAATCAATCAAATCTATCCTCAAAAGCCAAACCAATCAAAAAAAAAAACTTGAATTATGAATTCAATCATTCATTAATTTCGCTTTACAAATTAATAATCAATTCACCCTCATAAGAAGGACCCGGACGTTCCTCCAAAATTCTGACCCATGTGAATATAACGCTGAGTCAAATTTTTTAAATTTATTCATTTACGTCAAACTATCAAACTGACAGCTTATAAATGAATAAAATTAGAGAGAAAATTGAATAATAATAATTATGTGGTGAAAAATTTGTGCGAAAGCTTAAGGTAAGAAAAATAGTATATTTTGCGGGGGTAATTAGAGGAAATTCGCGAAAACACTATATTCCGCAAGGGCAATTGGGGGGAATCTGAGAAAATATTACATTCCGTGGGGGGGAATTACAGAAAATACTATATTTCGCAAGGGGAATTTGGGGGAAATCCGTCCGGAATGTTCTGGACGAATTCCCCCCAATTCCCCCAGCATAATATAGTATTTTTGCGAATTACCCCTAAATTCCTCCAGCGAAATATAGTATTTTTCTTACCTTAAGCTTTCTCACTAACTTTTCACCGCATAATTATTATTATTCAATTTCCTCCCAAATTCTATTCATTTATAAGCTGCCAGTTTGATAGTTTGACGTAAATGAATAAATTAGAAAATTTGGACTCAGTGTTATATTCACGTTCGTCAGGATTTTGAAGGTACATCCAGGCCCTACTCATGGAATATTCCAATAAATCCTTTCGGAATAAATTGATGGAAATTATGAAGACAGAAGTAGAGAATCATTTAATTCAATTCAATAAAAATAATAATTGATAGAGTCAAGCATTTACCTATTTTTTTCCATTTACTGCATTTTGAAAGAATTTTTTTCACTCTAATTCTCATCAAAAAATAATACCCTCTGTTTGATAATACACAGACATGCATAGTATCATCTGTTTTGAATATAAAAAAATCACGGAAAAAAAAAATAGAGGTGAACGAGAAATACTGTGTATGCCCTTATACAAGTGCGCTCTCGTGTCACTGGATCGGTAACTTAATAACAAGGTGAGCCGCGAGTTTCGCGCGCGCAGTAGCGGTTGTTTTTAATTAAATCAGCCTCGGCATATCGACCAAGTGTCTCGTTCTCTCCGTTATTTACGTTCTTTCTTCCTTTTTTTCCTATTTTTTCTCCGTTACATTCGTTTCAGTCCCTTTTACCTCTAGTTTCCGGTGGTATCGACGAGGGCCTATTCCTATTTCAGCATTATTATTTTTATTATTATTATTATTATTATTATTATTATTATTATTATTATTATTATTATCATTCATATACATGCTAGTTTTTTTTCTAGTTGAAACAAATTTCATCTGTATTATTGATGTCAACACGTGATTATATATTTTTTAGAGCGAAATTCCAGGAATTCATGGATTTATTTTAATAATTGATCTTCACGCTTGAATGATTTAGATGAAATTGAATGTAAAATTAATTTATCCACATTTTTTTTCATTGAAAATTTCGAATTAATTGATTATTGGAATAATTTATTTATAAATTGATAATTAATAATATGGAGAGTGAGTGATGCATCAGCATGGGTTAATGATTCATTAAAATCTCGAATGTATATTTTATTCATGTTTCAAATGCATAAATTGGGCTAATAAATTATGCTGAAATATTGTCTCTTTTTTGAAATTTCATTGCATTTTTTTTATAAATACTTAATATTTAGAGGATTACAAGGAATATTATATAACATGAATTGTATTGAAATTTTTAAGCAAACACTTAGAGTTGAAAAATTAATTGATAACCATATTTATTCATTTTTTGCTTCCGAATAGAAGCATTGTAAACGTCAGATTTTTCGATTTCGCATTATCATCGGAATATGACTTCAAATGATCCAAAACGTCGGGAAATCATATTTTTAAAGCATATCTGTACGTGTGTGTGTGTGGTTGTGTGCCTGAGTGTATTTACATGTATCGTCATTGTCTCTGGAACGGCTATACTTAGCGCTCTCAAAATTTGATAGTATTTTGGTAAATATGCAGAATAGCGCCCATCCTAAGAATTAATAATTACCAGAATCAAATCTTCAGAAAAAATATGGGCTGCGCAAGCGAGGTTCGAACTCATATCCTTTAAGGAGGAACATCAGCTTTCGACCTAAAACAAAAAAAGGTTATGTTTTTATGAAACTTCGAGGACAAGTTCATTAAGTAATCCAGAATATACCATAATTTTTCCGGATTTTTCCACCACCGAATAATAAACGAAAATAATTATCAAAGTTGGAACTTTTGTATATGACGATATGGACAGCGAGGTAATTTAGCAAAATTCCCCGTTTACCACCGCGTTGGTAAACGGGGAATTTTGCTAAATTACCTCGCTGTCCATATCGTCATATACAAAAGTTCCAACTTTGATAAGTATTTTCGTTTATTATTCGGTGGTGGAAAAATGCGAAAAAATTATGGTATATTCTGGATTACTTAATGAACTTGTCCTCGAAGTTTCATAAAAACGTAACCATTTTCTGTTTTAGGTCGAAAGCTGATGTTCCTCCTTAAATTACCAGTCTGATGCTCTACCAATTGAGTTATCGCGAGTTCCGATATTTACCTTCGAACTTTTGGATTCTGATATATTACCTTATTTCCTCCACCCCCCCGCCCTTCCTGAGGCAAATGCTAATCAATTTTGAATTAATTTTATTTTTAGACACTATCATGCATATTTACCTTTTTAAAATTATTTACGCTGGAAAATATTTAACACGAATTTATTCGATGCAGTAATAAACCCAATATTATATTCATCTATATTCAACAACTAACTAGTGTGAAGTCGTGGTTTTCCAAGCTCACAGTGTTGTGTGCATGTAATAAAGTTTTGGATCAATTTTGTGTAGGAGTTGCCGATAAATTGCACTGGCTTGGATATATAGATTGCAAAACAAAATCCAAGTACGGAATTGAGTGGTAGTAGAGGGATGGGGTTAAGTCTTTGAGGGGATTCTAACACAAGCGACTCGGGATTATTAAGAAGTTTACAAAGTAAGTGCGACAAAAAAAGGAAAAATATTTGGAGTTTGGAAAAAAAATTGAAAATTCCACATTTAAGATAAAAAATTACCTTTTTTTCAATCCAATCATAATTTTTGGATTCATATTATTCTGTTGTCAGGAGGTCTTTCTGACCACTGTTCTTTTATTTGTCAGTTTTCCTTCTGGGAATGAATTTGTCAAAAACAGCAATTTCAAAAAGAGGAATTTTGTTTGAATTTTTCATTAGTAAATTGAGAACAATGAATTTTTTTATTACTCCTATATTTTTTTTATTTTTAGATTTTTTTTTAACTTTTTTTTCTAATTCCGTTTTTTTTTTCATAGGATAGGATAAAATTTATGTGCCAAGATCAAAGATAAAAATCTCATCACTGAATTTTCCGTGTCTTTAGTGGACTAGTTTCGGAAAATATACGCACACTGGGTGCGTGATGTACGCACACGAGTGCGTGATGTCCACACTTGAGTACGTGATTTTCTTACTCTCAGTATATACTTTTGTGAGAGATTTTCGTTATTATCTCGGTAAATAAGCGAGATATAGCGACGGAGACATTAATATGGGATCACCAGGGAGTTTTTCCAGTTTTTCGTGATTATCTCGGTAAATAAGTGAGATAGAGCGAAATCGACATTAGTTTGGGATCAGGAGGATATTTTTTCACGTAGAAACTCCCTCCTGATCCCCGATTAACGCCTACTACGCTTTATCTCCCTCATTCACCGAGATAATCACGAAAAACTGGAAAAACTCCCTGGTGATTCCATTTATTAACGTCTATTTTGCTCTATCTCGCTTATTTACCGAAAAAACAGTGAAAAACTGATTAAACTCGCTCCTGATCCCAAATCAACGTCTATTTCGCTCTATCTCGCTTATTCACCGAGATAATCGCGAAAAACTGAAAAAACTTCTGGAAGATCCCAAATTAACATCCATTTTGTTTATCTCGCTTATTTCCCGAAATAATCGCGAGAAACTGAATGGATCCTCTGGTGATCCCATATTAACGACCATTTCGCTCTATTTCCCTTATTCATCGAGATAATCGTGAAAAACTGAGGAAACTCTATGATGATCCCAAATTGACATCCATTTCGCCCTATCTCGATTATTCACTGAGATAGTCACCAAAAATTGAGAAAACTCCCTGGTGATTCCATATTAATGTCTATTTCGCACTATCTCGCTTATTCACCTGGAAAAACTCCCTGGTGATCCCATATTTATATCTCTTTCGCTCTATCTCGCTTATTTACCTAGATAATAGCGAAGATCTCTCACAAAAGTATCTACTGAGAGTAAGAAAATCACGTACTTAAGTGTGGACATCACGCACACGTGTGCGTACATCACGTTCAATTGTAAGAACGTGAAGTACGCCCACATGTGCAGAGATTACGCACTTCTGAGCGTCTTCTACGCCCAGAGTTTTCTGTGTGCTAGTTCAAAGCTGAAAGAAAAAGTCCAATGAAATTAAAAACAGGTTAAATTTATTAAAAATTACAACCAACTTTTTCCTGGGAAGACTTGACCCATTAAACGAACGAAACAAAAAAATCAACTCAAAGGGCGAATTGAGTTTATCATCACGTTTTGTATTATCCGAAGCCACGCCGAGGACGTTGTAGTATATAGGCCTCAAGAAGGAACCAATCACAACCCATCTTATTAACAACATTCGAGATTTTATTTTTAATTTTTTATTTTTAGAAGAACAGTATTTTTGGCACAGTGTGCTTTGAAAATTGTACTTCTTTATCTGTCAATAACTCGAATACTTCACATGGAACATTATCAACATGATCAAAGAATCAGGGATTCTTCATCATACTGTTCCAAAATATACGAAAGAGAAAAAAACCAATTGGAAATTCAATACGAATTGATGGAATTTCGGAAGTACTCATCTTGAATTTTCGATCAGATGGTATTTAGTTGAGATAACATTTTTTCACAAAATTTCACTGTCTAGTTGTAACACAATAGATCACCAGAAAATACACTGGTCAGGAGGAGGCTCAAGTCATTCTTCTATCAAAATTGCCCTACTTCTTGACCATTGGTCTCTGTTTCTCATTTGTGTTCATCAACAGCTATCTCTGTTTGTCAAAAATATCAATTACTTTGCGTTATTATTTCACCTCCCATCGCGCTCCTTCTCTCCCCGTCCAATCGAAACAATAGACTTTACGCAATTTCATCACTCTAGTTCTATTTCAAAATCTTCTGGATTTGACTTTTGGAATATTTCTATTGGAAGCTAAATAATTATTACAGATCAAAAAAGCCACATTTTCAGCGGACAGATAACAATTTCTGCAGTGCGTCCTTATTGTATCAATTTCCTAATTTCTTCTGTGATTTCATTTGATCATTAAATGATGATCATCTTGCTGGGATTCCGAGAGAGAATATGATTCTGTTCATTTATGCTGATTAAGTGTCGTTCATGAATTGAATCATGAATTGACTCATATTTCATCAACGAATCCCCAGGAATTCAATCAATGAATGAATCCATCTAAACTGAAAGAAAGAAACGCATAGCCCCGTTTATATTATTGAACTACCCTCCCGGCTCATGAGTGAGTAATTAATTGAATTTCCTGTGCTATTTCAATAAATAAAGCATCCGCAAAACTTACCCAGTAATTTTTCCTATTAAATCACCAATAATCGTACATTTCAAAACAAATCTATTAAACCCGAAGGATCCCCTCTACCCCTCCCAAAAAAATTCAATTTCCAAAAAGCATTTTCACAATGTCTATAACTCCCCTCAAAAAATATTTCCCGTATAGAATTTCGAAATTCTTTTTCACCCGACTTAACAAAAATAAAGTATAGCACACGAAAGGAGGGGATGAGAAAGGGTGTGAGAAGAGATTTGTTCAGAAAAGTAAATATAAATCGTGTGAAAAGTTCAGGCACTCTCGAATAGAGGAAGAGAGACCCCTCCTGGGTGGATAGTTGAGTGGATTTTTTCGAGACTAAAAAAGAATAAATATCTGGCGGGAAAGGGGGAATTGAGTGAGAAGAAAAGACTTTGATATTTCGGGCGAAAGGGTCAGCCAGAATGTTATATATTTCGTAAAAGGGATAAAGTAAGAAGGCGAAGAGGAATTGGGGCCAATGTACTTGGAGCCTCTGAGTTAACGAGTGACATCGCTCAGGCCAAGCTTAAACCCTCGTTAGGCGGTAACAAGTGACCGTGTATCTTGCAAAATCGTCGATGCTCTAACTAAAATGTATTATACTAACAAATACTACACATGTGTGCTTGTTAGTTGTAGCATGAAGTTTTCATTAGTTCGAATGAGTCAATGCAAAACTAAACGATCTCAAATGCCAAAATTCGTGAGACACTTTAACGAAGTAGTCAGTTTGTCTGTGTTGTAAGACGTTTATTTTGAGACGATGTATTTAGCTGTGTATAAACTTCATACGATGCTTGGGCATATGTTGAGACAGTGTACACACTGACAAGGCCACATTGTCATTCTCTATAACGAATATCCTCGAGGCGGTCTGACTATACATGGGCTCGTTCTACTTCCATGTCTATCCTACACTGCAATGTCATTGCTGTCGGTTACTTTCGGCACGGGCGGATGATGTGTTTCTAAAATTGGCAGCCAAGTGTCTACTCATTGCTTCAATAACTTTGGTATTGTACAATTAGGAGTGGGAGGGTGGGAGGAATTTACGAGAGTAATTGCAAGAGGATTTAATGAATTCTGGATTTAACGGAGGGCGTGGGATATCATTCTCATGAGACTTGAGGTTTTTTTCATTATCAACTTTGATTACTTCATTCTAAATTTTATAAAATTCGTAAAGTAATCCAACCATTTTTGAAAACAAATTGAAATTTCTTGCAAAGCTCAGAGGAAAAAAAATGATTGAGTTTCTTATTAGTTTATAGAAAAAAATGCATTTGATGCAACCACTTTTTTAAAGCAAAATCGACGGAATTTTTCTTTACCATGAATTTGCATAAAAAATGTCCGAAAAGGATCTTATGAAAATTGCCTTTCAAAAATTTTCTTGGGGGTGAAAGACTTTGTCAAGAACTCTGAAAAAAGTGCGAGGACAATCCAGCATGTCTACATTGTTAGGAAATATTTTCAAATTATTTCGTAGACGCCTTCACTCCAAAAAGAAATCCAGGTTCATTCTGCCAGACAGGTCCATTTCGCCCCAGTCTCCCCTACTTTCGAAAAATCATCAACAATTTTATTCAATTCACTTCAGCTCACGCATTGATATCATGACATAATTCAGAAATTTCGTCTGAAATTTTTCCATACAAAATTTAATTTTCTATGAAAAAAAAAGATTCATCATGAATTTCCATGAAATCCATATAGATATCCTCAAGAATCTGAAAAAGAAATTAAATAGTAAATAATTCACCAGACAAAGTTTATTCTTAATTCCATGAGATTCTTATTTCCAACAAGGAACAGAAAGAACAAAAATTTATTTTCCACATACTGCGTGACAAATTCTTTCTATAAACCACTCAATCATATTTCTGGATCATCTTCACCTATACTTCAACTTTTTCTCATTCCCACTCACTTCCTTTTTGCTTACCATTTTTTTGCTCTTTTATACATGCCCTGACCTACGATAGATGCGATCTGAGGTGTAGATACTATACATATATATATATATACATATATAACACTCGAAAAAGACGCTGACTGAAATCTCGTTACGACGCCAGGTCGCGTTGACTCTTACTGCGGATAGATTTTTACGGAGAAATTCACGTAGAATATGAGTTTGTGTTGAATACGTATCCGGCTGAATATATATTGAAAAAAGATATTGTATGTGTTCTAGGCAATGCCTGCTGGGGGTGAATCGATCCTCAGACACTGAGGCATCGGGTGACGCCTTTCTTTGAAATGTCTTTTCTTTTCTTCTCTCTTATTTTTCTTCCTTTTTTTCATTTCTCTCTTCTCTTTATTTTCACTGCTTTGACAATTTTTAAACTATTTTTATCTACATATTACATTACATGAAATTATTTGCCATTCACTTTACTTCATCATTCAACTACTTTTCGTATTATTTTCCAATAATTCTACTTTTTCTTTATTTCCATTGAATTTCTTCATGCTTTCAATGCACAAACAAGTCGGGAAAGGATGGCAAGAGATAATATGAAGAATGTCGGGATGATTATATTGTGAATATCTTAGGAACAAGTGGCTTTTAGAAGAAAAAAAATTATGGGACTTTTTCGTGGAGAATTTTATGGGCCATAAAAGAGGTATTCTTATAAATTCTCGTAAACTTGATAGATTTTGAGATATTTACACAATGATTATTAGTGAAATTACTAGAAATGGGTGAGTTGAAATATGGTTGGTAGATTATTTTGTAAATATCTCAGAAACTGGTAGACTGAGAGGAAAATTCAATAGTTTCTTTTTTCGGGTGAATTTTATGAGATACAAAAATTATTTCCTGATTATTTCCTCGATCACGATTTCAACCAATAGGAGCAAGGGATTTGACATCACGCGGTGTGTATGATTTCGATAATTTTCGATAATACCACGGCTGTTGCTAAGCAGCAAAAAGTGGTTTTTTAACAAATTCTAATCCACTTTAGACCACGAAAATGTCAAATCCGTGCACCCATTCGCCGAAATTGCAATCAAAAAAATAATCCCCAAATACCCCTCGTGCTTGAAAATTAATTGGGTATTTATCTCAAGTTTACCCGCTCAGTAACGTGTGCATTCAGTTTAACACAAAATAATTCGTGCGCGAGCGCTCAGGATTTGGTTACTGCCGAACTTCACGCACGTGTTGCTGAGCAACGACACTTTCGGAAAATACCCGCTAATTTCCAAGCACTCAGGGTATTACAAATGATAAATTCCCGTGAACTCGATAGTTTTTGAGATATTCTCAGAAAAATCTGAAATTGGGTTTTAAAAATAATCCCTCATTTTTTTTGTTATAATATTATAACAAAAAAAATGAGGGATTTCCATGAATCGAATCGTTATTCATGCGCTATATAGCGCATGAAAAACAATTCGATTCATGGAAAAATCAGTTTTCAAAAATAAAAAATACATTTTCTTGTATTTGGAAAGAATACATATATTACTGTCATCAATAAATTACATTTCGCCATTATTCATAGAATATTTGAATGAAGATGCGCGAATAAATTGAATTCAAAGTCTCGATAATGATTAATTATATGTTATTACCTGAATAATATTTTGGAACCTAGGAAATGACTGATTCAATCGTTTCACCCTAGCGGTTCCGAAAATGCGGTGTAAACACCGTGTATACACCGTTGCAGTGTAAAAACCGTGTTTACACGGAATTTACACGGAATATATACCGTTTTTTTGTGCAAGATTTATACGGTGTAAATTCCGTATAAAAACTGTGTTAACACTGTGTGAATTCCGTTTGAAAACTGTGTAAAAACTGTGTGAATTCCGTTTAGAAACTGTGTGAACACCATGTAAACACCGTGTAGAAACCGTGTGCACACCATGTAAACGCCGTGTAAACACCGTGTATACGCCGTGTAAACACTGTGTTTACACCGTTTATTCGTGCAGTTTTTCCACAGTTTTTCTACCGTTTTTAGATCGACATTATGAAAAACGTTTGAAATGAGTAAAAAATATTATAAATTTATTATTTTTCGTAATACCCTTGGAAACTCGGAGAAATTGCGGAGAATTTGTGGTGGAATTTATGTATCAGAAATTATTTTCTGTCATTGTTAAAAAATTGTACTTTTTGGTCGAGATTTGAAGACAAAATTCGAAAAAAACAATTTCGTAAGTATCATTAGTTTTAATGAGCGTAGCGTGAAAATTCCGAATGGAGGTGGAAAGTGAGATCATTCGCGGATGATTTATGGAGTTGTCAATTTGAAAATGTCCATTTTACCCCACTTATCCTTAATTGAAATTGGGAATTGAGATGAAATAAAAATAAAAAACAGAAAAAATGAGAATTCGGAAGAAAATTTGAGAGTTTGAAGGAAAATTATCATTTTGCCCAAAAGAAATGAAGTGAAAAAAAAAATTGTCAACGTATTTTTTCATTGTTTTTCTTAAAATTGATTTCCTATAGTCATTTTAGAAAAATTGACAGCAACTATCAGTCATTTCTTTGGAAGATGATAGTATAAATATGCGAAGCATATTTGAGCTCAATTAGAATCGCTGAAGTTATATGTTTCAGATTAGCAGCAGACAACGAGGAATCTCCAGGCGGTTATCGAAGCTAAGCAGCATTACATCTGGTCAGTACTTGGATGGGTGACCGCTTGGAGTTTTCAAGAACTACTGAGTCGAATTCTTTTTTTTCTTCTTTTATTCACTTCGTTTTTAGGAAATTAGGATAACGGTCATGATGGTTTATTTTTAAGCACATAATTAAGAGAGAAATCAATTAAAAATGTAAATTTGTGGTGAAAACGCGATACGCGAGTGAATGCCGCTTAAACAATGTGTAAATTCCGTTCAAAAACTGTGTAAACACTGTGTAAATTGTGTTTACAAACTGTGTAGCAACTGTGTAAAGCCCGTTTGAAACCTGTGTAAGCGCTGTGTACACTCCGTTGAAAAACTGTGTATATCCCGTGTAAAAACTGTAGAAAAACTGTGAAAAAACTGCACAAAAAAACGGTGTGTTTACACAGTTTTTAAACGGTGTTTACACGGTGTTTATACCGTGTTTTCGGAACCACTAGGGCAATGAATAAATCCAGAAAGGCAATGTCGATAATCCATTGGAAAATGAGTGAATTCACTAATTAATAAATCTTATGGATTGATAAATTAATAATTCAGCACAGTACACTTTCGATATGGTGCCTCTCGATATAATGCGCTTCTCCTCGATGCAAGCTCAGATTATGTCCCACCACGCTCGTTATTCGTGTTTCTTTGCTGGCACGTTCGCAATAATGCCACCAAGCAATAAGGTCCGAAAATCTTAAATTATCTGCATTATTAAATTTTATTGTGCAGGTACATTTTTGACACAGCCTTTTACGTATAATGCACATAGAGTTAATTTGAATATAAAACATTGAATGATTCCGAGAGAATGCTCTCACTGTCAAACTTGTCTGCTTGACTTAGAAGGTGAAGCGCAATCAAATCAGGTTCACCAGATTCCGAAGCTGACAATTCTGACGAGTCTGCTGAGAAATTCGGTGTTATTGGCAGTGATCCACGTGGTTCGCCATTCTCGAACATCTCACAATTTTATTCAATTCCATAATTTCAGCCTTGAGGCTTGGCTAGAAAACAAAACATTGAAAACAAGCAGGAGCCCCACTACTTGCGCGTAATTTGGACATCGTACATTTAATATTCTGCCAATGCAATTGGCAGAGAGCTTCCGAGTGGATTTTTCAATCTTACATCTACAGTCATCGATCTGTGCGAGGAGTGGGAAAACCAAAATAAGCCTCAGAGGGTTAAGTTCGCCCCAAATATAATCAATTGAATAGTTTTGAAGATCTAGCTTGCTTTTTCTGATGTTTCTATGCTAATATCTAAGAAACTACTGGACCGATTCTACTCAATTTCAATACCAACTTTTGTACTCATCAGATGTATAACTTCACGAAATTTGAGGTCTCTAGCTCAATTATTTATTCAGTTATCGTGGAATCAAAATTTTTACGAAAAATTTCTCAAAAGTTTTATACTGGACAAACTAAGAATCTGAGCTCCCACCACCCCCGGGGTCAAAGATGCAGCTCTTAGACGTGCATCTCCTCGCGGAGAGTGGGCGCTGTGATTCCATTTTTCATCGAGAAACGTCGAAAAAACGATATTTCGACATTTTCATTTTTCTCAAAAACTATCCGGCCGATTTAGCTGAAACTTTTGTGAGAGCTTGGGGCACGCACGGCGAACTTATGACGAAATTTTCAGATCGCTAGTTAGCCCCATTTCAGAGTAAAGTGGAAAATACGTCATCACACACACACACACACACACACACACACACACACACACACACACACACACACACACACACACACACAGACATTTTTTAAAAACGGCGGATCTTGACGTTTTGGGTCATTTGCAGTCATATTATGATGAAATCTCAAACTCGAAAAGAATTACGATTACAAAGCTTCCATTCGGAAGCAAAAAATTATGTAAAATTATAATTGTGTTCAGAAATGTACCCTACAAATAAAAATGTATATGTAAATTCTCAGCGAATAAGTCTCCATGAAGAGATTTAAAAGCTGCTGAATTGAAAAAAAAAAAAAACTGGATAGCTTAATCGGCAGAGCACCCGACGCGACATCGGAAGATCCTGGGTTCAACTCCCGGTGCAGGACTATCCAATTCTTTCTCAAAAAAATTTTGAAATATGGGATAGGTGTGTTAAGATGCATGTTTGCCAAAAATTTAAATATTTCGGCATTTGTTTCGTCCATACCAAGGAAAGTTGGTTCTTCAGATTCTTTTCTTTGAATTTCATCCAGCGCGAGTATGACAGAATTCTCCATCTCTGTTTGCGTTTCTGCGTCTCGAGTTTCTACTGGTTAAAAAATTTTCCAACATTTGTGTATTGTCATCGATGTAATTTCGCGCCAAGCTTCATCAGCCCAAAAAATCATCGTTTTTTATGTTAATTGTTTCCAGATAATCTTTCATCGATATACCTTTACGTGTAGCGCTTATTATTGATATGACTAAACGTTTTCTGTACTTCATTTTTATGGCTGCAATAATTCCCCGGTCTAGAGGCTGCAGTATCGAGGATTTTTTGGCAGGTAAAAACAAACATTCAAATTCGCCAATTTTCAGCAATTTGTGTCCTGAAAAATTTTCCATCAAAAGCAGGGCCTTTTGAGGCAAGTTCTGTTGTTCCAAATACGAGGAAGCTGGCGGAAAAAATACGCTCCCATACCATGTTTCAAAATATTCAGCTTTCATCTACGGCTTCTTTCGATAGTAGTACGTAACAAGTAGTTTACCTGACCCGTTTCTCCGCGGTCGAGGAGTCGCGTATTTGCCAATTACAAGCAGAACAATTCGAATAATCCATCAGCATTACAGCAAGCAACTATTGTATAACTTTATTTCTCAGCTTTCCCACCCAGAGCTTGGTGTTCATCTCCAGCAGCAAGTGTTCGTTTTGGTAATGCTTTATATGTAATAGATGATTCATCGAAATTGGATACTTAACTTCGACTCAATCGTTGCTCAACAACCAACTGACGGAATACAGGTTCGAATTTTGCAGCTGCTTCATAATCAGTGGATAATTTTACACCAGTTACTGATAGATATTTAATTCGACAACGTCGTTTCCAGTTCGTTAGCCACCCATCACTTGCCAGAAATTGTTTACCACCTCCTAATTCCTCGTATATCTCCAGTGCTTAAGATAGCAAAACTGGGCCTGATAACAGAATCCCTTCAGCTCGTGCACGACGAAACCATTGATACAGTGCATTATCTAAATCTTCATCTACTGTACTTTTCTCCCGACTCCTCGAACATCCAGTTGCACATGCAGCCTCAATCTCTTCTTTCTCCTGTTTCCATTCTGTTCTATCACTTATACCATACTCCATGCATATTGACTGTTTATCTTCAATTTCCAAACTTTCAAGAATTTTTTATTTTTCACTGAATGTGTACTCAGATCTTTTACTAACTGTACGCCCAGTTAAGTCATCCTGACTGCATAGATCATCAATGTCAGTTGGAGAAGCTGATACCGAAATGTCTACCTTATGCTTTCGCTTTTGAGCTCTTCTTGGAATGTCATTCATTTTCTGAACCTGAAATATTATTGCCTCAACAATTCATGTGACTCTCAACTATAAAAAGAAGTTTCCATTTAGGAGCAAATAAGAAATGTGAATGGAATACCCATTTCATGGCCATATTGTTTATGACTAATCACCTAAAAACTTCCGGAAATTCATAAAACAAACGTGGTTCATTGAGTTCTTCTTGGGTCAATTAACGATAATATTCTTTGATTCAATGACATTTACGTATGTTTGAATTGCGATAAAACTAATGAAATTATGTTGATAAACACTCTGTAGAAATGACTATAGTCACGGCTGAGATCGTGAGTGCAAAATTAAAATTGTGGATTCTTCTTATCGTGGCAAAACGTTCAAGGGCAACCATGACTCAATCAAAGAGGTATGTATTCGCCCAATGATAACTCACTCCGGGAGTTTCTTTGACAGACCCCAAAATATGAATTTATTAAATCACCAGCTCATACAATTAAGAGGGAGAATCCAGAAGCTTGGTTTTTTCCTGGTTCTAAGAGTTCAAATTGGGTGAAATTCCGAATAAATGGTCATCGAGTTGACTTACAGTCAAAATGAGAGAATCTGTGTCAGTAATTAATCAAAGACGACATGGGCTGCTGACTGCCTCGACGATTAGAGTTATCTGGGGTTCCTCCTAACCGTGCCTGGATATCATGAATCTACGGGAGTTTTCAGATGAATAAGTGGAACTTTCTTTCAATTTAATCCCTAGTATAAGGGTATGCACGCAAAAATAATTCTCGTATTCAGCTTAGATGGACAAACTCAACTAGGGACTCGATAACTGGGTGATCAATTCTCATTGGGATAGAATTTCGTTAGACTGATTGAATTGAGTGACTGCAAGAAGTATGCAGTGGAGCGAAGTAACGTTGTGCTGGTACTTGAGTAGCTACTGGAATGCAAAGTGATGTTCTAGGTTGAACTTGGTACTGAGGGTGAAAAGTCATCTTCTAATTACCTTTTATAGTAGAGTAGCCCTGGGCGGCATCCACACACGGAAAAAAAGGATTAAAAATTACTGTGCCTTTCCAGCAGTCTAAGGACCAAATAGGGGAATGCAAAAAATTACTATACCTACAGAGTAAAAATTACCGTGCCACTTTGTAAAAATTGATGAGACCCCTTCACTTTTTGAAGTGATTTCCATGAATTTTTTATGGTAGTGCACGGTAATTTTTACTCTGTAGGTATGATAATTTTTTGTGTTCCTCTATTCGATCCCTGGACTGCTGAAAAGGCACAGTAATTTTTGATGTTTTTTTTTCCTTGGAGATGCTATGCACGTCCGAATTTGTCAGTTTTCCGGTAGTCTTGTTTCTTGGGAACCAAGACCGTGAATCTCAATGGTTGTTTTCCTAATTTTTCTATGATTTCCGCCATGGTGTGTCAATCCTTTCGGTTTGTCGGGTGTCGGCTTGTCTTTTCATCCTGTTCTCGTTGGCATCAATATCTATTGATAATAATTACAATGCAGCTTAAAATGATGTGCGAGACTTCTATTGTTCTATTTGAAATCCTGCTAAGATTTTATTCTCATGTTTCCTCTCAATATTTTTTTCTAACTCATTATTGACGTTAGCCAGGTCAAGTCAGGAAAGCTCCAATGGAATAAAGTTGTGATGCTTTCAGTGCGTGCCTCATTCGATATTTCGCACTTATCACGTTGATTATTTGTATTTCTCAAGAGTTTGAACAATGTGGTGAAGCATTGCATCTCCAACACTAGATTAGTGTTCTTATTGCATGTTTTCATAGCGTATTCATGAACGTGTATGCGTTACTTCCTGAATCAAAAATTCATGAGATGGAGTCGACGTTGAACTGACAGATGTCCTATCGATGCCAAAATTCAGGCTCATGACATGAAATACGTTCAATTTTCAAGATATCCTTAAAATATAAGCAGCAAAAAAATCGAGTCTTAACTCTTCAAAACAATTTTTTTCTCCCCAAATAAATTTTCTTCACACTACAATTCCTTATCAATCTCTCTCATTTCCTCCACAACTCACCCCTTCATTATATTCGAATCCATTAAAAACAATTTCATTTCCATTTCATAGCATTTCCTCTGCATGCGACACCAGACATCAAATACCAAACAATGAGCCACCACTTCAAAGAAAAAAAGAGAGAACAAAATATATAAAAATTACATGCTGTACGTAACTTTACAGTTGTTGTTCTCTTTGCAGCTCTGAAAATCCTCATGTCGTGACTAACTTCATGGAGGTTTGGCCATTTCAGGTTAAAAGGCCATGGTGGAAAAAGTAGGTAGAAAGGCTAATTCACGGTACACATTATATACATATATATGGGATTGACGGCTCGCGTGACGAGAATCGCGCCCGCACTACGAAAACTCGAATAATAATTAAAAGCTGGCACACACACCGTGTATATTACTGAGAGGAGTTAGTATAACGCGACTTTTGCCCATCGTCGACACGCCAAGCTTTATCCCCCCTCCCCTTCTTCCATCGTTTACGTACACACACTTGCAGCCCTTTAACTCGGGAACTGCAATCGCTTTTGTGAATTGTGTGGAACTTCTTTCTCTGGTTGAATTGCATACAACACCGCAATCTCCGGCCTGGGATGGCTCATCATACGATGTGTTTATATTGTTCAGTGCATTACACAATGTACCACCGACTGGGATGACCACCGACCAGTTTAAAGCTCCCGCCCTTTTTCCACCTTTATTGGGGAATTTTATTGTCCTCAGCGATGGTAAGAATCTGCCCATGAAAAGTTGATTAAATTCTTTCTGCTGAAGGTCTTCGGGAAGGGGTTAGATTGAAGTGCATTGCATAATGGTCAATTGTGGGTTTTTAGGTTAATTGGAATTAGGAGGAAGCGAATATGAGTGAGATTCATTGAATGGTGAATTTTGTGAGGAATTTTGCGGAAATTCACGTGATGAGTTTTTTGCGGGGTCAAATGCATTGCATTCTTTTTGGCTTCAAAACCTTCACGGAAAAATGAAGGAAAAATTGGGCACGTGCTTTAACATATTGAGGCTGGAAATTACGACAGATGGAGAAATTTTTGTTAGAACTTTTTTCATAGCTCTCATTTTTCTATAAGAAAAAAATTCCCACAAAAAACTCTTTTTCATAGTGTCAAAAAAAAATCGCGAAAACTTTCTAATATAGCATATCTCTTTTTTATCCTTGGAATTATTTATATCCTCATAATTTTCGCAAAAGCCATTTTAATAGCTCTCATTTTCCCATACAAAAAAAGTTACGATGAAAATTTCTCTATTTTCCATAAATGATTTCCAAATTTTCTGGGAAACGAAAGAAGATGATAAAATTTTTGTGAGGAATTATTTTGTAGGTCTTATTTTTCTCTACGAAAAATAGGCTTCCAAAAAATTCTTGATTATTCATGAGTTGAAAAATGATTCACAAAAAAAATTCCATGTGAAATATTTTTTTTCACTCTTAGTATTAGGGGCCGTCCATAAATTACGTCACACGTTTGGGGGGGGGGTCTCAAATTTGTGACAAAGTGTGACAGAGGGGTCCGGGGGGGGGGGGGGGGTCTTGAAGATTGTGATGTCACAGAAATCAAATTTAAGAAAGTAGGAAATTTTTTAAATATATCTTTAGAGTTCCCGATTAACGAGCCAAAGAACTTTTTTTTTTTAAACCACAATAATATAATTAAATAATATTGAATGAAGTCTTGAAGATGTTACCAAAAAAAAATCTATCCAATTGCTCTCACTAAGATTAATTTATGCAAAAAAAAATCCTAAAATGATTGAATCTGGGGTATAGAAGTGATTGTGTGACATCACAATGCGGGAGGGGGAGGGGGGGTCAATGAAAATGTGACAGAATGTGACATGGGGGGAGGGGGGGGGGGGGGGTCTAAACCCATGAAATTCGTGTGACGTACTTTATGGACGGCCCCGTAGCTTCCCCTCATAATATCGCTAACCTCTCCCCTTCCCCTCCTAATTTCCATGATATTCAACAAAAAAAACCTGAATTCACAGGAAAGAAATTAATCTACCCTTGTTCAAAGGTAGAATGAAGGAAAAAGCAGCAATGATATTGAACAATAATTCTTGATATTTTTAATAGGATTAATTAATTAATCTGATTAATTTATTGTCGGGATATTTATCGTCCAACGTTAGACCATTAGTGCACAAAACCACAAGGCTCCATTGTTATATTCCACGTCTTACTAGTAACTCCTGCAGTACATAATGTAACACATATTCAGTGATACAACAGTGTAAAATCCCCCCCTCTCCCCATATCTCTCCTTGTGTGAAACATGGAGAAACAGTGTGCATGGAGGATGGACAAGAAAATATATGCATGGCTGTGACAACAGTCACCAACACAGTGATTCGATAGAACTCACTAATCCGGTGGGTGTTACGTAACTAAACAGGTTGCGGTTCGAAGAGAGAAAACGAGACGGCAAAGTAGAAAGGAGATGAAAATAGTGGTGAAATAGGTATGTTGATCAGTGAAGACGCAGGATGACAAATACAAGAGTAGAATGGAAATTCCCTTCTGTACTAGGTAAATGTGGTTTTTGAGGATTTGAGAGTAACACATTCTTTGATGAAAATAGAAGAAGAAATCGCGTTCAGGTGTATTACAGGAGACATTAGGATATGAACTGTTCGTTTCTTCATTTAAACAAAACTCCGGACAAAGTGTCTATCGGAGCTTGAAATTGCAGGAAAGTTTTTTTTGTTTGTTACTTTTTTGTTCATTTATTCGAATACCGTGGATGGATGAGTTATTGACAGTGCGCTAGTTATTGACAGGTTTGGCGCTATTTCACTAATATTGTAAATTTTCGTTTTCAAATTACGAAAAAAAATATTTTGTGCGTGTGCGTTAGAATTTATTGCTTATTCCTCACAAAGGATCATTGCTCTGCAATAAATGAGTATAATTAAATCGAGTTTTAAAGGATCCGTGGACCGGTGTGGGCTTTCATGAATCTGTCTCCTGTAGTGATTCCATGAAAATTCAGTCATAGTTTTTTCTCTTAAATTTCAAAGTGTAAGTATCGATTATTAATAAAAATTACATGTGTGAGAAGATAGTAAATTTGCGCATTGATTTAAGTCATGGGAATATAATTTAGGAGCTTAGTTAATAAAAAAACTGGGGTGACAATTACTCATCCACGTTAAACTACTCTGTTTTTATTTGTGACACCCGCCAATACGTCAGTTTTCTAACCTCACCAATAACCTCATATACATTCGCGTTCTCTTTTATTTGAACTTTTTTGAATTTCTCTCCACTATTATTTATATGAAAAAAGAGACTGGGAAACAAAATGATTTGAAAGAAGGAATAAAGAACCCGTTACCAGAAATATCAAAGACAATCAAATAAGAAGTGATCAATAAACAGTAATTCTTTTAAGGGGGGCCGGTGGTATAGCACTCAAAAATTTGAGGTATTTTTTTTTTTAAGTCAAAATAATGTACAATAATATGCAAACTTTTCAGGTATATTATAACACTCATGCTGCATATAAAAACATTTTTTTGAAATTGAAAAAAGATTTCAATTATGTGAAAAATGACACTTAACAAGACCCGCTCAAAAAGAATGGATCTTGGTGGTGGGATGGATTTTGGATCTTCTATTCATCTGAAAAATAAAAATAAAAAAAAAATCTTAATCAGTATGAGTGCAGTTATGGCCGGAGATAGGAAAAAAAAACGAAAATTGACAGAATAACGTGCTTTTAAAGATTAACTTCTGCAAGAATTTCGAGAACTTAAATTTCAAAAGCGCATCATTTTGTTAATTCTCAATTTTTTGTTTTTTTCCTCAGTTCTGGCCATAACTGCACTCATACTGCCCAGGTAGGAAGCACCGAGGCTGACGACGAGTACAGCCCCTTACTAACCTTGGCGCACTGAGGCTTGGGGAACCAAGCCTCTGCCAGGCTTGTTCTTGTCGTCAAAATTAGGCTGAGATTATGAGTTTTCATTCCTTCATTTTCAAATTTCAACCTAGGCTTGAATCAGCCTTGATTGAGGCTTCCTCTACAGAGGCTTCATTCTGAAGGGTGGACGAGTCTTGGGCCAGCCTTCACTCATTAGATAGGAATTTCCCCATTATTATTGCAATAACAATAACAATATTGGTGTTAATAGGTAAATTCCATTTTTTTGTGTGAATTTTGGAATATTTCATTGAGCCTCATTCGAGGCTGGTCTCAGTCTTGGGCTCAGCCTGATTTCGATTCAAACCGAGAAATTTCTGTTATTAATTATTTAAGCAGATAGATAATTGAATAAAATTATTATTATAACATTGGAAGGATAAAAAATGAAATATATGAACATAGAGTTTTAGAGTGTCAATGAGAGAAAAGGTTGAGTCACTTTATAATTCGGGTTTATGTCCTATGAACTCAAGTAAGTGAAATAGCCTACACTGAAGGGCTTCAACAAGGAACAGTTAATTCACCCATTTTATTTTCAATATTTACCTCACACATGATAGACTCATATAATTTGAACTCAGGAAATGACACATTTAGTCTAGCTTTTGCGGACGACCGAATAATCTACGTAATCGATAAAAAAATAGAAATTGTTAGTGAAAAATTGGAAACACTAGTTAATAATGCAAATACCATGTATGCTAATTGGAATTTGCGTATTAATCCGGAGAAGAGTGAAACTATAGTTATGAGTAGAACTCAAAATTATCTTTCCAAAAATAAAATTTAAAAAATCAAAGAATTTTCGATAAAAACGAATAATCCAGACACGCACTCATTAACTAACATCCCAAATAGACTGGTGGTTAAATATTTGGGGATATACGCTGATTATTTGGTCAGATGCTCTAATCACTTGGATTTACAAATTACTAATGCTCGTAAACGTTTTAAATCGTTAGGATATTTATTCCACAATAAATATATCAACAAAAAGGCCAAAGTGATCTGTTATTTATTATTAATAAGACCCCTATTAACCTATGGGTCCCAAGTTCTTTGGAACATTGGGGCTCATCAGATGGAAAGAGTAAGAATGTTCGAAAGGCAATGTCTCAGAACAGCACTTTCTCTACACAGATCTGCTCACTCTAATTACCAACATAGAGTGAGCAACAAAGTTTTGTATGACACAGCTAATATACAAAGGATAGACAATCACATTATACATCTTACCCGTAATTATTACAATAAGATGAAAAATATTGATAACGAAACAATTAATGCCTTGTCTGTCTTTGAGGATGCAGAGGCGATTAATTATGCTGAGAATGGCTACCCTAAACCTCAGTTTTTCACTTATTACGACAAACTGGGTATAATTCAAAATGAAAATAATATCCCGATTATTTATCATATGCCAAGGCATAAAAAAAATAAAAAAATTCAACTTAGAATTCCGGAAAATAATGAGTTAGTATACTCCAAAATAATTCCGAATAAAGATTACAAAGATATTTCAAGGGTCAATGGAAGATACTGGTGGTTGGATGATAACAATCCTACAGTCAGAGCTTTATTGGCCCGAGTTAATGTAGCCAATTATAGGCAAAATCACCGTCCTCCTTAGGACACTTATCCTTCGGGGAATATTGTTGGACAATGTCCATTTTATTACTATTATTGTTTCCTTCACTGGTCTTAATAATGAAAAGTATTTTTCAATTATCTTTAGTGGATTCGCCGCACTGTCACAGTGCATTCTCTTTTTTTTTCCAATAATGAAAGCGTAGATTTTTTCTCCATTTTTTTTATTCGCTGAATATATATGTTAATTGTTATTACATAAACAAATCATACACCACATAATAGTTATGTATAATTTTTTTTTATGAATGATGTGGGAAAGAAGAATTACTTCTCCTTCCTTACATCAACACTTCATATCGATAAAATGTAGAAGTTTGAGAGATATTTGTATCCATTAACTTCATTAGTTATAAGTTATAATAATAATGATTATAGTTTTTTCTACACTGTTTTATACTGTACATATGTAAATAATATCTTTTTATAGTGCCAATAAAAACTGTTGTTATCAAAAAAAAAAAAAAAAAAGTGAAATAGCCTAGTGGGCTAGATGCATGTTTCGAGCACAGTCTTTCCGTGGATATCTTGGACAACAGCGGCACCAGGACGATCTTCTCTGGGGAACAACATCCGGACGCGGCATCTGAATAAATATATTCATACCAATCGGGTCGAGGATAATTAATAATAATAAAATAGCCTTTTTATCATTAAAAATTTTCAGAATCAATGGTCGTGGGTTCGAATCCAAGCCGGAGCAACTTTTTTTTCCATATTAATGTTATTTTCAATACTATTTGAGCTGATTTATCTCGTGAAAGCCTCATAATTCAATGGTAATTAATGTTAAACAATTGTTTAAACATTCTACAGCCCCATTGTCTGGAACTGTTCACCCTCATTTCAGACTTAGATCTGAGTGTTGGGGAAAGCCTCAGTTTCCAACCTTGGAATGATCTTATCATTCTAAGGCTCATCAAGGCTTGTTTCAGCCTTGTCATCTGAGCCTTAGACTACTCAGCCTCAGCCTTGGGCAAAGGCTGAGCAAGGCTTGTTCCGATCGTCAATTCTTACCTGGGTGATCGAGAATTTTCTTGGTGTTTATTTTTCAGATGAATAAAAGCGTCGAAATCCACCCCGCCACCAAAGTCCATTTTTTTTTTAGAGAGGGTCTTGTTTAGTGCCATTTTTCATATAATTAAAATCTCTTTTCAATTTAAAACAAAATCTTTTTGTATGCAGCATGAATGTTATAATATGTCTGAAAAGTTTACGTATTATTATACATTATTTTGACATTCAAAAAAAAAACTAAAAATACCTCCAATTCTCGAGCACTAGACTACCGGCCCCCCTTAAGTTAACAGAGAATGTTAGTAGCGCCAAAAAAATGTATTTTGAAATGAAATATAAATTATTTCTATTATTTAATAACTAAATGTTATGAACTCAATTTCCCCCTCTAAATTGCTATTAAGTATCAAAAATGTACATGGAGACTCGACCTCTCAGAAACTAGCGCGTCTCATGTCACAAATACATCCACTTGGATTTTGACCCTGTCATAAACTCATCCACTTGAGGTAGTCATCTATTTATTTAATATTAATTGCTCAAGTTGATTTCTGGTACACTTTTGATCGTTGTTGAGTCCTGAAAACTCTATAGTTTATTCTGATCCGAAAAAACTCAATTTCGATCAAGAAAATAAAATTTAATCGTAGTTCCAACTGCACTCGTAACCAAAACCTGTCAATACCTCATCCATCCACGGTATATTCTACTATTGCATTTGTGGTCAAATTGATATTTCAAAGGAAAAAATTAATTTTATACCATATTTGAGGAAAATAATTGAAATTAAAATTGAAAAAAAAAATTAGAATAAAAAAATTGTTGTAATGTGAACTATTCACTCTCGAAGTGCTATAAGGAACTTATCTCAGAATATTATCCCAGTGGTGAAGAGGTAAGAACGAAGAAATTGACTTAGGTTTGCGTTTGTTCCCAACGGAATATCCCGGAAAATGATAGAGGTGGTCCCTTTTCGGATGAATCCTTTTTGTTAGAGAATTTGAAAAAGTACAAAAAATATTTCCAACATTTCCGATCAGTGATTCTATCCTGCTTAGTTTCCAAGATATTTGAGAAAAATCACTGGAAAAAACAATTAACTCATTTTGCTTCACCTCTTCGTGACTGATTTTTGTTAGAAATAATCTGAGCCTCTACTGTCTGACCTAGACAGAGAGAAAAATCAATGAATTTTTGCAGTGAAAATCCGAGAAAAATTACGGTGCTTCCCGGTAAGCGAGGCGCGAAATGACACCATACTAAAAAATAAGGATGGCACCGTAAAATTTGTTATGCTCCACTACAATTTTTCTACAAGTCCCAGAAAATTTTTTGGTTATGAATTAATTTTTACATTGCTCGTTAATGATTTTTTTTTCATTTTTTTTTTTTTTTATTCATTTGAATAGATAAATGGGGGATTTTGAATTGATTGAACAAATGGATTTTGTGATGAGTGTTTATTATTATTCAACATCAAAAATATGCGTTTTAATACAAAATCAAGAAGTTACATTATAACCTGTTCTTAACAACAGATGTGGCACCATCAGAGGCTGGAATTAACTGTGTTACACAGCAACTGAATAGTTCTTCAGAAACTACGATTTGCCAATACGGCTCACTGCACCATAAAATTTCAAGATACTTCGCCCGTCTATCGTTTTTCTCAATATCACATGGATGGGCTGCATGAAAATATTGAACATTATTAAAATTAAATGAGTAAATTAAAGGTGAACAAATTATTGGCATTTACATTGACAATGATTTCAGGCCTTCGAAAATATCTTCAGCGTTCATCCTGTGTGGAAATTATGATTGCATCAAGAAATTGTTGAACGAAGAAAACAAAAATTTTCATGTTTTATAATCCCGGAAAAATTTTTGATTTTCTGGATCCATAAACTATCAGAAGAAAATTTCAATCCATGCACTCATCACTCACCATTTCTCCTGGAAAAAAAGAAAATAGTTCATAATCTTTGGAATCTCACATTTGTGCCAATCTCTAATAATTCGAGAGCAAAGGGAAAGAGGTTATATTAGACCAGTCACTAACGTTACTTCTTTATGAATTAAACGTATCAACTTATTGAAGTAAGTTAATACTCTACATTATGCACGTATCTTCACAAATATTAAAAAAAGGAAGGTGCGTGGAACCCACGCGACAGAAGTGAAACTTCTTGCTCATTATGTATAGATAGCGATAAATTATTCGGATTTTTTCAAATGAACAAGTGATAATAATTGAGAAAAGTGAGGATAAAGTGAAAACACAGATTACGGGTACACCAAGTACGTTTCTTTTGTTTGATGTCTTTACTATTCAATTTTTCAAATTCATTGTACAATGCCAATTTCATCTAGGATTCGAATAATAAGATGAGGAATTAATTTGAAAAAGTAATACACAGGTAGATCGCCGGACTGGTACTATTCTCATTTCATATTTTTTTTTTCCAATAAAATCGGGGCGCGTACTTGTCGACGTTTTTTTTAAAACGCACTGGCGTCTTTTTTCTGCCATCTACCTATACACACAGAAAAAGCTGAGCATAGAATATGAAGTAAGGATTTCATACAATATAATTTGGCCTTTGACATACAATATGCTCTAATGAGGCATGTTTTATGCACTCGACTTTTACATGAAATATGTACTATTGTACATGAAATATGTACTATTGTTCATAAAATATGTACTATTCTGCATAAAATATGTACTAATTGGGGCAATTCCATGTCGAAAAGACTGCATGATTTCCGCGCTTAGAAGAGCATATTTGATGCTCTATGTATTTTTTCTCTGTCACACACAGAAAAACTTGAGCATAGGCGACGCTCAGAAGAACGTAGTCGCTGCTCATGCGGGGCTGATTTTAGCTATTATCTCGGTAAATAAGCGAGATAGAGTGAAATAGATATCAATATGGGATCAGGAGGGAATTTCCCCAGTTTTTCGCGATTATCACGGTAAATGAGCGAGATAGAACGAAATGGACATTAATATGGAATCATCAAGAAGTTTTTCCAGTTTTTTGTGATTATCTCGGTGAATAAGTGAGATAGAGCGGAATGGACGTTAATTTGGGATCGGGAGTATATCAATTCATCTGAAAACTCCCTCCTGATCCCATATTAACGTCTATTTCGCTCTATCTCATTTGTTCATTTATATAAACACGAAAAAGTGGAAAAAATCCCTCCTGATCCCAAATTAACGTCCATTTCGCTCTATCTCGCTTATTCACCGATAAAGTCGAGAAGAACTGAATAAATTCCCTCCTGATCCCAAATTAACGTCCATTCCGCTCTATCTCGCTTATCTACCGAAATAATAACGAACAAGTGGATAATAGTATTGCTTTCTAACTGATATAGCTTTTTCTGCTAATACTTTAGCAATATGCTTCCGAATGGAAGTTATTCATTCAATTTGTCAACAATTATCGTATAGTTCTCAATGGATGTTTCCATCTGATTTTTCAGATATTCTGCAATTGTCTTTTTCGTATTTATTCATTTTTTTACTCATCGATAATCAGATTTTATTCGAATTGGTTGAAGTTATTCGTTCGTTCCTGCTCTCTATTTTCAGAGATCATTTGTTTATGACGATTCGTTTATTACAACTGACTTTTCATTGATACCCAGATGATATAATATATCATTACTCAAGTATTATAATATATTAGCGATAGATGAATTTGGCTTAAGAATTCGTCATCTATTCAGAGTATAGAACTCAATAATGGCTGAAAATAGGAGTTTCTCAGGTGGATGTATTTCATGCATTCTTTTCTAATCCAGTGATCTGGCAGAACTATTAGTGATTTCAATCAATGTGACATTCCATTCTCTATTCACTCACAGCCTCAATACCCTCAAAAGCACTGATTCAGCTGTTTCGGCACCATCATCAAAATATCAAATTTTGTAAAATTCACTAAAACAGCGATAACTCGAGAACTATTCATGCAAATGAGCTCAAAATTGCCAGGCATCTAACTGATACAACTCTCGAGATAATATATGAGTATGAATGACATCAGTTGAATCTTTTCCAGGAATTCCAATAAAAACTGATTTTCGAAAAATGGACATATCTCAAAAAGTACTGATCCGATTCTCTTCAAATGAAGCTTAAAAAATAGAGTTCGTTGAGAGGAAGTTTTCCACAAAATATGACATTTTTCTACAAAACCGTTTTACTGTAGTTGAGACTTTTATGCACATACGGACACACACACACACATACACACAGACATGCGCTAAAAATGTCATTTTCTTCCTCTTTAGACCATTTTCAGTTTCTTCTATTAAAAAAATTGGGATCGAAAATTGTCATGATTACATAGCTTCCATTCGGAAGTAAAAACTGAAAAAAGTCCCGATTGATCCCATATTAATGTCTATTTCGCTCTATCTCGCTTAATTACCGTGTAAAATTCGTTAATTTGTGAATGCTGACCGAAGAATCGAATCATTGAGCGTATAATATGATTCATTTTTTAGCATACTCTATGTTTACCTGAACATATTTTATGTTACTTATAATTTCGTATTTTATGCATTTGCAGAACGCATGAAATATGCGCATTATGATCATATTTTATGCGCTAAAAATTTAACATAAAATATGCTCAATTAGTGCATATTCTCTGTGCTAATAGCGCATGTTCTATGCAAGAAACAATAGTTCATATTTTATGCCCTGCAGAGTGCATATAATTTGAACAGAAAGAACATATTCTCTGTTCAGCTCTTTCTGTGTGTAGTACTTCGGTAATCTGTTCACTAACAAATGATCATTTTTTTTCACAATTATGAAGTGTTCAGACAACTAGATTTTTTCAAATCAGTTCTTTGTAAATACACCGGAAATTAATCGAGATAGAACGGTTTTGCTTCAATCCTTTCTTGTCGCTCTCAAAACTCTATAAAAAAGGATTCGTGCAAAATTGCTCTATCTTGCTTAAGGCAGGATTCTACTTTGAAACTTCGAAAAAAATGTTTTTTTTTGAATTTTTCTTTTGAGAGAATGAATGAAAATATTCATGTAGGGTTTGTGAGGCTCAATAAATACAATCTTGAAATACGTTAGAAAATTTTTTCCCATTTATTTTATGCACTTTTTATACCCAAAAATATGACTTTAATCTAATGCCTCGATTTATAGGTGGGTATGCCCCGTGACTCGAATTTTGAAAATGGGCAATCCGACAAAAAAAAAACAATTTTTAGGTTCAATGTAACTCCAGCAACCGCCTGAACTAGGATTTTCAATGTGCATGCAAGAATGAAAGAATGGTGGCGAAAGAAAAAAAAAGAAAAAGACTTGCCTTTTTTCTCACTGTTTTTTGCAACAAAAAATTAGTAAAAATTAAAATTTTGAGATTATTCTAGTTCAGGCGGTTGCTGGAGTTACATTGAACCTCAAACAATTTTTTTTTCTTCTTTCGGATCGCCCATCTTCAAAATTCGAGTCCCGGCACATAAATCGAGGCATTGGATTAAAGTCATATTTTTGGGTATAAAAAGTGCATAAAGTAAATGGAAAAAAATTTTCTAACGTATTTCAAGAGTGTATTTATTGAGCCTCACAAGCCCTACATGAATATCTTTATTCATTCTCTCAAAAAAAAATCCAAAAAAAGCATTTTTTTTCAAGTTTCAAAGTAGAATCTTGTCTTAAATTCTGGGATATTCGAAGAAAATTACTGATAAATCAATTTGTTTACAAACTTCGCATTCTTTTGTTTTTGACATCCGTTGCTTCGAAAATATCTAGGAAACTGAGCGAGATAACGGAATTTTTCTCATGATATTTTTTGCAGAAAATTTTACAAACTACACGAAGAGTTTTAACGAAAATTGCATCATCTCGCTCAGTTTTCCAGATATTCATCAAAGTCCTACGACAAAAAATAGACTTATGAATAGAGGAATTGTTTCAATAGTTCTTCCTTGAGAAGATATAGAAGTCTAATGGAGATACGCCCATTTGCCTTCATCTTTTTTTCAGCTCCTGAAATTTTCTACAAAAAAAAGGATTCAGGCAAAATCATGCTATCTTATTCAGATTCCGAGTATTCTCAAAAAACTACATAGAGAGAAAATTCTCGAGAAAATCATGATGCTCAGCTCCATAAAGCAGATGCAAAATACATGCCGCGGACATCTTATGAGTCTACAAATGGCAAAAATGTCCTTTTGTCAGAAATTAATGCATGGGTCGATTCACTTTTCTGGGAAAAGGGTCACATTAATTGTGAAGCGGTATCATGAAAATATTAGCGAATGCCTTTCTCCTTGACAATTGAAGGAAAATTCGCCATCCATCTAATGACAAATTCTCCTGGCACTTAGAAATTTTAGGTAGCCACTCAGAATCTTTACACGTTTACTTCCGAATTTTTCCCATTCCAGTCTCATAATATGGTAGACGAAGGGGCATAGTCGGGTACCTTTGACAGTTTTCGGTACATGAGCAATTGTTCATTTTATACTTGGCTTTGGATTGAAATATTTCGGAAACTATGCGAAATTTATCGAGACCTGCTGTGATTGAAATTTAGAAGGAAGATTGACGAAGAGAATAAGCAAAACATCGTTTTTCTACGACCAGTAGTTTCCGAGATATCAATTTTTCGATGAGTAGTTCAGAAACAATGGACGAGGCCCGATAGCGAATAAATGGGCGCTCAGACGTCCTTTCTGAATTTTTCATTGAAAAGTTGATATCCAAACAACTATGAGTCGTAGAGAAACAGAGTTTCGCTTATTTTATTCATTAGCCTCCCCTCTAAATTTTATTCACAGCATGTCTCGATAACTTTTGAGTAGTTTTCGAGATATTTCAATCCAAAGCCAAGTGTAAAATGGCAATTTTTTCAAGAAATAAAGAGCAAAAATTATGATGTGGAGCATGGACATTTTTTGGTCGCGTCTCATGGAAACTCCTCCTTTAAATGACAATTTTGCGGCTCAGAAACAAATCACATGCCATTTATGGAGTGGCATGGTAATTTTTTAAAGAATAATTCAGAAAAATTCCCATATTTTTCCCTCCGTGTATTGAAAAGAAAAAATAAGAAAACAGTATGTATGTAGCACTCTACGAAAAAAACCTCCCCCCCCCCTCCCCTCTGCCGTCTTCCCTCTCCGCCGCTGAAGCATATGGTAGAGTGGCATCCCCACCAACGCACTCTCCTCTTTCTTGCTTCTACTTTTCCCCCACTACTCTACTACCATGTTCCCCTCAAAACCTTTCACTCGTTTCGTGATGGGAGAAAAAAGTTGGTAGGGTGAACAGTCCATTTGCAGAACACCTTCCATAAACAGAACACTTTAACCGCTTTATGCGGAATTTCGAATATTTGTTAACCTATCGTACTAATTATTTTTTTAAAATTCATTTGGTATCCCTCCCTGTGATGTCATAACGCATTGCATGACTCATTGGTTACTTTGAATTAAATATTCTCGAAAAACAGTGGTAGCAATCACTTTGCGGCCAATAACAGTTAGCTGTGAGTGTGTGGCCGCCACCTTGCTGAGCAAAATTTTTGATAATTGTAATCATCACATGCGGTAAGTTGAATTCAATATGGATCTAAAAACTTGAATTCGTCAATTTTCATAACTAATTCTCATTAAAAGATTGAAATTCTTTATTATATATGGCGTTCTGCTATTTGGGTTGGCTTTTCATCCAGTTCCCATTTACGGAACACTCGTCAGTTATGGTATTCAGACTTTTCCGACCCGAGTTTTTCCCTGAATTTTTCTTTGGTTTTTCCCTAAAGAACCCATTTGCATACCAAATGTGCAGTCCCAATACATTTTTTCCCTCCTTTACTCAAAGAAAACTCAAGAAGCTGAAGAGTATTTGAGACTGAAGAAATTAAAGCAAGTAGCAATAGCTCTTGCTAAGGCAGAGAAAGAGAAATTGAAAGCAGAGAAAGTGAAGCTGAAAGTGAAAAACTAAAACCACAAGGAAGTGATAAAAAAATAAAAATGGAGATTCAAACACCATTTATTACTCCAGTACCATCGGGCCAGGTGAGCGAAAATTCAGCGCTTGAAAAAGATGCAGATCTGAACAACAATATGGACTCCCCTCGAAAACGAGCAGCCATCGCACCAGGAAAATCCACTGAACCTTTCCCAAAAATTTGGAAAGCACAAAATTGAAGGAATGTCAAAAAATGTGATTCAATCTTGATATATTTTCAAGTAAAAATAATTCTATTATCTGTTGCATATCTGTGAAAATTCATGAATAAAAGAACCGGATTTATGTGTTCATTCGATTAAAAAATGTGTCTTTGTTACTTGTATTCACTCCTCCTATTTTTTTTCCAATAGAATTGTTTTCTTCATTATGCCAAATGCAATAGGAAAATCTCGGAGCTCTGATGTTCCGTAAATGGGCAGATAATGTTCTTCTTATGGCAAAAGTGTTCCATTTTTGGTCTTTTAGACTTGCACGTATTCATCCATTTTTATCAATATTTTCCCATGGGATAAGATGTAGTTTTAATTTTTTACTTCAATATATACTCAATTTGGAATCTAGTAGTATTTTCCTTACTTTTTTTCAAAGAATATTTAATGTTTTACGAAAGCACAAACTTTTGAACGACCTGAAATGTTCCATAAATGGACTGCACCCTACCCTCCGAAAAGAAGTTTCACTTCAAAAATCAATACTCACACAATTTTGATAGAATTTTTCTCCTCCTCTAATTCACCTGTCAATGTGATTGTGCACAACTTCACAAACAAATGAATGTGTTCAATTCCGATCAGTTCCAAAAAATCATTGGAAACATTTGAAAGGAAAATTAAACAAGCAGGAGCCCCACTACTTGCGCGTAATTTAGACATCGTACATTTAATATTCTGCCAATGCAATTGGCAGAAAGCTTCCGAATGGATTTTTCAATCTTACATCTACCGTCATCGATCTGTGCGAGGAATGAGAAAACCAAAATGGGCCTCAGAGGGTTAAGTTCATCCCAAATATAATCAATTGAATAGTTTTGAAGATATAGCTTGATTCTTCTGATGTTTCTATGCTAATATCTTAGAAACTACTGGACCGATTCCGCTCAGTTTCAATACCAACCTTTGTGCTCATCAGATGTATAACCTCACGAAATTTGAGGTCTCTAGCGAAAAATTCCTCAAAAGTTTTATACTAGGCAAACTAAAAATCTGAGCTCCCATCACCCCGGGTCAATGATGGAGCTCGTAGACGCGCATCTCCTCGCGGGGAGTGAACGCTGTGATTCCATTTTTCATCGAGAAAAGTCGAAAAAACGATATTTCGACATTTTCATTTTTCTCAGAAACTATCCGGCCGATTTAGCTGAAATTTTTGTGAGAGCTTGGGGCACGCACAGCGAACTCATGGTAAAATTTTCAGATCACTAGCTAGCACCATTTCAGAATAAAGCGGAAAATGCATCATCACATACACACACACACCTACATACATACACACAGACATTTTAAAAAAAACGGCGGATCTCGACGTTTTGGGTCATTTGCAGTCATATTATTATGAAATCTCAAACTCGAAAAAAAATTACGATTACAAAGCTTCCATTCGGAAGCAAAAGAGAAGGAAAATTCTTTGACAGCACCGTAAAATTTTTCCACTGACCCACATTAAATAAGAATTATTTATAATTTTTTTCGAACGCCTCTCCAAAATTCAAAGAATCGAGAATTTTACGGTGCCGTCTCAGAAAATTTCTCGTTTTTTTTTAACAAAAAGTGATCAACGCTTGTTAAATTTTCACATACACAGAGAGAAATTCTGTGTGTTCACCTAACACAAATGATATAGTTGAGGTCATTTTAGTAATCATCACAATCAATTCTAGTACACTGTACTAAATGTGTAGTAGATGTCACCAAGTCCTTGTGTGAGATTTTTCGTATGACAACAGCGGCCAATGTTACTACGACTACATCCATTTAGTAAAAATTTTACTATTCTCAATATCGTAAAGATATTAGATTTTCCTCGGTAGAGATAACCCAATCGTTTATGGTTGCTTTCGTTGTTTTCCATGAGGATATACGAGCTTATTTTTCGTCATTTCCTTAAAATAGTATCCTAGTTTTGTGTTTTTTTCTATTTTGCAACATTTTTCTGTTCATAATTCATGCGCTTTCTCATGAGAAAAGAAAATAAATCGAGAAGATAAAAATTTCAATTAAAGGTAGGGAATTTTTTTTTATTATATTGTCTCTAGGCCTATTTTGGTCCATTCGGCATAAAAAGGTTAGAAATTGAAGAAAATGCCTCACTTTAATCATTATTCAGTCTTATTTCATAGAAATAACCAACATACTCATGCCACTTTGTACTCATTGATATGCTTACAAAATTCTTCATTCCTCTAATGCAAAGCGACGATATTCTCTAATGATTACTACTTTCATCATTTTTCTGTTTTTTGAGTCTCTAATGAACTATTACAGAACAACAGAGAGACTCAGAGGAATAGACAGTTTAAATTATTAAAAATATTCCCTGAGTTCGATTCACTATTTGCCATGATGATGCCAACTTTTCATGTCTGAAGTTAGCTTTAACAAATCAAAATGGTTGAGGTTTTCTTTAATTATAATTTTATTGTTACTAAAATTATATTTTTCTCTCTGTGCATACGAGTGTCAATTTTTCCGATTCTTCTCCGTAACAAGCGCCGGTGTGAAATGTATGCACCTCGGTTACAGTGCTGAGCATCGTAATTTTTCTCGAACTTTTCTCTCCGTGTATAAATCAGTAGTAACGTCATGAAACAAGACAATTTTGGTTCAAATGAGAATATCTTTAAGACTTCTCCGGCTTAGGGGGAAATATGGAGAGACCTATTCTGTCGAAAATTTTGAATTCCAAAAAAAGTCTCCTGGTGAATTTTTGGAAATGGGATAGTTCCTGGAATATTCACGACATTGCTCAAGTCGATAAATGAGGGATATTACTAGACATGGAGAAATGTTTCAAGAAACCTTTCTATTCATTTCAATACGGTGCATTGATTCAATATGATGTATTGATTAAACCGAGCAATTCTGATACATGGATACTGTGAAGTGATGTTAATACTGTAATTTAAATGATAAATGCAGAAAAATCTGCTGAGCCTCGACTATGTTTTACTTTACTGACTTTTTTTACAACGCACAAAATTTTCCACGAAGACAATTCCCAAAAATCCCCTAGAAGCCCCCAAAAAATCACCACATGATTCTCACTCACATCTCGTCCCAATAAATTCATCAAAAAAAATTGAAATATTAATTCCACAACGATGCCATGACATCATCCCGCAAATCCTGAACTATTACAGTAGTTGAACTCATTGTTATAACCCAAAAATTCGTGAAAAAAACTGAATAAATAACCAAATTCTAACGATTACGCGTCCAACGCACGTTTGCCCCTTTGAAAACAGCTCAGCACACTCTCCAACTATTTTCCCAAACAAAATCAAATTCAAAGCCCCTGAAGCCCATACGCTATCATGACATTTCCCATGAGTATGAAATGGAAAAAAATAGACAGAGAGGTGAAACGTAAAAAACAATTACATTTGATAAATGTGAAAAGCGATGTTCCTGCCGTTTTTCTACTCTTACTTCGGATCAATAATAACAATTTTTGAGATTAAAAAAAATACGATAATAATAGTAATAATAATAATAATAATAATAATAATAAAGGGGCGAAAAGGAGGATTGGAAGTAGTGGAGGAATTATGGGGCATACTTTCAGAGTTTCATAAAATGGTGGTTGGCAATTCAATAGCAGATAACCACAGAAAATGTCGATAGATATATCGAATGACCTTTTAAGGAGAAAATGTTACAGATATGAAAATAATAAAAAAAAAAGTAGGAAAAATGATATTGTAGAGAAAGAAATTTCAAATTTCATATGATCGATTCTCGCGGTCACAGATGCTCAATCTACCATACATGTGTTTTCCGTTTTATCTTTTTTCTCGTAGTCCTTTATTGAATGGGAGAGAAAAAAAAGAAATTGAAGAGAAATAAAAATATTGAATTTAGTTCAATCTCGGTTGAACACGCTAAACCACTGTCCTTAAACCGTTGTGCATACCTTATATCCTACCAGTGGTATTTCGATTTTGACGAGGCGCCGACTCAAATCGATTGGTGAATTTTCATTCTTCTTATTTTCTATCTTCGTATGGATTTTCTCGTTTGAAAGAGAATAGACAGTAGAATGAGAGGATGATTAGATTCGAAAAATTATGGGTAAACATGTGGACCAGCCAGTAGCAAATAGGTAAAATGGGAGAAGAATATATTTTTCACAAATTTTTCTCGAGGAATATCTCGAGAACTTAGCGAGATGGAGCGATTTGGTACTGATCTTCTTTGTAGAAAATTTGGGATAGTCTCGAAAAAGAATTGGTTGAAAAAATTATCCTTTTTTCGTAGATTATTTTTCACCAAAAAAAAGATGCCAAAATCAATTTCTATGAGCTTAACATTTCTAAGATATTTCACAGATGGCCTGGAAAAAAAAATATTTCAAATTCCCGATCCGCTCGCGGAATCAATTGTTATTTTTTCCGGGCGCAATGAGCAAAGGAGAATACTTGAAATTTCAAGATAACTGAGCGGAAACAGAAAATTTGTTGGAATGGTTGAAACCATTTGCTGGTTGGTAAACGGAGCATTGGAGAAGGTGAGTATTCCAATAAGGAAATATTGAGGGAAAATGGTTGTAGTTTTTCGCTTGCAATTAAAATCATACTTTCTCAGGTAATTACATATTATTACGTGCTTAATCAGCCCAGTCAATTGAACCAGATTTAAATAGAGAACTCGAAAGCTAATCGAACCGAATAAAAAAGATTTCTCTTGGTCAATATTGTAACATTCAAGCTTATTGAACTTGAGTCCTACTTTTTTTCGACAAAACAAAAAAATATTAATAGTTACGAATAGATAATGCCACGAATGGCCAGACAAATATTTGCCCCTGTATTTTGGGCTATTTTCATTGCAGCAAAAGAAGAACACTTTCGATTAATGTAAACTGATGATTTTCCCTGAAATTGACGAAAGTAGTAAAGGTACATTTATGTCCAGACACCAGAAAAAAATCCGCGAGAAACAGTAATAATTCACAAAATATCCGTGAATAACTGAGTCCCTCGAAATGGTTAGTTCGAAATTTGTGGAATTAATATTGGTATATGTATTTTTGGGATTCGATTGAAGAAAGTCAGCTGAGCATGGATTTCATAAAAATACGTCCTTAGACTCTTTTGGAGTAGTTTTTTTTTGCTCTCGAACTGTGTCAAGCTTTCATAGTAGTGACAGGAGAAAGAGGAGATTGAAAAGAAAGAGGCCACAAAAATGTATGTATAAATTGCCAGTCTCGAGAGAACCGATAGGATCCTTCCTTTGTTGGGCAAAGATGAAGGTCTGAATTTCACGTGTATTCCTGCTGCCACTGGAAGTCGACTGCCTTGAGTTCGACTTAATATGTCATCCAATTAAAATTGAAGAGTTGAAAAATTATTTTTCCACTCGTTCGATTCATTCTCATTACTTAATTATGAGATGAAGGAACTTCATTTTAGCTCAATGCCATTTTTTCTCGTACTTTTTCATACAACATTGTGGAAGCAAACGAGAAAAATCTACATGAATTTAAAATTTCTTTGATGAATTTTTTTATTCACTTCTGGCAGTGTATTTAACAGTAATTAAACTTTCCTGCAGGAACAAAGTTAATTTTTCTATTTATTTTCAATGAAAGTTCTGTGATATATTTTCACAGAGAACGTAATTAGTTCTTCGAAATATAAGTCATTTGAATGAGATCAATCTATTTCTTTTAACACAATATTGTTTGAAATAATTAATAATATAGAAAAATAATTCAAAATATTTCGTTTAAATTAAATTAAGAATATCGCAGAAACCATCGAGTTTAGAGGAAAATATTTAGAGACATTTTTTGTGGTAAATTTTATGGGCTACGGAAAAAGGTCTTTCACTACTTATTCCCCTAAACTTAGCGATCTTAGAGATGTTTACAAAAAAATGTAACGTCGATATTCAAATTTTTGTTCTTTACCCCAAAAATGTGAAAAATCAATCAACCATCCGAAACTCAGTCTTGAATAAGTGAGAAACTCCTTAAATCTTCTAAAACTCCGATAAAAAATGGAACGACTTCAATCGTACAGCGGATAACGCTCTCGTGCGTGAAAAAAAAAGAAAAACAAAATAAAATAGAAACGAAAATAAATTTTCATCCTGGCAGATGTTACCAGTTCGTTGCTGAACGTAAATACCAGCTGTTTGTGATGTCACTGAAAAGCCATGGCATTAGATGCCAGTGAGTAGACATTTGCCAGTGAGAAACGAGAATGGATAAGAAAAGCCGCACAGTTGGATTCCAAATTGTATTTCACGGATGTTTGTTCGTAATTCTACGTAGTAAGCATTAGGATTGTTACGTTAACATGTAAAAGATAACAGAATTACAAGACCACGGGGAGAACGAAATATCATCACTAACTTTTTCCCACAACTTTTCATTTCCCTCTCAGTCTCTTTTCTATCTCTCAACGCGTCAAGTTCTTGTTACGTGATGAAGACTGAAAGAGTTTTAGTAAAATATGTGAGCAAAATAAGAAGAGAAAGAGAGGCAAGGAAATTCACCGGTTATATACAACATATTTCGTACTTTTACCTCTGCCGAAAGCTCTCGGCTTGTTTGCTCACTCGTCGGGGATTCCCGTTCTCTCTATCCAGCGATAAAGCAAACAACTTTTGGCTCGATTTCTCCCTCTCTTTTTCGCATTTCCTCCAGTATCTATCTTACCGCGAAACTCCAGTGGAAATAGATTTGATAAATCGATTGAACGGATTATATTGATAAAGAATTCAGTTAAGCTTTCTTTATTATTTCATGATATATTGAATTGTTTTCTTTTATCGTTTTCTTTTGTTTCTCCTCATCAAGTAATTGCTATTTGTCTTTCCTCTGATATCATCGTTCGAAGTAAGAAAGAGGAAACAATAGGAACATTTAATTACTGAAAGTAGTAAGAGTCACTGTGCGATCGGACATAGAGTGAAATTGTTATTTTGTGGAATATCTCGGGATACGAGGAAAATAGGAACAAAATTATTATACTTTTTTTCGTAAAGGAAAATCAGAGCTACCAAAAAGATCATAGCCAAAATTCCTTTATATGCCCTATTTTTAGAGATATTTCCCGACTAGAAATTTCTTCTTACGCGCCTGCTGTCACATTTGGTACGGATCCGGAATAAATACGGTTATTCTGATCAGGCACACCGGGGCTGCACCTGATCAGACCCAGATCCGGAATGAATATAGTTATCCTGATCGGGTATAGCATGGGCACGCCTGATCGAACCCTGATCTGGAGTGGATATGGCTATGCTGATCAGGCATCCCATGATTACGACTGATTAAATCCTGATCTGGAGTGGGATGGCTATCCTGATCCGGTATAGCATGGGCGCTCTTGCTCAAATCCAGATTTGGAGTGAATATGGCTATCCTGATCAGATCCTGATCCGGAGTGGATATGGCTATTCTGATCTGGTATAGCATGGCCACGCCTGATCAAATCCGGATCCGCAGTGAATATAACTATCCTGATCAGGCATAAGATGGACACGCCTGATTAAATCCAGATCCGGTACAGCATGACCACGCCTAATCAAAGATTCCCTTGATCAGTATTACATCAGGATAGCCTGACTGGAGACTTTCGGAAAGAATGCTAACTTCAATAAGACTGTACTGGTCTGGCCCTTACATCTCCCAGAACTGGAGAACCTGATTTCAAACTTTTGAAAGTATCCAAGTCCGATCAAAATTTGTCCTGATCCAGGAATGATCAGGACCATATCAGGTTCCCCGGATGTTTCTCAATTTTTATCAACTTCATCATGAACATCTGATAAATCATTCTGAGTTTCCCACAATTCATTATCTAGTTCTGAAAATTATTAAAATCCCTATGGAAGAAGTTCATGTAAATGATCAGACTGACTGATGCTCCGACTGAGCTGTGGCCTAATTGTAAGCGGGTCAGGTTAGTTTGCAGAAGGTTCCAGGATTGAGTCCATCCAGGTGCAAATTGATTTCCTAATTTAAAATTTCTAATTCCGGTGGAAAATGTCATCTCGCGGGCAAATACAACGATGAATTACTTGAAAGTTAATTATTTTTTTTGTTATTGAATTGATTAATTGTCCTTTATAGACTTTTGTATCATGTATGGAGTTTTTCGTCCGGCACTGATTTGGGATGCCTTATCCGGTCCTGAGTTAGTGACTGAAGTCAGGCCCTGACTTGTCAAAGCGTTACAGCCCAAACGTGGACTGGATAAGGCATCCAAGCAAGGACCTGACGCCCGGAATCAGGCCAGCCTGATCAGATCCAGGTGACCTAGATCAAAATTCCTAATCGGCTTCATTTGAAGCCAAGTCTGTAAGAAAAAGGTAAAACAGAAAAAGTTCATTTATTTGTCAATTTTTCGAGAATGGCTCAGAAAGTGATGGAGATACGCTCTTTTTGCATGAGTCCTTTTTTGTAGCTCTTAAGATTCTCTATAGAAAGATCTCTAGATGAATTTCTCAAAGTCTACTCGTTTTGGAGTTATTTGTACAATAATATTCCCCTCATTATTGAATGTTCATTACAAAAGAATTGAGTAATGTTGCAACGTCTTTTAAAACTTGCAACAAACTAAATTAATGGAATTTCAACATTTTCTTCATACTAGAAAAAAAACAGAGCTTTGTTAACGGAAAGTTCTAATCCCTGACTCTTGATTATTTTTTCGTTTCTATTATTCCGAATGGAAAACATTTTATGTTATTTTTCTGCTCGAGGATTTTTCGAGCTTCTCAAATGAGAAGCGGGAGAGCGGGAGAGCAGGAGCGCGGGAGGGCGGGAGAGTGGGAGAGCGGGAGATTTATTTATTCCCTGAGATACATAGATCCCCTAAGGGAAAAACTAGAAATTGCATTGTTTTACAACTGGTACATTAATTTAGTTTTGCATGTTTCATTTAAGTTCATTCATGTAATTTTCCATCATTCATCCGTTTTATCATTCAATAAAAGTGATTATAATCTTCTTAGTGCAAAAATTGCCTCGTGGATGGGAGGTGGAGAAAAGATGTGAGAATCAGAATTCGAAGGTAAATATAGTAACTCGCAATAGCTCAGTGGTCAGAGCACCTGACATGTAATCAGAGGGTCGTGGGTTCAAATCCTGCTTGCGCATTACATATTTTTTCCGAAATTTGATACTCTTAAAAAAAAAAAAATTTATTAATAAAAATTAATTTATTAATAAATTTATCTGTTTAATCCACGAGGCCATTAAACAAATAAATTTATTAATAAATTGATTTTAATTAATAAATTTTTTTAGGAGAATCAAATTTCGGAAAAAATATGTAATGCGCAGGCGAGATTTGAACTCACGACCCTCTGATTACATGTCAGGTGCTCTACCGCTGCGCTACTGCGAGTTACTATATTTACCTTCGAATATTGATTCTCACATCTTTTCTCCACCTCCCATCCACGAGGCAATGTCGCCATTAAACAAATAAATTTATTAATGAATTAATTTTAATTAATAAATTTTTTTAGGAGAATCAAATTTCGGAAAAAATATGTAATGCGCAGGCGAGATTTGAACTCATGACCCTCTGATTACATGTCAGATGCTCTACCGCTGAGCTACAAATTAAACAAATAAATTTATTAAGAAATTAATTTTTATTAATAAATTTTTTAAGAGAATCAACTTTCGGAAAAAATATGTAATGCGCAAGCAGGATTTGAACCCACGACCCTCTGATTACATGTCAGGTGCTCTGACCACTGAACTATTGCGAGTTACTATATTTACCTTCGAATTTTGATTCTCACATCTTTTCTCCACCTCCCATCCACGAGGCAATGTCGCCATTAAACAAATAAATTTATTAATAAATCAATTTTTATTAATAAATTTTTTAAGAGAATCAAATTTCGGAAAAAATATGTAATGCGCAAGCAGGATTTGAACCCACGACCCTCTGATTACATGTCAGGTGCTCTGACCACTGAGCTATTGCGAGTTACTATATTTACCTTCGAATTTTGATTCTCACAACTTTTCTCCACCTCCCATCCACGAGGCAGTGTCGCCATTAAACAAATAACTTTATTAACAAATTAATTTTTATTAATAAATTTTTTAAGAGAATCAAATTTCGGCAGTATTGCGAGCAATTAATCATTATAAAATTCAGTCAACATATTAATTGTACAATGATCATCATTATTTATTCAAGGTATTATTCAATTATTGGTCATTATATTATTTAACTGTAATTGGTTTCATTCAATCACAGTTCAATACCATTTCAAGTTTTTTTTCTTTTTAAATAAATTTATTTATTTATTCAATCATTTGATTATTTATTTCTTTAATTTTTCTTTCTTCCTCAAAGAATTTTACTCTTATTTAGAGATTCTTAACCCTATAAGGAACTGGGCGTTTCTCCTACCAGTTCCCCGAGTAGAGCATACGTAGAGTGGGGGTACCCACGGACCAGTCCAAGCGAGCGCGCGAACGTCGGCAACAGTACCGTACATTTCAAAACATAAAAAAAGGTGGCGTTCAATGACGTCAATATACACAATAAATACATTGGCACTAACACTGTCACTATAGTTATCACGAAATAGAATTTATTAATGGAAACAACAAAATATAATTTTATCATAACCAACAGAAAATATGATGAC